>JAHLSL010000201.1:449253-625211 GCA_025920805.1 Petroica traversi
TCCTTCCTTCCTTCCTTCCTTCCTTCCTTCCTTCCTTCCTTCCTTCCCTTCCTTCCCTTCCTTCCCCTCCTTCCCCCCCTTCTTTCTGCCCCTTCCGCCCCTTCTGCCCCTCCCTTCCTCCCTTCCTTCCTCCCTCCCTCCCTCATTCTATCTTTCTTTGTTGCTACAGGTCTTATTCCCAAGGAGACAACATCTTGTTATACTAGGAACAGTAGGTTCAGTGTTTAGTTTTGTTTGTGGTCTTACCGCACAGAGGACTGGGACTGGTGATACAGTCTGCATGGGAATGTCAGGGTAACATGGGGCCTGCAATGAAGTAATTGGGCTCTTGGATTTTAAGAGCCCTGTGGATTTCATCTAGGCTTTAAAGAAGCAGTAGGATAACTTAATTTCACATGCGTCATGTTTCTAGGGATACAGAATGCTTTCCAGACTGAGACATAGAAAGGGTCTGTTTTTCCTGTGACAAATTCTTCATCTAGAGCTTGCTAGGACTCTAGTTATCCTCATTTGGCAGGTGTTGAGGAAATCTTACCCAGGTGCCATTGTTTTCAGAGTAAACACAACAATTTTCTTTTATACTAAAAATGTATAGAGTGGATTTTAAAATTTCATAGGAAGGACATTTATCTTTTAAACCACATGTGTCTTACAAACACTAATTTTTATCACCAGTCCTTACTGATGGACTTATTTCCATAGATGTTGTGACCTAAATTTGATGGATATCACTTGGCACGGTCTTGTTTTGAGAATACAGCACATCCTGATTTTTCTAAATGTATAAACTTCTCCAGAAAGCTTTTTTGTACCTAAAAACTATGAGAATGGGAGATAAAGTTCATCCTTTGACTCTATGAACATTTTTGTGCATAGCTGATGAGAGAAAATAAAATAAAGAAGGGCACCAAGGAGAAAATGCTGTCCTGTTAAATTGTGTGGATCTCTGTGAAGAAACTACATACCTTCCACTTTTTTTTTGTTTGTTTGTTTGTTTGTTTCTGGAACAACCATTGCTTTCTGCTGTGGAAAAGCTTGTTAAAGAAAATTTAGGCCTATAAGATTACCATCACTTAGAAAATGTATCACTGAATTTACTAGTCCTGGTCTTTCTCCAATGAACATATCTGGTTAGACTTCAATTTATTGAATTTTAATCAAAAGGAGCCACATGCCTGTCTTAACCCAATAATGACTTCTTTCTCACTAGCTCTTGTAGTTTTTTGGATAGTACACAGCATTCATTAAAGAGCTACATATGCCCAAGAAACTCTTTAAATTATTGTGACATTTTTAGCTGATTTTGGGAATGCAAAGGTAAAAACTGTTCTTCTGGAAAATTCCTCAGAATCTGGATTTTTATAGGCAAGAGAAACATTTAAACATGTTTAAAAATACCAACAACTTAAAGCAAAATAGCTAGTTAACAAACAAGGCTATTGGTTTTCTATGTGAAACAGCCATTTTTCACTGTTGGAAGAATAGCAGGAAATCTTGTAAGGGAGGATGCAAAGTACTGGAGGAATATAATCCCTGTGCTTTTCTGAAAAAGATGATGTGATCCACAAGATAACATGACATTAGAAGCATCAAAGAGAGCCCTGCACACTCTGAAGGAGTGGAAATGAAGTCATGATCATTGCTATCCTTAAGTAATAGCTAGTAAAACAAAGCCCTTGAAAAACAAATAAACAAGAAAACTCCAACCGGAGTTCTCCTTAGTTGCAAATATTTGTGGTGGAATGGGTGATAAAAATATGTGGTCTTAAAATATACAAATATTTCATTTAGGATTCCTTTTCCCTTTTATTTACTGTCTGATGAATTCTCCTGTATGGCAAATTGAGTTGTTTGTAGTTGCATCCTTAATACATTCTCTTTATTATTGTTTATTTGTGTCACTGCTCACAAAGGGTTTTATATGCCATAAGGATGTCAGTTCTGGACAGCCTATAATGAAGGATAGAGAAACTGTTTGGACTTATGTGTGACCCCATGTGCTAACATGACAAACTCTGCTAGGTACACAAGGTCTCCAGTTCAAATGGAATACAGCAGAACTCTGTGGGTTAAGTTAGTTAAATGAAAGCCTGTTCAAAGTCTTGCTGGATGATATTGTCTTATCAACATGTAGTTCTAGTATGCTGGAGGCACAAAATGGAATGACTGAGAAAATCCATTGAAAAAACAGATCTCTTCAAGCTGCCTGCAATTTTTGATAGATTCGATCGCAAGAAACCCCAGTAAAACTGAGCACTGAAAGATTTGCAGTCTGCAAATAAACTGACATCTAATTGTTTTGCAATTAATAAGTGTCCATATTTTGAGCATGACTCATTTCGTATTTGTAATACCGTTTCAGGACGGTAGCTACTTTTCTTATTGCTGCTACTGAATTTGACTATTAAAGTCTGTATTTCCTCTTATCTTGTGATTAAATGAATCTCAGAAGATTTGTATGTACATGTAGCTCAGAGCTTCATCTTGTACAGGGCAGGCTATCAAATTATAGCTTAAATTGATGGAACTGTGGTAGTTTCTGAGAAAACATGGTTTTCTGGTTGAGAACAGAGAATGAAATGGAAGTGTTTTTAGACTTCAAAAAGCATTGCATTTGATTTTGTAGTAGGCATGGAGTTGTAGAGGAGTGATATAGTTTTATGACTCTTTTATACTATTTTTTTAAAATTGCCTACTTACTCTAACCTTTTTGATGATTACTAGTTAAGAAACTTTCTTTTGTATACATGGGTAATGAAACCTATACTGTCAGAGCCTCAGGTGTCATCTCCAAAAGCTGTATTGTTTTAAACAACTTTTGAAGCTTTGACTGATACATTCAGTAGAACATGGCTGTTGGTTGAGAAGTTCAGGAGCACTCCAGGCTTTCTCATGTCAATGCATAGCTGATTCCTCGTCTCACTTAGGAGGTGCTTCACCGCTGGACCATTCTTTTTTCAGCTCTCTGGAGATGATGATGCTGCCACTAAAGATCTTCTCTCCTTCAATGGTGATAAAACTATTAAGAACAGATGAGTACCTTGTGTTACAACTGTCTGCCAGATTTGTTAGAGTACCAGAAAGCGAAGTTAAAGTCTGATTAGCTTTTTTCCCCCTTTCTTTTGTAAAAGGATTTGGGTTTTTTTAATATAATGAATGGTGAGAAAATGGGATGTGGTACTAAGAGGAAAAGAAGCAGAGTTTGCAGAAGGGGATAGAATCAGAGAAGACTAAGAAAACAAATTGATTTTGAGGCTTTAGATGTGTGCCCTTATTATCTGGGTCTGTAGCTGAAATGAATTTTCTCATGGAAACTGCTCTCATTTGATGGTATTCAGAAGACTGGGGCAATGGGCTTAAACGGTGCTGTGATGAAGGCAGTGACTCTGAGGAAACATTGTTTCCCATTTCTGATAACAGCCCTGGTTGTTTCCTGGCTATGTGGGCTCTCCTACTATTTAGGATGGATTTATCAATGTATAGGATGAGAATTTTACAGAGATAGCAATGCACACTGTACCTGCAGATTTGTGCAGGATCAAAAGACATCTTCCTTGATTTATCACAAAAGTGTAATGGTGATCATGTTAAAAGCCCCTTGAAGAATTCCTGCATTTATGAAGGAAGCGCCATCTGGTTTCTTACCCCATTGTAGGCCAGTCATCTGGGCTGCCTATTGCTACCAGTAACTGTTGTCTATGTGCAGAGTGAATGCTGTAAGAGCTGCAGACACCATCAGCAGTGCTGGCACATGATTAAATTAGACACAGCATTTATATTTTCCAGCAATCTTTTTCTAGTTTTTTTAAAACAATTTCATGGAAGTTATGGATCCAGTGTAGTAGTTTGAAAGCAAACCAATGAGAGACTCTCAAGTCAGAACTACAGTTTAATAGGAAAATTAGAACAAATACAATAGTACAAAAACACTGACAGAGTCAGAATACAACCTGACGCCCTGTCGGTCAGGGTGTTGGTAGCAGTCCGATTAAATGGTGGCTGCAGTCCTCTTAGAGTGATAGATGTGGTTCTGTTGAAGCAGTGGTCATATAGAAAGGTGTAGTTCTCCTCTGAAGGTCAAGTGGTGGTGTAGAAGGGTCTGGTCTTCCTCTGGGAATACAGTGGAAAAGGCTGGCTGTGGTGTTTCAAATCTCAGATTATATCCAGATAGGAATGCTTGGTTCCGCCTCCTGGCCGGAGCATCTCACAATGAAATTATGTAATTTTATCAGTCATGCAGTGGGACTCAGTAGCCCATTAATAGAAGATGCCCCCCTGGGGGGAGGATGGGTCATGGAAGAGATAAAAAACACTGCCCCATCTGGTATTAACAGCTGGCCCATTAACATCCCCTGGAGTTATCAGGGATGAGTAATGAAGGGAAGAAGGAACCCTGCCCCTCCTGATTTTAACAGGAGGTGAGGATGGTGATAGAATACATACCTTTTGGGTACATTTTACATTGTAACCTAAGACATCCAGACATAGCTTATTTGGTAAGGATGAAGCTGAGAAGTAACAGCCTTTGCATAAAGGTGTGTAAGTGAGGACCTAGTGTTTATACAGACAGGTTTAGAAAAAAACACCCAATTTTCAACAGAAATTGCATAATTGTGCTTTATTCTTTGCTGAATTCTGTAGCAAAAAATTTGCATTTTTATGGGTACATTTCTAGTCTTTGTTTGCCATGCATCACTGTTGCTTTTAAAGACATTCTATGCTGCTGACCTCACATAAACTTAATCTCTAGTGCTCATCTTCTGAGAATTCTCTGAATTAATATCTCTATATAAAGGTTTGGCTGGTAGAATTACAGGATAGTGATAACACTTGAAGCAGACTCCTTTTCCAACTACGAAAACTTGGTCATGATTATCTAGAATTTCACAGAGTTTGGACCCTGTGAAAGGGAAAGCTGAACTGTTTCAGCCTGTAGCAGAAAGTCTATCATCACTGCAAGACTGAAGCTGCTGTGTAGTTTTACCAGGAATGATGACTGCAGTGAGATTCAGCGCTAAGACCATGACTGGTTGATATCTTTGGGTTTGTCCCTTTTGCTTGTTTTACATAACTTTATTTTACCCTTTTGCGGAGCCAACTGGAAAAACTGTTAGGCCCAGCCAGATGCAGTCATAACATATGTGCAACCTTAAAAGGCTGTGGGGTAGGTGGGGTGATTATGAAGCACAGACAGGGGTTTATTTATAAGAACTATGCTTTCCAGAACTATACAGAGTCCACTCATAATCTTATTATGGACAGCCTGCCTCCCCTCCAGCAGAGCAAAATGAATGTGTTTTAATAAATAAATACGAATACAAATAAGTAAGTAGTGTTTTCTGTCGCCTTATTCTGTAAAGTGATTAGCCATCTCTTTTTGGATAAATTCTGTCTGGCGCTGAGTAGAGCTGATGTGTCACCTTGAAAAATAAGCCAAGGAGAAGAGAAGCTGCATTTTTTCCTGCATAACTCATATGAGCAAAGGAAGAACAGTGGTCAGCTGCATAACTCATTTAATCACCTCTTAAGTAAAGGGATTTAGGAGTACCAGAAGGAGTATTAAGAGTCAGTGACATCTTTAAGCTGAGCATTAACTGTATCAAGATTTAAATATTATTAAGGATCACGGAGTTATCTTTGGCTTTATCAAAGGTTTTCGCAAGGTTCACCAAGAACAAGGAAGATTATCTTTCAGGCGTCCTATTAAAAACTGTCCTGCACAATATGACCAAAAGCAAGCTGCCATATATGCCCCCTTTCAGGAAGGGACCCATGCTGCAAGTAGTTTAAGTCCTGTGAGATCTGTAAGTGCAGCTAAGTGAGAGACCAAGTTGTATCAGATACTGAACTGTTAACTGTTTGGGAGCTTTTTAATGGACAGTGTAGCTAGAGAGCCGTGTGATGGCCCAAAGATGCTTGTGTCTTGAGGCCATTGGAAGGTTTCAGCTGTGAGCTGAAGGCAGAGGTTTTGTCCAGAAGTCCTCCTTTGCCCATCCTTACAGGTTTTAAATAAATTACTTTTTTTCTCCCCTCTTCTCACATTGTTAGGTAGTATAATTGAGTGAGCTACTATCTTCTTCTTTATAGTTGGAGAGTGTCTTTGGATGTTTTCTGCTTGTACAGAGGTTATCCATCATAAAATCTATGAAAAAAATCCCATTTAAAGTCTTAACAAGGTAATTTTATTGAAGTTCACTGTTGCTCTTATCTTTTGTGATTATATACGAAAAAGCCCAAATACGTTGTTTGTGGCCCAGGCGGAAAGTTGGTTGCGGTGGTGAAGTAGCTGTCAAAGTGCCTGGCTAATCATATTTATGAATTCAAGTAGAGATTTTGTAATCCCCCAATTAAATAAATGTCATTTTGAATGAGGCTCAGTTAGTAGACTTATGGCACAATAGCTTATTAAATTCTGCTTTGCCTCCCTTTTTTAAACTGTAGTGTACCCTGCTAAACCCTAAAAGGGTGGAAATCTTTAACATTGAGCCCTTTGATGAACTTGTCTCTTCGATATGTTCTGTAATGGCAAAGAAATATGATTTATTTTTGAAGTAGAGTATCTCAAAAAGGCATATTTCTCAAGTTTTGGCAGAGTTTAGAATTATTTTTACTTCATGCAGACTGTTAATGAAGCATGACCTTTCACTGCTTGCTTTTAGATATTCAGTTGCAGGCATATGCCTAGCTTTGCCGTCTGCCCACTGACATATTTCTGTCTGATACTGTAGTTTCTCAAAAAGAGATAAAAGCTTTTGGAGACTCAGGCGAGGCAGTTTTAGGCCTGGACAGAGCCTTTTTGGGTGGAGGTTTATCAGAGGGCTGGAGCACCTGTCCTACAAAGACAGACTGAAATGTTTGGGGTTGTTCAACCTGGAGAAGAGATGGCTCCAGGGAGACCTCATTGCAGCCTTCCAGGACGTGAAGAGGGCTTATAAAAAGGAGGGAGTGACTTTTTTAAAACTAATAGACAGTAGGTTTAGATTAGAGGTTAGGAAGGTCTTTATTCAGAGGGTGGTGATGCACTAGAACAGGTTGGCCAGAGAAGTTGTGGGTGCTCCACCCCTGGAAATGTTCAAGGTCAGGCTGGATGTGGCTCTGAGCAACCTGGTTAGTGAAAGGTGTCCCTGCCTGTGGGATACGTGGGGTTGGAATTAGATGATCTTCAAGATCCCTTCCATCCCAAACCGTTCCATTATCCTTTGATACCAGAGTCCACAGTTTTGTGAGGTGGTCCATGGGACTTCTATCTGAAAGAAGTAATTGCATTTCCCAGTGATGGCTCTTTAGGAAGTGAATGGCCAAACAGAGATAAAAGTTAGCTTTATGCTAGGGAAAAATATTTTTAAAAGGCAGGTAATGAATGATGGGTACGAATAGTTTTTGTTTCTTTGGCATTCCTGGTTAACTGAAGAATTTGTTTTCTCAGGTGGAAAGAAGCAGGAGAGAAGGCAACACTACTGTTTTTGAAACTTTCTAACATGTTTTTTGTTGAGTTATATAAACCAAATACACGATGGCAAATTGTGCTGTGAAAGTTTTTTATATGTTTCTTTGGAACAAATTTACATTTAAGGGGAATACACTTTATGCTAGGGTATTGCTGCAGAAAACTGCAGTAGAGAACAGCTTGTTTATCTTAGTGGTTTTCCTGTTTAAAACACATGGAAGAATATCAGAATGTGTGCTAATCTTGTACACACACACACACCCACACACTCTCACCTTAGCCTATTGAAAGTGGGGAATACTTAAAATTATTACCCTTTCATTTTGCTGGGAATTCCTTAGGAAGGAATGACCAGGGTACTTCATCAGGAAACACTGAAAACAAATCCCAATAGAAAACTCTCTAGGTGAAAGAAAAAACAATTAATTTTGTTGGCCGTAGCTTCTGAGTATGTTCCTCCTTGTAGTCAGAACAGAGTCTTTCTGGAATACTTTTACATGTGCTATGTTTAGTTTGGGTGACAACACATAATGCTAATCCAGTGCCCTAGTTCATACCATAAGTGCATGTCAATGTTTGAAGAAATGTGGGAATAATAGGTTGCAGCATAGAGCTTCTTTGGCGCAAAAATCCTCTTCTCCCTTTTTCTCCTAAGGAGATACTCACTACATAACTTCAGGTGTGGAACTGAATTAATCTTGAACTCCTAGGGTCAAAAATTGAGGAAAGGTGCATAGTCTGTCATGTTACCCTTACCCCCATATACCCACCAGCATTTACATTGGCAACAGGGTAGTTACAGTTGGTATGGTTGTGCTGGTCATCAGAAGTTAAATTACTGGTCATAGACTTCTAGTTCGTTGCATATTTTTATTTGTCAATTCATCTTATAGAGCTCTGTGACCTCTCCTGGAATCCTAGTGACGCCGAAATGATTTTTTGCATTTTTTTTATATACGTTTTACACAGTTCTGCGTACCCACAGGTATTAGCATGCATCCTTGTAACCCTTCACTTAGTCTAGTGCTTAGTGTTTTGTAAGTGTTCTGCAGGCCCTGAGACTAAACACCCCAGAACTGCAGGGCCAGGGAGACCAAACTTTCTGTTATCTTAAGAAGCACACCCCAGCCCCATTATTGGGCTCCCTTGTTAGATATGCTAATGTGTAAGGTCAATAACTTGTGTAAGTGATTGATGGTGGGTGTGCATTGCGACGCGTGTCACCTGGGTGAAGTGGATGCATTGAACAGGATCCTAATTAAACTACTGAGGCAATGGCCCACAACCCTCTAGCCGTGTCTAACTTCATTTTCCTAACACCAGGAAAAAAGCATCACTAGTTACATTAGGGAATGTTTAGTATTTTATATTAATATTTCAGTAATGTGTAGTATTTTGTCCAGCATTAACTGTTCTCTGGAGATTTGAAATAGATATTTATCCAGGAATTCAAATTATTTTCCCCTTGCCCACAATATCTTTGACCTGATGGCATATGCTTCAGCTTGTTTCCTGACTTTATACTTCTTATGGATTTGGTAGCATTAGGCAAATTAGATTGTTATGATTTTACAGTGACCTTTTCTTCCATTAAATGTTTATGTCACCAGCTGACCACTATGCTTGCTTTCAGTGGTCACTTAGTAAAAAAATGGTCATAATTGAAAAAAGAGAGCTTATGAAAGCTATCATCAAAGCCGTGAAGTAGTCAGATTTTTGGAATATGTGTAATCTTGATTTGTGGATTTATTTTGTCCATTGATATCCTCTGACTGACTTAGTGTAATATGCCATTTGTTTTCATCTTATGTTAACATCTGTATTGCTGCCTATGAATTCCACAGCTTCAAAAGAGCAATATTCAGAAGGAGTTATTGTAAAAGCTGCATAGAACATATTTAATCAATGGATTCTTAAGCAAAAGCTCAGTGCTCATGCTTGGGAGAGATTTCTCTGATCAAATTTCACTAAGAACATAATGTAGCGACTTCAACATTGCAAAGAAAGTTTCACCTGAGGATCTTCTAATCGGTATTTATTGTCAAGTTATTGACCACTTTTTCTGCCTAAGTTGCATGTGTTGGTGATTCTCATGTGTAACACAGGAAGTTTCTTGTAAAAAAGTCTTCCTTGAAAGTATTTGTGAACATTTATCTCCTTCGGGAAAAATTGAAAAATGCTTTAACAATCAGTAGCTTTTGCATGCTTTTTAAGCAAGTTGGTTTATTTCCATATTGTTGTTCTAGTTATTTTTAATCTCCCTTTATGAATGGGCTTTAAGGCTGTATTATCTGAACTTAATGCCATAGGGTAGGACTGGGTGATAGCCTGAGTGTAACAACATAATACAACAAAAAGGGAGAGAATCCTGTAATAGTTTGTATAGCCTGCCCTTTAAAAAATAATTTGTTTTGTTTTGTTTTGTTTTGTTTTAGCAAGTGAAATGTAGCATTAGCCATAAAAAGCAGTTTTAGTAAAGACAAAGTGTATAGGGACCATGGTCTGATGAAAGGTTTTAAAATTCCTTGCTTTTGAGAGACTAAACTCTTTTACTTTGCTTGCAAATCTGGCTTGTGTGCTGTTACTCAATGAGCTGGAAAGGATGCCAGAATTAAAAAGCCAGAAACTTTGTCTTGTTAAGGAAAGTTTCCTCTCTGACCATACAGGAGCCACAGTTACATTCCCACCACCCTAGACTTCTGCGGCTGCAACCAAAGCCCCCTTGCAGTTGGGTGGCCCTGCTTGACTCCCCACATACACCGCTCTCATGCAATCAGACAGGTTTCCATTTCAGTCCTGACAGAAGGTATCCCGTAGCTAAGTCTCAGATGTCTGGGTCATTTAAGTGATTTAATTATGGTGCAGCAACATGATAACAGCTCAAGCTGGGTGCCTGGAGGGGATGGGGGGGGACCCTGAACAAAGGCGTTGTGGTAGTTTTGTGTCTAACAGTCTGTATACCCGTTCCTCATGTGCTTTTCACACCCCTTACACTTGCCTTTTAGTCCAATGGTGATATTTGGTCCGAGGCCTTGTTGTTGTTTATTGGGTTCTACAGATGCCCCTCCACAGCCAGCACTGCAATTCCTGTGCCATTTTTTAGGCAAAGGGTCCTAACAAAGGGTTAGGATGTTCATAGCCTCTTGGCTGGGACTTCAGCCATTTCCCCCCACCCAGGACACAACTGAGCTACTGCACTAGATGTATTCCTCAACAGTAAAATACCCTGAATGTTTTTAGAAAGTGTTGAGGTTTTCAGTCCTTATATAATATATATTAAAAAATGTGCCAATTGTTCTTCTTGCAAGTACAGAAGCACAAACAGAGTTGGGGTGTCATGACCTGAAAGCTTTGATTTTTGCTCTCTGAGTTCTGCAGTGTCTTCTAGGTACAAAGTTCAAAGTGAAAAATTGTAAAGTAGAACCCTTTTTGTTATTGTTTACTCATAAGAATTTTCTTCAGAGAAAACATGGTTGCGTGCAACTGTAATAGCTATTAACTACTTTTAAATCACCAAATGGATCACTGAGTGGTTTGGAATCATTCTGTCAGGTATATGCCACCTGGAGAAACCATTGCTATGTGCCCTAGTAAAGAATAAACTCTGACAAATTTATGCAGTAGTATGTTTTTTTGAGAAAATATTACCCCTGTGAAAGAGAGTGAGTTCAATTCCCATTTGTGGTGCATGATCCTCCATGACAGAAGCAGCTTGCCCAGGAAAAGGCTGCTGGTTTGCTCCCAGTCATGAGCTCTGCAATTCATAATGAAGGGAAGGCCTGTGCCCTCCAACTGTAATTGACAACCCACAAAATCCCTGGGACTTGGACATGTCAGTGGGCACCAACCCATCCAGTGCCCATGCAGGAAGGCAGCTGGGGGCAGTGGTTTCCATTTTCTTGTGGTGTCCATGTGATTGTTTCCATGAAAGCTGCCCCTGTTTGCTCTCAAATTGCAGCAGTAAAATTTGTAAGTTGACTTTAAGAAGCTGAGCCCTGGAGCACAGCCAGGTTTGAGAGCAATGGGGACAGTCACCATGATGGATGAGGAAATTGCAAGGTTTGGATGTTTGAAGGGTTGTTTTCTTAAAATAGACATCCCCAGTATAATCCAGAAGAGTATATAGGATGTCTAAATATTTTGAGAAAGCAAAGTTTAGGCTGGACATCCTAGGAGAGGTTTTCCTGTCTTGGAGGTCTGAGTTCTGGCTTTCCTGCAGATGGCAGGTACTGATGTCCTATTAGTCCTGGCCAGAACCAGAAAAAAAAAAAAAAAGGTCAGAAATAATTCATACCTGATTAAGAAAAAGAAAAATCCAAATCTTGAAAAGGCTTATATAGATGCATATGTGATATGTGTATATTCTGATGTAGCTGCAGTCTTTGCCATCTGATCAATGCTGCATTCTGAGGCAGCTGAGAAGCAGGAAATGAAATAAGTAGGTGTGAAGAAGAAATGAAGACCATCAGCTGGGCCTATAAATACCTGTAATATGCTTCTAATGTCAAGTTGCAAGGACTGCTTAAAATGAATTTAGGATCTCTTTATGGTTTTTAATTGTCATATTTGTTCTCATCTTCCTTTATTTTCCTTTCCAGCTTGATTTTTTTCCTACTTAGAAATGTGTTACTTGTGTGTTAGACTGAATTATAGACAAGCACATGTTTATGCTTTGTAATGTATTTTGCAAAGGTCAAAATATGAAAAATTGATACCTGGAAGTCTTCACAACAAAACAGAGGTTGTGTAGCATGTTGGTTTTTCTGCTACTATGTTGCTTCTTGTTCTCCTGCACTCCTTCCTCCAGTGCCAGGCTGGATAATAGGTGTAGGACATGAGACATGTGTTGCATAGCAATTTGCCAATAGCTCAGCATTTTCAAAAATGAGCTTGATTTGTGATCCTTGGAGAGGTTAGCTTAGATGGCCAAAATCTGGCAAGCATACTGACAAACTTACACTCTACTTAGGAGCTCATTGTCTATGCTGGACCTTCAGCTGACTCTAGGCTTTGGCAGATGAATTTACCATACCTCTATCACAAAACACCATTCTTTTAAAATATTTTTGTCAGTTGAAAACTGTAATTACATACAGAGTTTTGTTAGTTTTCAATTGCAGTGTTTTAAGTGTTTCAGATTGCAGTGTTTTAAGTGTTTTAAGTTTGGGACAAACTTGGGAGGAAACTTCCTGAAGGGGTCTCCTCTACAAAATGCAGCCCCTCTCCCAACCAATTTGGGAGAAAAATCTCTCTGGAGAAAAGTGGAAAGAACTGTTTACTTAACAAGCAAAGTATTCACAAGCATGGAAAAATGAATAATATTAAACAGTGAAACCTCCTGTTGCTGTGAAGAGATGGCAAATTTAGAGATTCCTTCTGTAATTCAGAAAGACCTTTTGTGGGTGTCGCTTGCTCAGTCTATCTCAGCCCTTCTGAGACCCGGCATCTAGGCCACAGAGCAGCTTGGGGGAGGGAGGGCCCGGGCGATTGTCCTGGTGTCCTTGACTGGAGAGAAGCTGAACAGTCCCAGAAAGAGAAGGCACAGTCCAGGGAAAACTTTTCTTGCTTCAGCTAACAAATGAGAAGCTGCTAAAAGCAAAGAAGACTCTTCATTCTCTATTCCCTGCTGCAGGGCTGAGCTGGGAAAAAATCAAGAGCTGAGGAGAAGCTGAGAGTTTTACTTCTATGTTTTTAAAACACAGGCACTGAAAAGTTCCACTGTGCCCTTCCACCCCCTCTCCCTGGGCCTAGCTTAAAGCTACAGGACCCAGTTCTGAACAAAAAAACAGATGATGGGATACTGGACCATACAGTCACCCCAGGACACTTACTTAGTTGGCAATAACAGAGTTAAGGAGCAGTATGATCAGGTTTTACTCATTTATGTACCACTTGCAATTTTTAACAGATGGAATATTCTTTATTCAGTTTTGTCCTCACCACTGATCTGTTCTTCACCCTCAGAAAAGTTTTTCCTTTTGAGATGTTGCAGGAACTTACTTTTGTGAATGCATACTACTGAATGTGGGTATGCAATACAGTACTACGTCAAGCTGTGGGCTGCAAATAATTACTTTATTACACAGTAAACAGAAGTTATGAAAGTTTTGACTCATAAGACTGATGCACTGGACAGATGGATGAAACTAACTTAAAATATGCAAGTTAGTTTTGTGCCCGTGGGAAAGGACTTTGGGTCATAAAGTGTCTGTACAAACAGACACTATTTTTACTTCAGTATTATTTCCACTAATATACTAATATTTTGACTAATATTTACAAATTTTTACGATGCATTTTCAGTTTATCCTTCCTTTTATACAGACCACAGATTTCTAATAAATGAGCGGGAATAAACTCACTTGCATAACTAAGTCTTCTACTTTCTCTTTTTCTCTCACTTTGGAGCTGATTTGTTCATATGAAGAGAGAGGGAATGATGCTGGGGTTAGTGTTATTTTTCTATGTATATTAATACATATGTATATTTAATGTGTAATGACTATTTAAATAAATCATCCCTAATTAAAATTCCTTTGTAAAACAAATCCTGTTTAGAAGAAATTTTATAAGACATCTTCTCTAGGAAAGAAGAAACAGTACTGGTATATTAAGTAGCATCTAAAAAAGCCTAACAAGACATGAACTTGCACTGTACTAGTCATGAACAAGAGGACCTTTAGGAACAGGTCTTTACTCTTTGCATTTGATAATCTGTCCGAAATGCTCTTGCTCTGCTTGAGAATTCTTGCTGGATAATCCAAGGAACAGGTCACTGAGGGAAATGAGAGTTGGCTGCAGCTCTTGCATGTATCTTTCCTGCTTATCTCAAATAGATCTCTTTCAGGCCTAGGTTTTATAAACACAACAGAAAGGGATAAAGAAATACTTACTTATCTAAAATTTTTACCAGTGTTGTGGTTTGACGCTTGCTAAATACCAGGCACCCATGACAGCTGCTCACTCACCCTGCCCTGCTACAGCTGGGCAGAGAAGAGAAAAATTTAATGAAGGCTTAACGTGTTGAGATAAGAACTGGGAGAAAATACTCTGAGGGCGTAACAGGCTCAACTTAGAGGTACAAAGTGAATTTATTACTAATAAAATCAGAGGATGGTAATTGGAAATAAAATAAGCCTTTGAAAACACCTTTTCTTCCCCCAGCCCCTCCCTCCTTCCTACTAAGTGCACAGGGAGACAGGGGGCTGAGGATTTTGGTCAGTTCGTCACATGAGGTTTTCTTCTGCTTGGCTCAGGGAGGCAAGTCGCCTCTGCTACACCATGGGGTCCCTTCCCATGGGAGATAGTTCTCTGTGAACTTCTCCAACCTAGTTCCAATCTCATGAGCAGCAGTCCTCCCAAAACTGCTGCTATGTGACTTCCTTCCACAGGGAGCAGTCCTCTCAAAAACTGCTGCGGTGTGGATTGCTCTTCCATGAGGTGCAGTCCATTAGGGACAGGCTGCTACAACCTGGAAGCAAGGGCTCCCTCTCTCCACCTGGTCTCTCACTGGATCACAGCTTCCTCCAGGCATCTACCTGCTCTGGCATGAGCAACTCCCCCATGGGCTGTGGGTGGATTTCTGTATTACCCATTGACCCTCCTGGGCTGCCGGGGGTCAGCCTGCTTTACCATGGTCATCGCCATGACCTGCAGAGCAATCTTGGCTCTCGTGCCTGGAGCATCTCCTTCTTCATTGACCTTGGTGTCTCTAAGTTTCTCTCACATGTTCTCACCTCGTCTCTGGCTAGAAAAAACTGTGCCCCGCTTTGTTTTGATTTTCTTCTAAAAATGTTGTCACAGAGGCGTTACCATCATCTCTTAATTGGCCTAGGCTGGGCCAGCAGCATGTCCATTCTCAGAGTCATCAGGGATCGGCTCTGCTGTACATGGTGGAAGCTTCCAGCAGCTTCTCACAGACTTCTCACCTCTGTGGCCCCCCCCGTTACCAAAAAGAGCGAGGAAGACCAACACAACTAGTCAGTGGCAGTGTACTATGGCACTAAGCCAAACCCCCAGAAGTGTTTGCCACCATATACAAAAAGAATATGCCAGGCCCTTTCTTATGCAGGCAGTGGTGAGCAAGAATATGAGTAGAGCATTGGGAGTCAGTACTGCCCTTAAAGGGCAGCTGCAGTGTTTAACACACCACCTCTCTACCTAGATAATACAGGTGGATGGATTGTAAGAGTAAAGTCTATACTACAGGTAACTGAAACTTTGTTTTCTTCTCTATGTTTTTAGTTGTGACTTTTATAAAAGGTGTATTGGTGTTTTAATGTTTTATTTTCAGATGGATCTTCTTACTTGGCAGCCCTCAGGTTTTTGTCAAGCAGATAGAATATTCCATTTTCACCTACAAAAAAGTGGTATTTTTTCCATGTAATCTCTTTCCTAAATATTGCAAAGAGACTAAGCTATGATGCTGAGCATATTTCATCCCAGCTCAGCCATTAAAGCTTCTTACCTCATAGTACTTTAGGCCTTGGAGGAAACTAGTGATTCTACTTTCAGGGGAACATAGCATGACTTAGACATTTTCTGAGGAGATTGCCTGGAATAAGGTGCCAGTACTGGTCATCTGAGAGAAAAAGAGAGGGCTGTACTGTCATTAGGCTGATATGCATAATGGGTGATACAGATATCATCACTCATCTGTTACTGTTCACCTTTAGTTGCCTTTGCAATTAGTGACAAGGAATAAACAGTTTTAGGGCATGATTCACTTGGGCCACTCCATATGTGTGTTTTAGGGCAAGACAAGTAAGACTCCATTGACTAAGTCTCTGCTGGCTCACAAAAAAGCCAAAAGCAACTTATTGGAAGCCAAAAGCAACTTATTGGAGGTTGACATCCAATAAGATGTTATCTGTATTACAGATGTCAACATTTAGCCAAAGGAATCCCACTCAATTCAGTCTAGTGTTGTCTAATTTACAAGTTGAGAAGGAAAAATGCCCTCATGGTAATGATGCGCTGATTTGTTTCCAGTATTCTGTTTATTAAGTGAACCTGATTGAATTTTAGCCAAAGGACTGGAATAGAGAAGTGGTAGAGTCGAAACCCCATTTTTCACTCCACCCACACCCCTTGCAGTCAAATAATAAGAAAAAAACCCCACAGTTTTCATCTGTAAATATGAACTCATCTTGGGGACATACACAAGGTCTAATTGAGTGGAAAGAAATTAAAGTGAGCAGCGTGCAATTTTTTTCACCTGGTGAGTTAACACAGTGCTTATTCTTCAAAAACCACCACTGCACAATGCCTGTGGTGTAAGAAATAGAACTGGAAGCTCACCAGCCCCAGTGCCCTGGTAACTTAGTAGATAGGCTGTAACATTGGGGTCCCTGATCACTAGGGACCATCAAAGAGACCATCAGGACAGAAGAACTCATGAATAAAGGGGAGGGAAAATATGTTAATGATTTTGGGGAAATTATCAGATATATGTTTTTCTGGGACATCAATAAATATGTATGTAAAATACAGTATATAAATGGAAATTTTCCTGTACTCAGCACACATGACTTTAGGAGGAGCTATCTCCTTGAGCATCTGGCCAAATAAAGAATGCTTGCTTTTCAATGCTACATTGGTATTACAGTTTCTTGTTTTACTGAATTTTTTTGATAACAAATCTGTCCAATGTTCCTGTTTTTCTGTCTGCTGGTCATGGGATAAAAGATATAGGAATCTTTTATGCATCTACATCCTAATTTTCTTCAGCTTTACTGAAATGGGATGTGACAGATATCCATAATCATCAAACTTATGTTCCTGTGTTACAGTTGGGTATTTCACCCTGCTTTTACAATGGCAACCAAGGCACATGAGAAGTTGTCATGGCCTTTCTGTTGAGAGTTGCAGTAGTAGTTGGATCTGCTCCCCAGCAAACAAGAGCTGTGAAAGATATTAGTTAAATGGTTTTAAATGGCTCATATTACTTTCACTGAAGAGCTTAGTGGTAACATTATTATGGTCTACTACTTTTTCGTGTTTGAAACTCCCATAAAATTTACCTTGCGTTTGGAGCCTATCATATTTTATACCTTATCTTTTGAAAATTGAGTGGGCATAGGGGTAAAACCTGCTTTATTGGAAATGATACGTACATTAATTCAATAGTATAACTCTCTTGCCATTTTTGTTAGATGGCATGGCATGCAATCACTAGTGCAGGGGATATCTGACGTTTGTGTTTGGGCTCTGTCAGGATCAAGTGCCATCACCTTTTTCTTCTTAGCAATGTTGACAGCTGTATTAAGCACTTTTGTTTTGTTGAGTTCTCGTTACCCATTTTATTGAGCTGAAAGAAGTAGCTATTGAAACATCTGCTTAAGATTAAAGCAATATTGATTGTACATGTGAAGGCTTGTCTTTTTAAAGCTTCTGTGGGGAGTTTGATTCAAAATGTCAGTGGAAAGAATTGTGCTAATCTGAAGTGGCTTTTGCTGAGTACTGTGACAAAGTGGTTGTACTTGGTGGTGGATAGGAAGTTCGTCATGGACAGTAAGGAAAACTCATTGTTGTTCCATAGCAAACATAATTTTTGCTGAGAAAGCATATCTACTTCAGTCTCAGTTTTGTTGCCCCAAAAGTGAAGGACCAGGTTGCCTTTGCCATGGGAAGAGGAAGGAAGAGTGCTGGAGAATTTTGTCTTGCTGTAAACAGGCAAGCAAAATAATAGATGAGCTGCAGCAGTGATTTCTGATGTAGGCAAATTTATTGCTACAGAGTTGTAGCAGCCTGCACATCAGTGATCAGGAATACAAAGAAGGGCCAATTTGTTGCCTTAGCGGTTACCAATCTTCCACCAGCATGTCTGCCCACCATATCTAAGGACCCTCACACTTGCAGCTTCATGGCTTGTGCACTCTCAAGCTCCTCACTGCTTCCTTGTGGGTGCATCCTCTACTGTTCAGGCCCACTTCAGAGGGATCATGCAGTGCCCGTGGATCATGGACCTGGCATTTCAGGCAGAGGGTAGCAGACATGAAAATGACTACTGGAAAGGTAGGTCTTGGCCTTATTCCAGGGTTTCAACTCACACCTTGGAGATGTTTTTGGGATTTTTTTTCCCTTTTGTGAGACATATCATGCAAATATTTTATTATGTTGGGCTATAGTGGATGTTTAGTGTAGTTTTGCAAGTTCTGAGTCAATATAGGCATACATGATGTTGCATGGATTTATTATTGCCAGGGTTTCCTGTGCTTTTCTTGGCCGATGTGATTCACAGCCCTAAAAATGTATCCTTCTCTGGCAAAGACTGTGTATCTAAGGATTATTGGCAAGGTTGAAACCTCTCGCATATATAAAAGTACTTTACCAAGTAGTGCAGAAAATTTGTTAGAATTACGTGAAATTAAGTGTGAACCAAAACTTCCCCTAACACAGAGAATTGAGGCAGGACTACTTTCTCTCTGTCCCAGAACCAGACCTATAGCACACTCTTCACCAGTGAAGCCTTGACCAGCCATACACTTAGAAGACGGTATTAACCAGGTTTTAGAATAAAAATGGACTCATAGAGAGATTCATTACACACTGAAGAGCAGATTGGCTCAAAAAGATAAAAGCATCTGTTCTTTTAATATCTAACAGAATCTCAACGTTTAATTTAAGTGTCTTTGTTTCAGTTTACTGCCTTGCATATTGTGGGAGGTCGATCAGCCTGAACTGTCCACAGTGCTGCCCTGTTCTTTTTCTTTCTTGAGTGGTACCCAACAATATAAATTAAATTATTCCTCTAAAGTGGTTATTATCCTGTTTTTATCAAAATTAAACTTCCCAACTATCTTTCCCATTTGTATGTGTTTCTGAATTTCATCATGGTCTTTTCTAGTTTAGGCTAAACTTAATAAATTGACGTCATTTGACACATCAGCGGCTTGTTCATTTTACTCAGTCATTTAAAATTGTATTAAATGGTGGTCTTCACGCTTTGAATGCTAGACTGCACTCTTAACCTCTTGCAATGCCTCTACTGTAAGTGGTTTAAGGTGATAAAAATTCTGATGTGAATCATCTAGTGAAGGAGAATGTTCATGTGAAAAACAATGACTGGAGTGTGACCTTGAGGTTCATAGAAATATACTTTTAGAAATAGTATCACATCACTACAATACTGCCCTCATTTACCTCCCCTCCCTGAAAAAATCCCACAACCCCCTTTCCCCCCTTTACCCTCAAAACACAAGAGATGCAGGTGAATGCTTAGGTTTTAGAGTTGGTTTTTTTTTTTTTTTTACACAAAGAATTTACCTTCTTACCAGGAAATGGTGAAATAATCACATTTTCTCCTCTTAAACAGTTTCCATGTTTTATAAATGATTTTGGAAGCACTGAAATCTCATCACTGAATGTTTAAAAATAGGAAGTTACTGTTTATCTCCATGCTTAGCGTGAATTCAGATCTGGTCTGATTCATTGCCTGGTCTTCCTCAGTATATAAATAGACTCCAAAGTGTTCAGTGGTGCCTTCATGGGCCCACCATGAAATATAGTAATGTTCCAAGCAAACCCTGTTTAACAAATGCAATGCTAAACATGCCTGGGTAGTTACCATCTCCAGTAAAGAAATCCTGACGTTTGATCTCCAAGACAACCATACTATTTGAACTGAAGGGATCACTTTATTAGCTGCTATCATTACTATTTGAACTGAAGGGATCACTTTATTAGCTGCTATCATTAGCAATCATCATCTCCTTTGTGAAGCAGCAAGCAGCTAACCAGTGTATGGCAGACTTGTTGTTTAAATAATCCAGAGAGTTCAAGAAAAACCTGGTCCTTACACCACCACCATCAAACTTGGCATGTCGTAGAGAGCTGTGCTTGAAACTATTGTTGTTTTCCTATGAGGAAATGTAGTATATTTGAAGCCCTGGCCTGGGAGTTCAGAAATCTGAGTTGAATTCTCAGCTGTAAAGCAGTAATCTGGTGTGAAGCTGGGAAGGCACTTAGCAATTTTTCTTTTGGTTTCTGATCTTTGTGTTGCCCTCCTGTCTTGCCTTTGAGTTGTCACACCTCTTTGTTCCACAGGCTCTTTGCAGGACAGTTAAGACTTAGGGTAATAGTTTGTTTTATGTAGTTTTGAATTACTGTAACACTATTCCCCTGAATCTGACTCAAGAGTTTAGTGTGGTTCTGCCACAAATTCATTTGCATTTTGTTTTCTTTTCCCCCTTGCACTCTTTTTTTCCCTTTCTTTGGGTGTTGGGGCAAAGGCAGATATTACCAAGTCTTGCTGTGGTAGAGAAATCTTGGGTAAAATGTACAGATTGACTACTCACAACTGCCAATGGTGTAAGAGAGAAAGCACTCCAGAATCAAAGTCCAATGCACTTCATCACAGAAGTTGGACTTCATAATCTTTAAGTTGGAAGCAATTCGCTTTCACATTTGTATTCACTTCAAAAATCTTCTCGTCTTCCACACATTTAATGTATGTGCACTTCTCTTCCAGCTGGGCTACATCAGCCTCATACTGCAAATACATTTTTCGCAATGCTTTCAATCATGTTCTTTATTTGGCACCTTCTGTTAGGTTCTTCCCCTCAAATCTACTTGAGTGCTTCATAACACTTAAACCTTTTAAGCCCCATTACAAATATCTATCAATGTAGATTTTTTCCTAAAAAAAGTAGGATTAGCTGTTATTTGGCCTGTTGTAGCAAAGAATTGAACTGAGGGCCTCAAACACTTAACACTTCTAACTCTGTGACCTTGCTAAATCTCAGTAAAAATAATGCCTAGCAAGCTGGAAAGTCTGAAGACCAAAAAGATGTAGCAAAATGGGGCTTTGGGTTTTGGCCATCATTCATCCAACTTAGCAATGAACCAGTTACCTAGCATGATACTGGTCTGCTACTGTAGGGGCATTTTTTCAAATGGACTGAAAAACTTTAGGCTTAGGTTATGCTTTATGACTTAAGGCCGTCATAAAGCATAACCTAAGCCTAACTGCTGTAAAGTGAGGGCATTGCTGCAGTTGCTAAACGAGACCGATAACTTCAGGAGGCACATGTAGGTCTTGGTGACCAGAGAAAGTGTGAATGGGGAAACACCTAAGCATCCAGTAATGAGTCTCAGATGAAATGCTGACCTAGGGATATCTCAAGCTTTCTCAGAAGATACCAGCATCATAGATATTGGTGCAGCCAATGTTTGCTTTTCCTTGCCTCCAGCAGCTGGTGCTAGCTTAGCTTCAGAGAACAACCAAAGGAGGCAGAGATGGGCTGTGGTTAAAAAATGAGCTGGAAAAGCATTTATCTTACATTTTTTTCTGTGAATGACTCTAGGTAACCTGTGAATGATTCTGAGGGTGTGTTTTGGGAAAATCTTAACTGAGTATGGCATGAGTCAGCTGGTTGAAATTGAGTTCCCTTTGGATGCCAAAATGTACCTGGGTTTAAAAAATGGTGGCATGAATCCATGGCATAATACTTTAAAAAAAAGGTAGCGATACAGCCCTGGACTCAGAGAGCCTTTCCATATTGCTGTGGTTAGGAATGGACACAGACCGAGACAACTCCCTATTCTTAGCCACTATTCTTACCCCATATTCTGACCCTCCCTTAACTATTTTAAGTTAATTGTAGTTTAAACATCAAAGTCATAAGAGATCCTTAAAGAGGATTTTGAAGATTTACCATGTCTCTTGGTGCTTTAGTTGACTAACAGACATTTTTCGGTAACTGGTTGCGCTCAATATATTTTACAGTGGCAGTTAGAAAGATACAGAAGAGCTGTGCCTGTAGACACATTGCAGATAGGATAACCTGCAAGTGAGTACATTGTGGCATCAGAAGGGATAGGGTTTGTGCTAGTATGAGAGACAGAGTCTGTGCTGTAACCTGAGGAACAAGATGTTTACCAGAAAAGTAATTGTCAATGGGATGTGAGGCTCTTAAGATGAGTGAGTTAAAGTCAGAGTGCTCTTGGAAAGGACATTTCCTCTTACTGTAGGTTGTCTCTCCCAATTTTCCAAAATGTCTCATTTCATAAAAAGAAGACAGTGGCAAGCAGTTCTGCAGTGTTCATTTGCAGGTGTGTATTTGTTTCCAGAGACCACAAGGGGGGAGGGAAAGGTTCTAAATCGACTATAATGTTATTGAACAATCATATTTTTTATCACTGCTTTCAAGAAACCAGCTCTTTGCACTCCTTCCTGTTTCCATTATCAACTGGAAAGTGTTCTGATTAACCAAGCAGGAAGCAAGTATTTAATTTAATTGCAAGTGACATGAAAGTGAAGCTGTCTTGGAAACTCTGCTTCTTCTGCCACCTGTTGGAAAAGAAAGAAAATGTTTAACAAGTTATCATTGCAATGTCCCAGGATTAATATCTTGGCAACTGTCAAAAGAATTAAAAATATGTTATCTGTACTCTGATTTTACTTTTAGTTTTAAAAATAGTGGTTGTGTTTGCATTTATGTCCAGTCAACAGGTTCCATGACAAGCCAAACAAATTTTTTCATATTATTTTAATTAGAAACAGTCCTGTGATTTAACAAAAGTGGCAAGGAAAGGCTGCAAAGAGAAGCTGGAACAAGTTTGAAAACCTTTTCTGGGTTAGTATTTTGCTTTTTTTAAAATAAGTGGAAAACTTGAACTCCAGAAGGAATGACTGGGCTGGGGAAGATTTTATGATTTCAGATGATATCATTAAGCCCTGGCAGATGTGTTTTGTGATGTGTTGTATGATGGGTCAGGTGTCTGAGAAGTGCTTTAGAAAAAAATTATTTTATGTTGGATAGCAAAGAGCAGCTACATCTTATGGTTGATTCTCAGCAGGGAAAGAAACACAGTGACAGCTGACAGTGCTCAAACCTCTGAGAATGATTGATTCCCTCTCAGATAATGATTAATGTTCTCCTTTTCTGGGTTACATAGAAACACTGATGACAGTATCTTAGGAATTCAGATTACTTTGGTTGTTTTCATCTGTGGAACCCCAAGAGCTTTTGTCCAAGGCCCATTGATTATGTAACACACAATCACATTCGTGTCATATTTTGTAGGTCTACCTTGACATAAATCAAGGGGCACATTTCCCTTCAACTCAGGGACAAGTGTGCCTGACAACAGATGAAGAACACTGGTTTCATTCTGCTTAAGTCAGTTTGAGGAGCAGGGGTTAATCAGCAAAGAGGAGTGATGAATCTACAGAGATTGTTTCAATAAGTACAAAAAGTGCTGGAGGGGAGGAAGATCATGAGGTCTTAGTAGTTTTGCGTCTTGGAGTCATCATTATTGTATTCTTCCATGTTCCTGGAATTGCATATTCAAAAAAAAAGAGGTGGCCCTGACGCATTGATGGTATCTACCAAATCTAAATGCTGCATAGAGTTTTACTCCCTTAGGACTGATTATTTGTAGCTGTATATGAAGTATATATACTGAAACAAGGGGCTACTCTGAAAAGAATCAGCTAGTATTTAATAGCTGGAAGAGCAATGGCTGGGAGAAGAAAAGATGCCAGAACAATATGGCAAAGAGGAAAACTTGCTGTATTTGTACAGCCCATGAGGACCTATTCAGGAACAGAGAGGAAGCATACTACTGCTTTAATAAAGACTTTAGTTTTCTGATTCATTTGCAAAATAATACTTAGAGCATGATGTCATTTCCTTACCTCATGAGTATTAGTTCATTAGAGGCTATGTGAATGCTAAATGAGTTTTAGCTCAACCTACACTGGAAAAAGTGGGAGGTAAAAGAGAAAGAAAAAAAACCCAACTGGACTAAACAAGGCTGGATTTTTGAAAAAACTGCCCATGAAAAGAAAAACACCAAAGCAACTCAGACATTTTCAAGTTAAATATTTCATTCTGGTGAAAACAATGGTTGTTTCTTTTTCATTTTAGAAAAGGTTTTTGCAAAAGAAAAGTAGTAGAAACAAAGACTTCAAAAGCATTTAGAAATCCAGTGAAAACAGATGTATGTGGTGGGCTGGAGGTAACAGCTGCTAACAAAGACCGTGAATAGTTTCATATTAATACTGGATGTGAAAGGAATATTAGCTTCCCTCTGCATGAGGAGAGGAAGAACCCTAGGTTAGAATCCAAAAGATCTGTAGAATATCAGGTCCTGAAATGAAGATTTGCAGGTAGCAAAACCATGACAGAAAAATCTCAGTTAATTCTTTTAACTGAAGTTTCTTCTCCAAATGTTTAGAAGGCTTGCTACATGGTAGGAGAGAGATCAGGTGGGTTGTCTCCCAAAGAGTTTTGTGACCAGCTGATGCAATGAATAATTGTGTATGCATTTTTCACGACCAGCTGGTTTTCACCTAAAAGTTCTGAGGTAACTCAAATAGTAAATAGTGAACTAACAACTCCAGTTCATAAGCTGCTTAATTTGCTATTTGGTTTTTTGCTATTTGGAGGCAATGGCAAATGTGATACAAATGTAAGAGAGTTCAGTGAGACTAAATACTGTTTGTCTTCCTTACATATCAAGCAAAGTGATAGAAACCTTAGAAAGAATAGAATTATTATGTCCATAAATCATATGATAGAATGATGGAAAATTAATGTGATTTTCTTTGGGGAAAATATCTTTTTCACTAGTCTATTTTCATTCATTAGAAAGAGTCAATGAAGATACTATTATGGATATTGTATAAATGAATTTCAGGAAAGGTTTTCCAATCTCTTACATTATGTAATCTTAAAGATGAAGGTACTGTTGGGAATTAGGAGCTGATTGAATAGTGGAAGTAACAGTCTGATTTTGTAGTTGAAGATAACTGGAGTATCACTGAGAACTCCATTATCCTATGCTTCCCAAGTGATACAGAAAAGGATGAATGGTGAAATGGCAAAGTGTGCTGATGATGCAGAAGAATTCACAGTAGGAAAAAAGTGCCATTAATATAGTAGTATTCAGGGTAGAAAAAACCAAAAGATGTTATTCCAGCTTTACAGAAAGATTTTGCAGTGAATAGACATAGCAATGAGGAACAAAGATGCACGGACCTCCTTGCTTGTCCTGAAGAAGATCGTTTATTGTAATGAACCAATCATTACAATTGGAGGGCTGCAGGGCAGGAGTCATTCTTGTGGATGGGGCCCCCAAAGCACGAGTCTGAGTGTCCCTGCCGGGCCTCACTCCAGTGTTATGTGGAGGAGAGGGAGGCAGCATGGTGGTAAAACGTTCTTCCATTTTCTACAGCTCACTTTCATTCCTACTTTGAAAAAAAACATGCACTTTTCTGCAGCTCCAGCGCTATGAGCCAAGGAATCACCCGTGCCGGGAAGAACTGCTGTTTCTGGTGCCCTGCCAATGTGCCCCAGGCGGCCACTGCAGCACCTGGAAAGGAGGGGGAAAGGTGAAAAGTGGCGGGTACTGCCAAAGCAGTCCCGACCCACAGAGCAAAGCACCGGAGGGGCTGTATCGGAGGGTTGCAGAGATGGTGCTAAGGGTTCATCCAGTGTGTTCAAAGTGGATGCGAGCAGACCTGAGAGTTCAGGGCAATCACTTTCTGTTTCTGAAGTAGTGAAATGGCGGATTTCCATGCGACTCTCTGTAAGAGCTGCCATATTAGTCCCCCAGGTACCGAAGTGCCTGTAAGTACCACCATTGCTGTTCCTGGCAGTATTAAAAGGTTTATGTCCTACTGCCTGCCAGACTTCCAATTGAAAAGTCTTCCCACTTCCCACTAGAAAGGAAATCTTTTACATGCATGGACACCCCCTCCAGCAAGGCACTTAACTTTGCATCATAGATATCTGTACTTTGCCGATGCAGGAGCCGCTGTGACAGGTCTATGCTCCGTCTTTGTTCCAGGGATATTTTTCCTCCCATAATTATACCTATCACCCGATAGGTAATGGGCATGTGTTTGGGTTCCTTTGCTAAACTTTTCCTGGTCAACCCCCATTCCTGGTTCAGTGGAAGTTGCTACTGGTGTGGTCCATGTCTTTCACCTCCTGTGATAAATCCTGATTCGGGCGCCATTCGTAGCAATGGGAAGCAAAGACACGTGGATCTCCTTGGTTGTCCCGAAGAAGATCGTTTATTGTTTTATGTTCTAAACTTAACCCAAAACAAGCACGCATTGGCTGCCTGCCACTGCAGTGTTGCTGTTCCTCTGTCCCTTTACCCAGTCAGTTCTCTGATTATGTGCTGTCCATGCGCCTTCCCAGCCAATCACTCTTTTGCATGAGGCAAGCACATGCCAGCCATACAGCCCATCTCTGGTTACAGGATCTGGTTTGTACCTGCTGTTAGCAGAACCTTTCCCAGGGTGCTTTCTGTAGAGCAAGAGTGAACAGGATTTCTTGTCTCCCACAAATAGGCATTCAAATGTTGGATTAAATTCCCAGTAATGTTTGTGGCATAAGCCAGCAATATCCACAAAATTTTTAAACTGGTTATTAAAATTCAATATAGAAATGTTGAAATTATTGTAGATAGGTTTTTGAAAACATCAGTTCAGGTGGCAGCCAAAATGTTGATTCTTAATCAGTATTAGAAGAGAAGTGGAGAGCCAAACTGAAAATGTGTTTATGTTCTGGATCTCTGTGGTGCATGCCTATCCTGGGCACTGCCATCTTTCTTTGCTTTCAGAAAAGAGAATGACAAAGCTAGAAAAGTTACAGAAAAAAAAAAAGGTAGTTATATGAGTGAGATGGCTTCAAAAGATGAGTAGGCTAATTCAAGAAAGAAAAGCCTTGAAGGATTAATAACAAACATTTTAGGTAAAAGATTACGTGTAAGAACTTGAGAGTATATAGCAGTACTAGTGTTCTCATCTCTTGGCCCATATAATCGCTTCCTCAGTGTTCTTTATTGACCCGTGTTGTATGTCATACCAAGTGGTTTGTTTAATCCCATACCGATAGTCTGGGCTCCTAGCTGAAGCTGTATTTCTCACTAACACTGGAAAAACCTTCATTACAAGGCTTCTGTGAGCTGTTTTGTTCTTAGCTTTGCGGTCTGCTTTGCTGTTTCACTTTCCTGTCAAGTATTGTAATCTTGGGGAGGAAAAGTAAACTTTTGACCAAAACCTCATTGTTAAATCACAGCCTTGGTGGTGTGTCCTGAATCAGGGTTAAAGTGGGTGTACACTTGATTTGCTTAAGTCACTCTTGTCCCACATTAGAAGTATGAGTACTTTGTGGAAGAGCAGGATGGGGAAGCAGTTTGAGATTTCCCTTAGTAGTGCTGACTGAAACAGGTATTTTTTCTGTATTCATAGCAAGATGCTGTGACCATTTTTTTTACTGTAGAGTCTGTGCGTTCTTTGGCAAATCCCAGCCTGAGGCAAAGAACTTGTAGGCATTACCAGACTCCCTCATAGATAGTTATGATGGACCTTGTGTTTTGTGCAGACAGAGCACTGTCATAGGAAAGGTTTAAGAAATCATGTCTTGGGACTGGCTGATCTCCAGGAGGCTACAGAGTGACTTTGATTGCTTAAACTTGATGGAGAGGAACAAAGAATCTATGTCAGTACTTGTGAGTGTAATTTCTATGTGTTAGAGAGTAAGTAGCTACCGCTTTTGATCATAGGGAAAAAGTTCTATGTTATAACTAAGACTTCCTTGCTTTTCAGAAGTTTTCATTCTTATTTGTTCATCTAGACTTCTCTTGTCATGCCTTTCACAGTCCTGGTAGAAAAGGCTGAGAAATTCAGGTTTAATTAGTCTTTTAAGGAAGAAATAGGAAACAGGGCGAAAAAAAAAGAAGTAAAAGTCTGGTAACTTGGTCTTAAAGGCTTTAATTATGGAATCAAAACAAAACAGCAAACTAAACTATCAACAAGGCATGTTTTGTTTAAAAATGACCCAACCAAGTGTGCATATGAAAGGGAAAAATGGGCATGTGAGTGAAGACCAAAGACCTATTCCAGTAGTCTGTTAACATTTCAGGGAACATGTTTGTTTACAGTATTTGGCAGGGGATTTTGTAGTAGATTTTTTGCTTCTGTGTGCAGGGGGTAGGAAGTGATCTGGTGTTTACTTGAAGTAATTATAAATATTAACTTTGTTTTCCTGCTTTGACTCAGGCTTCTTGTGTTAGGGTTACACTCCTACATCTGATTATGGCAAGAAAAGGCAATCCTAACATTGAATTAAATTTATACATGTAGACTTTCATTGCTGAGTATCTGAGAGGGACCAATCTGATTTTTATTTATGCCTCTACACATGTTATACATGAGGTGAAAAATTACTCTAGGGCCTGTACGTGTGCTGGCAGCCCTGTCCCCAGGGAGGCTTCACCTGACAGCCAGTCAGGGCAGAGGAAGCTTCCATGATTGGGCTGCAAGCGAGCCCCACTTGCTGGTGGGGCAGATGCCTAGGTGCCTGGGAAAAAGTGCCCCAGAAATCAGGCTGTGGGAGGAGCCTTAACACATAAAAGCAGTTAACTTTTACACGATTGGGGCCATTTTTCTTTGGGTTTCTTGGAGAGAGTGGGGACTCACCTGGAGGGTCAGCCTGGCCCCCCCTCTCCCTCTTGCCTTTTTCTATCTGTGGTCCTGCTTCCCTGTCCACTTCTGTCCTGCCCTGCTTCACTGCTTTCCTGAGGCAGCTCAACGCCATGGGCAAGCTAGCACTCCACTGTTTCCCCAACGGAGCATCTGCTGCCTCCCTCAGCCACTGCCCTGGCTCTGAGAACCTGCAGCTGCTCCACAAGTGTGCCCATAGCCACAGCAACCTGTTCCTTACTGACAGAAGGGACATGCAGCTGGCTGCTGTTTGGAAATCGCACCTGGCTGCCACAGGAGCCATGCAGAATCATTGCAGCTTATAGCACACATGCTACATCTGCAAAGCTGATGCTAACAGGGCACTCCGGATACAGCGGTAGCAATCTATCCCAGTATTTTGGTTCTCTTTGCCTCTCTTTGCTCCTCTTTTCTCCCTTTTCTATCCCCCCTTTGGTAAGAACACTTACCTTTCTTTATCAATAAAATATTCTCAGATATAATATTGCCATGTTTGTACCTTATTTTTGCCCAAGAAATCTATGAAAAAGAATTCTCCTCAACTCCCCTTTTACAGCAGAATGGGAAGCAGCAGAAACAGTGTGTATTATCAGCAGCAAAATCCTGATTCCACACTGGCACTGCAGCTTCTCTCACCTGGCCCCAAACCACATGCAGCAATGGTGTCTGGCAGCCTTGGATGTGGAGAATTTGTAGAAGTGTGCTTATCAGTGGAGGATTTTGGATTAGATTTGGCAGGTCTGTAAAAGCAGATATCCTGACCAGGGTGGTTTGTGAGGGTGCCTGTCTCAGTCCATGGGGGAACCTGAAGACCCATGGCATGCTACACTGATTTTCCTTCCATGGTCTCTTCCACCAGTGTAGATAAACCCTCTACCCCTCTCAAGGAATTAATTTTCTGTGTCCATCTGTGTTTGGGGTCTTTGTGATACTGAGGATGGTTATTTAGACAGCTGCATTATCCAAGGTATTTCTCCATCCAGGGGAGGCTCTGTAGAATTACTTCACATCACATGTGAAAAGCCTTTTTTCTGTTTTAGTGAACCCATTTTTCGACACACAGTTGCACCCAGCCCTTGTCCTGGCATATAAAGCTGCACCCAGAAGGGAGATACTACATTGTCCCTGACAGAGCCATGGTAACATTGAGCACCAGGGTCCCCTCTACATGTTGTGACAGGTGAAGCCTCTATGCTACACAGTTTCTGATAGCCATCCCTGAAGGTGGGCTGCATTTGGAGTTAATCTAAATGTCCAGCTGGTTTAAAAATCATCAGGGTACATATAGGTAGTGGCCAGTTCCCACAGACTTGGCAGAGATTAGGGAATAATAAAGTACAGATACCACCGTTTATCTTTGGACAGGAATTTTTGGGTCTGTGGATTTGGAGGATTTCAGGGTGGAAGAGTGAAATGACTCTGATAATTTTAGAAGGGAAAGACAGTTGTGGAGAAAGTGCTGATATAAGCATGTCCCCGTAGCACAGTGTGTCTTTAATAGGGTGGGTTTAATAAGATAATATATGATACATTCAGTCAATAAATCAAGATTTTTGCATCCCTTCCAGAAGCTGGCAGTGACCAAGACTATAAGCAAGATTCTTATAAGAATCTTGAAAAACTAAAATTAGAAAAAAGAGGAAAATGTAAACATATGGATTTCTTTCCTAACTTTGCAGGCAGTCTTTTCCACTCAAAAATATCCAGGAGTCCCTCAAATTGAAAAACTGCAGCTACATAGTTATCAGCAATTCAGTCTAAAGCTAGTTTAGCTAGAAGTACATGATTATACTCCTGAGATGTAACACAGATAATTAGATAATTATCTTTTCCAAGTCCTGCAGATTATTCTGATTTATTTTATTCCAAATGTTCTTTGCTTTATCTGCACATTTAAGGAACTCTATTTCCTTACTTTAAAAGTGTGCCTTTCCTTAGTCACATTTTTATTATTTCTCTGCACATTCAATTTGCAAGTAAACTGCTTTTCTTAAAGTAGTTTAAGAACTGATCAAGAAGTTTAAATCTTTCAGTATTATTTTCCTCTCCTGTGGTTTTCCTCATATGAAATGTTCTTCTTCTGAAACTCATTACTTGGAATAAAGTACGAATACCATGCCAAGGAGAGAAAAGTTTCTTCATTATGATGATGCTCTTCAGGGTTTCATTTTAATGGGTTGAAGGGAACTTGACATGACGTAGCAACATCTGATCCAGCCCCATTAAACCGTCAATATCCAAAACTGAAGCAATCTTTCTGTGATGGCCCTAGAGAAGTACTGAAACTATCCCAAACCCAAGCTGCTTTTGTCATTTGAGCCAATCAACATTAGATGTTTGAGTGTCTTTTCAGTGGGATAACGTTTTGTTTTAAACAGAAGATTTGCTGGCAGGTGTTACAGCTTAGAAAAAAATGAAACTGGTCTGCCATCATGGTCAGCTTGGCACAAATGAAAAAGAAAACATGTTTTTTCATACTCTGCTGTGTAAGATGAATTGCATGGCTCTTGCTGCTTTTGGGGCAAGAATAGTCAAATGTGTGTGGCAGACATATGACTTAAAATAAGAGGAATTTTTATGGTAATACTGGGATTATTCTATATAAGTGGATTTGCATGATGAAGAGATGTAAAGTCCCTCTGATTTACTTTGGGTAAAAATGGGCTTGGTTTGATATGAGAACAAATTGCAGTAATTAAAATATGCATTTTCTCATTATTCCGACGCCAGGAAGGAGGAATTACACAGTATAGCTATGTAAACTCTAAACAACTGCAAGTAAGCAATCAGTTGTATTGCCAATAAGCATTGATGCTTTTCCATATGAATTCCATATAACTCCTGAAGTACACTTAAAATGTATTTATTAATTCTAACATTTATCTATGGGTTAGAATTTTTTCTATGCTTTTCAGAAATTGAATCTAAGTAAAGTCATACTGCTTGTGGTGAGTGATGCATGCAAGTGAGAAGAAAATTGTAATGTGGGAGGGTTGAGGCATTATGCCTAAAAGGTACAGGGAATAAGGGCTGACTGGGGTCTCCAGTAAAGAACAAGGTATATGCAGCCATTAATGTGGCTTTGAGAAAATACTGTATGTACAAGTAGAAAAGATAGGCTTTTTATAAAGTTATGTAAATTCCCAGAAGATCGGAAGAAAATCAGTTTTTCAAACATTGGACATTTCATACTACAACTTTAGAAAGTAAATATTTTTTATGTGCTTGTGTGAGAATAGACAGTCTAGAACAAAGAGTTTATTTTGTCTTCCAGATGTGGTTGGTGTTTTTCTTCCATCACCTTATGCTCAATTTTTTCTTAAAATTTCAGATAGTAGTTTCTGTAGGAAATGATTGTGAATCATTCCTTCATTTTTATTTCTGTGTTTTTTCCCTTCAAATTCAGAATTAATTATTTCTAAATCTAATTTTAAAAAATGTAAATATTTTCAATCTTTTCATTATAGAGTCACAAAGAGTTTTGAGGGCTTTTTTGTCACTAAAAGAACTTGCAATTTTCTCCTTCAGCTTACAGAAAATTTTCTGAACCTTGTATATAACACCGTTTATCTTTCTATCATGAGAGAAAGAGAAGTAGTCTCGAATCCTGCTTATCTGTAGTTACAATCATAGTCGGTAGCCTTTTATCTCAAATTAAAGGGGTTTATCTAGAGAAATGAGAAGCTATGAAAGAAGGGAGTAGAAATATTGTATTTAAGAAACTGAGTGATAATTCAGATGTTTGGAAGAGGTCAACCATTTTTTTTTTCAGTAATACCTCAAAGATCAAGTGAACAAAATAGCATTGATCATTTTCTTGTAGATAGGGGCAAAATAATTACAGGTACTTTGCTGCTTTTTAAAAATGGATTCTTGACCATGGTACAAAGTGATTTATGGATATTTTGACTAAGGTTTGTTTGTTGGCTAAACTAGCAATTTATCTCAAATACAGGAAAAATAAAACACATTCTCTTTTTTATAGAACTTTTTATAGTTTTAAAAAAAATCTAAAACACAAACCCTTGAACCAGCTGCAGAAGATACATGAAGAACAAATAAGGCAGTACATTCAAAATCTGTGTTTATTTAAGTATGATTATTTTTAATATTTCCATATAATTGCCATTTTGAAAACCAGTAATCCTCAGAGTCAATGCTGTTCAAATTTAAAATGCTACTTGATCATGCAGTGGTGCTGAATTCTGCGCAAATAGTCAATTCTGCTTGCTTTAGCTGCAAACATAAACATGAGACACTCAATTTTCTCCTTATGCTTCAGCTGAGCATATCCCATACTCTCAGAAAATAGTATGGGAGCTGAAACATCCTTTTTGAAACTGGGAAGTACAGATGCGGCTTCAAAGCAGAGATTCTTGCATTGATACTGTATCCCCTCACCCTAAGAAGAACTGGAACATCATCATCATCATCATCATCATCATCATTGTAACTTCTGTTATTCTCAGAATTTTTTTTTTGTCTCTATATATTGCCCTGAAAAGCAAAAATAAAATCTTGGCAAAAAAAAGCCAAACGATGTAAATTCTGAAGCCAAACCCAGCAAAACCTGTTCTCCAATCCAAAGATTTGAGTTCTAACTGCGTTGCTAGATTCATTTTTCATGTAGCTGGAATTAGTTCTTATGATCTGTGTTCTACTCACAGTCCAGGTACCTGGACTGTAGCCCTGTTTCTGGTCTGCATGGTGCCTGGGTTGTATGCAGCAGGATTCCACACAAACAGCTCTGAGGCTGCACTTCAAGTTTGTTGAGAAAATGCTTGCTTTTCATGCTGAGTTTTCAGATGCACTGTCTCCACTTGTACTCTCTTCAAAAACATTTCCTTCCTCCACTGTGCTTCATTTGCTTTGTATCTAGTCAGATATTTGTATTGTATTAACAAAAAGAAGTGGGTTTAAGAAAGCAAGAATATACTTTACACTTATTCCAGTTCAGAGCCTGCTGATCTAGTTTTAGATTGTTTTATGTCTGTCTTCTGGGAGAAAAAAAAAAAAATGCTGAATATATAAATTTTCCAGCTAGCAGATGAGAAGAAAGTAAAGAGAGTTTAAAAAAGTGCCATAATTACAAATCAAGAAAGCACAGCATCTTCCTTTTTTTGTTTACAGGATATGCAGTCTTATGTCTGACTGCTTTGTATATAAATGATCTTGACAGCGTGATTGTAAATTGCTTTGGAACTGTTCTTCAGGCTGACCAAAAGCCAAGTGGTTCCATTACAAAGTTTCATAAAGCAAAAATGGTATTTGTCTGCCTCTCCCACAGCTGTCTCCATGCCTCTTTTCCTTCCACAGCAAACCTTGTCAAGGCCTTTTGACACTCATTTCCTTCTCATGAGGTTTGCAAGCTCTGAGCTGATGAACAAAGAGTGAGTTGAGGAGCTATGGGATTGACCAGTCTAGGCCTTGCTCTGCTCTTAAAAGTATACATATATTCTTACCCCCCCCAACAGTATATGAAGCTAGCAATATCACTGTGCCATCATAAAACCATTGGATATTGTTGCTGCAGTGATGGACATAGAGATCAGTCTCCAGATGAGTTATACACAAACCTGAGCTCATAGGAGATAGCAAAAGCAGTGATCGCAGGGAAGTACCGCTGGGAGGACAGAAGTTCACTTTAAGAATAGGCTAAAGGACCTGGGGGCTAAAGCAGAACTGTACAGACGATCTTGAAATAGTTTATTGATCTTTGTTACTGCTATGTTCAGAAAACTGGGACTTTGCATATACTCTTCAAGGGACAACAGGTGTTTCTGATTGCAGGTTCAGTCCTGCCTCATAACAGATGTGAAACGTAGTTTGGTTTTAGGATTATTAGTTAGAAAGATGTCCAGTCTTCATTTTTGTTGACTAAGATATTCTCCCTTTCCATGTCATTCTTTTCAAATGGTCTGTAAGTTTATGTTTTCATGCATTTGGGGGTCTGTTTGTTAATGTGCCATTTATTCTCTGTGGAGATTGCCCAAATCAGTTCCTAAGTAATACCTTACATTTAGACCATATGTTATGTTTGTCTAGAGAGGCAAACATAATTTTAATTGTATGTATGGGATTTTTGTGTATATGTTGAAGAAACAGTTTTAAAGCATGCCTAATGGGGCTAAGCTTGAAGTGTGAAAATAATTGCTAGAGGTTGAGTAGAGGTCTTTCAGAAACTGTCACGTCTCATGTTTCTGTAATAAAGGGTCGGTGTATTGCAGTACAGTGTAAAACACAGAAGAGAAGCAGAATATGTTACAGTTCTAGTAAATGGAAAGAAAAATGGGCCTTTTTAAAACATACTTCTTATAGCTTCTTCTGGTCTGTCAAGGCTCAGGACACAGGATTTTTCAGTGTGTAGAAATGATCAGATGAAGGGCAGATTTTTGAAAACTATGAAGCAAACTGCATCTGCATTAACGTAAAAACAAAATCACAGGAACACAGAATATGCTGAACCTGGAAGGAACCCACAAGGATCATTGAGTCCGACTCCTTGCACAGGACCATCCTCAAGAGTGACACTATGTGCCAAAGAGTGTTGTGTAAACAGTTCTTGAACTCTGTCAGGTTTGGTGCTGTGTCTGCTTCGCTGGGAAGCCTGTTCCAGTGCCCAGTCACCTTCTAGGGGAAGAACTTTGTTGTAATATCTAACCCAAACCTCCCCTGACACAACTTCAGGCCATTCCCTTGGGTTCTGTCACTGGTCACCACAGAGAAGAGATCAGTGTTTGTCTCTTCTCTTCTCCTCATGAGAGCTGTAGACTTTGATAGCTATATGCAGAGTCAGTTGGAAGGGTAATAATTTGATTTGCATGTCAAAGCTGCACATTCATGTACACAGAGGATGGAAATGGGCAGGAGCTATTCAGGCAGAGATTTTCAGAGAAAACTGGTTTTGACTAGTTGCTTAGCTCACTGTTTGGATGTGGCAGTATTGCCGTTGAAGGTTATCATCTGCTATATCAATGTGAGAACTCATGATGGCAGGAGTCATTTTTTGAAGAGTTCAGTACATTTCTACCCATCAAGTTGGAGAGTTATAAAAAAGCTTTCTTTGACCAAGTGCTATAAAAACTAATATTAAAGGTGAAAGGAATTAAAGGATGTGTAAAATACCACTTTCAAAAGTGGTAACCTTTTTGATTGTGTAATGTCACAAATGCTTTTCAGGACTGCATGGCTGCAATGATGTTCACCTGTGCTTCACCTCCAAGGCAATGATTTAATCAATTGGGTGTGTAGGTTTTCCTTTCTTTCAAAGAAAGATTTTACTTTGTTTCAGGAGTAATCCTGATTTTGTTTGAAAATGAGATGATTTTCCTCTCTTTGGGTTTTCAGAGAAGGAAGATTAACAAACTTTCATGAGTGCTATTCTGAGTCTTACAGTAGTCTTGGTATCGCCAATTTTAATTTTATATTTCATTTACACTAGCCAAGAAAGTAAACTTGCAAACCTTAAGTCTTTACATAATTTCATCTTTGCAGAGCTGATAACACTGTGGTTTATGTAGTATACATAGAATACCACGAATATCAGAATTACTATTTCCAAAAGCATTAAGGTTAAAAACACTAAATGTCACAGTCTTGCCCAAGGATTTGAAGTTTTAGGAAAATATTTCATTCGTCTACCATAAGCTGGGACTTGCTAGCAGTGAACAATTGTTAGTTTAGTAGCATCTGGAGGATTTGTAATATATTTTTATGTTGTTTTGGTTGTTTGGGGTTTTTTATTATTTTTTTAATGCTCTTTCCAAGGAAAAGATGTGGTCAATCGATAAAAGGTAGATGTGAAGGTAGACCTTTGAGATGACGTGCTGCAAACTGGCATTTAGAGGAATGGAAAAGTCAGCTGAGGCTATTCCTACATCATGAAAAGGGTTTTCCTCTCAGAAGCCTTGGAAAAACTTGCTGGAGGTGGATACCGACAACTAATATGAGCTTTATTTTTCCCCTTTTGTTTCTTTTTAAAATGTCATATGCTAACAGAAGCCTCCCCTTTACAGATGAGTAGTGCTAAAAACAAGTTTCTGTGGAAAAAGAATTCCAACCACTTTAAATAACAAGAAAACCTAAAAATCCTTCCATGTTTTTAACAAAACTGAGCTAAGTAAGCCTTTTCATCCTGTTGCTTGTGATGACTCATTTTATTCTTCCTCAGCTGACTGAGGTATTTTTAAAAAGAATCAGATTACCTGTGGGTAAATAATTTCTGCCATCTAGATTTAAATATCTACTGTGTTGTGTGGAACTTTTTGCAGGACATTTTTCCTTTCTTAGTAAAATGCTCTGTTTCTGTTGAGACACACTATACCAGTAAGTGTAGCATACGAATTTGCCTTCATGCTCTCATTTGTAAGTGTTTTCATGATTTCAGGTTATGGGAAATTCCAGCTGTCATGCTTGAAATCAGTTTGGATGGTGAGGAAGCTGAGAGCATTTATCTTGGGAGAGGAAAGAAAGAAGTGCAGTGCATTTTTAGAAAACTCTGATGTCACATCCCTTCCTGTCTTGTTCACTAATATAATAAAATATTTCTGACCTATTGCCTGACTACTCCATGATTAGTATAACAAGACCATTAATACTTGTGGTACAGCAGCTGTACATTGTCTCCTCAGAATGCGTGTGAGAGTCTTTCCTCTGTGATTATAACCTCTTCAGAATAAAGTTGTGATGCATTAATGGAATAAATCCTAGCAATAAGTTTGGCCCAAGATTTGATTATGGTAGTAAAATAATTCGTACATGGAGTCAAAAGTGCTTCATTAAATACTTGCACATTTTGTTAAGAATACAAGAATGTATTCATATTTCATGAAGTTTATGCTCTGCTTTTAATGCGTTTGTAAATACGGACAACGTCAAATACTGTTTACCAGAAATAAATACAACTAAAATGGTCTGGAAACTTATGAGTCCCAAAAACTTGCTGAAGAGCTCTCTGGCTCCATATTGTAAACTTTTTCTAAATGTTGCAATGCAAGGGAAATTTCAGGAAGCATTGAGAGCTTTAGAGTGTCAATATACCAAAAAGGGTAGGAAAGCTGATCTAAAGTGCTGTAGATCGACATCATCGTATGAACAATATGATGGAAATGCAAGTGTGCCATGCTCAAGGAACAAAACCAGTTTGATTTAAAAAAAAACAAAACAACCTGAGTAATGAAGTAATGAGTTTGATCACTGAAGGTAGCTATAAAGACTGCAATAGAATTTTAGGGGCTTGCAATTTCACTTAACATTTTAGGTACTAAGATTTTAAAAAAGGGAAAAAAATGCACAAAATTTGTATATATAAAAGTAAATACTTAGCAGATGTAGAAAGGAGATGTCAGTGTAGGTTTACTAAGTGCGTTATTTCTAATTTGTTCTTCAGAGATCAGTAGAAAGGTTAAGATCTGAAAATAAATACAAAATTACTTCCACATTTTGCAGATAAGACAAAAATACTTGGTTAAAAGTGGAGGATAGGGACTTTTTTATAAGGTACTTTGAATTAGCTACTATGCTGAGCCACTTAAGTTTATTTTAATCCATTTAAGTGTGAGATCACTCATCCAGGAACAAGGACTCTGCATCCTGTCCGTGAAGGGAGAGAAGGGGCTTTGTCTTGGTTTGAGACAATTCAAAGGAAAACACTGGAATGAGTCGTCTCCTTTATGGGTTCCAACAATCCCATTCCACCAATAAGAAATGAATACTAACACATGAAAGTGGAAAAAACCACGGTTTATTAACAAGCAGAATACCAATAGGGAGAGGAAAAGAAAAGATAACTGCTCGATATCAAACTGTTAGACCTCACCAACCCACTGGAACAAAGAGAAACCCAAAATCCTGGAAATACCCATTCCCAGTATGGCACACAAGATTGCACTAGCTCTGTCTTGGGAAGACAGGAGCTTCATGGAGCAGTTCCAGCAGCAGATGAAGACCCAACGGCTTGTCTAGCATTGACCTCCTCCCCATGGCGATGCACAGCACAGTGGGCATGGCAAGTAAAGCAGCAGGGCTGGAGCCACTTGGTGTCTTCCTCTCCCCAGCTCGACATGTTTAACAGCAGCTTGGGTTGGAGCGCAGTGGCTCTACTCCACTTCTGCCAGCGTGATGCCCCCATGTTTTTTTCAGACACACAGCCATGGAATTTGTCCTCAAGGCAGCTCAAAGATTGCTACTTCAGCTTCTCCAAGCCAAGGGGAAAAAAACAAAAAGGAAAGACAAACCTTTGCCTGAACAAAGATCAAGTAGGCATCGGCCATAAATACCCCACAAATGCCTGCACACAAGCCCCTTACACACACACACATACAAGAGGTCCCTGGATGCAGGGTCTTAAGGATACAGTAACAATTTTTGGGCAGGGGTGATAGGATACGGCATACCGTATCATGATGAATCACCCTAAGACGGGCTTGTCTTCTGCAAAGTGTGGACCTGAGAAAGATTTCAGGATCAAAGCAGACCAACAATTGAACATGACTTCTCAGCATGACGGTTGTCAAAAAGAAGCAATGAGCTCTTTAGGTATACATACAGAGAGAATGGTGCCTTGGAGTGGGTGTTCTGTTTAGACTGTTACTTTGGCTAGGGGTAGAATTGTGTGTTCACTGATTAAGTGCTTCCTGTTTAGCTGATGTTGTAAAAAACTATAAAACCTGTTCAAGTGTTCAAGGGAAGGCTTCACTTAGAAATTTGAACTAAACAAAGTGGTTTTATTTTAGTGGAGGCCAAGTGGTGTCTAAGTAGCTATTTTTAATCTAGCAGAGGAAAGCGTAATAGAAATCTGTGACTGAAATGTGATGTCATATGCATTTAAAGAAGCCAGACCCAGGAGCTTTGAAATTCAAGAGTGATTACTGTAGGACCTAATTGTATGTGTTCCTGGAAAATTCACTGTAGCTAAACAATTATTTAATGTGGTGGAAGATTACAGATGAATTGTCATATCTGAAACATATAAGAAGACATACAGTCTATTACTGCCTCTTAGGATAATTAATTTTAATTTTAATAATTGAAAGTATTATTAGTACCACAGTATTTGTTTCTAAGACTCTCCTGTTGATAAAATAGAGAGAAATTATAGGAAAACAATGTCAGTTTCTCTGTACAGGAGTTTTGAAACGGTACCAAAGCAAAGAGATATGACAAAATCTCACAACCAGCGGGATAAAAAATGGCAGAATGTGGTTCGTTTCTGGGAGTGAAGATACAATATTTGAACAAATAATACAGGAATTGAGATTAAGTTCAAAATATTGCATCTCGTTAGTGTCAGTTTGTATTCATTACCCTCACAGCACAGTTTGGTGAACAAAACACACTTCTGGTGTTAGATGTCCAAGCCAAGGGAAAGCTCAGTTGGTGCTTAAGCAGGCTGTGCAGGGAATTGATACACACTTCTGATCTGGCTCTGCTACTGAAGCTCCCTACATGGCTATTTTTATTAATTATGACAAAGCATTTAGAGGTTGCTGATGGTGATTTTCAGGATTTGGTATGTGCTGCTTCCAGAGCTAAAAGCTTCTGTCATCCTGGCCTGTAACTTTGATATCATTGTCTTCTTCATCTCCCCTTCAGTTTGTCTTTCTGAAGCTCTGAGTACTATGCTTCTGAATGCACTTACAGCTCTCTGCAAATGCTCCTTGCACTGCCTAATATTTTTCTTCCCATGCACTTACTGTTCTCTGATCTGCTCTTACTTTAGCACTGCGTTCCAGCCAATTTGGAAATCAACAGACCCTGGAAAAGTATGTTCCAAAGTTCATTCAGTAGGAAAATTAAGGAAAGACTTCGCTCCTGAAAATGAAATAACATCAGTTTTGACCTAGTTTGATAGCTATGGCGAGCATATTTATTGTGGTTTGCTGTTACCAAAACTGCTTCCAATCCTAGTGCTGCCGAGCACTCAGCCTTTGAAAACTTAGTAAACCAAGGACAGTGTTGCTATGCTACATACACTCAAACTGGAGGGCAACAAAATAATTTTTCCCCTTTGAAGCTGGATCTGCTGTGATCAGTGTCCGAGGTGTTATTGGTGCAAAGCAAGCGGTTTGAGTCACCTTATGCCTTAGACCTGAGAAGATGCCTTTCTCCACAGGATCTTCTCTTGGTTTTTAATGAGTTGCTGTATGCATTTTGTATCACAGATCTTCACAAAATGTCTAGACTGTGCTCAGTGTACCATGCAAATGATGATAATCAGGAGGAAAGAAGTGGTTGTTTCTGCCATACCCAAAGACCCAAGAAGAGCAAACTGGACAGATAAAGACTATTTTACATCTCTTCAATGCAAGATAATATCTAGTGCAGATAAACTAGTGTTTTAATGGCTTTTTGTTATATCTTCCTGAAAACGGAATTAGAAAATATTAGGCCAATCCCCAGCACCTCTGCACCCATTGTTCCCCCACCCCCTCACTTCTTCTGATACTTTCTCCTTATGACTCCCACTGGTTATAATCTCTTACAAACCTCTCCCCAAGGATTTGTGTGTATTTATTTGTCAGGGCCTCTGGTTGGGAAGAGGCTAATTCTGCCCTTTTCTAGCTTTGCTGAAATCTCTTCACTTGTCAGAAATCACAGCATATTCTGTTTATCCATTTAGAGTCTCTGCATATCATCTAGAGTAGTCCTCCATGTAGGCCACAAATTTGTGTTGTTAACAAAATTTTGCATGTTGTGGAACAGAGAGATGGGGATTTGAGAAAGTTCTGCTGTTAGGATAAACTTGTCCCATTGGATAATGTATAAAATAATCAAAAATACTCAAAGGAGAACGTGTAATCAAAGGAGATGTGTAAAGTGGTAACACCTGCACCTAATCATATTAGGTTAAAGCCTTGTTACAGTTCATGCAGTATTGCTGTTATAAAATGCCATTTTTTCTATTCCCCATGAATGCATCTCCAGCTTCAGAGCAGAGCACTCGACTTTCATCTGAGGAACTGGTTTGTACTTACTGTGAAAACATTTGCCTTGTTTGCTTTTAAAGTCCACTGAACTGAAGAGAAAGTTTTGGTTTTCCTTGGTTCCCCTGAGATACATTTGTTGTTCTGCTCTCTTCCGTGGGGATAAACAGTCCCCCTTTGTCATTGTACAATATCCTCTACCCAGCTATCTGAGAGCTGGGAAGCTGTATTTGCTGATGTGGCTTCTAAATAGGAGGCTCTTGCCTATTCTTGAGTGATCAATGAAACAAGGAGAAAAGCCTTATCATTGTCAAAAGGAATGGCAAGCTTTCTATTAATTTGTGATTTCAGCTGTAAATAGACTAAAATGGCCATAAGGTTTTTGAAATACCGATGTACTGATTCTTTCCTGTTTTCCCTTTTGGTTTTGTGTAAGTTGTGAGCAGATGCAGAGTCTGAAGAGGGGAGGGTATTAGCAAAATAGTGTCTGAATGATCAGAGGAGAATGGAAGAAGAGGAGAAAAGTGGTGGGGAGAAAGACGTCATGGAGACAGGTTGTTACTAAGGTGATTGTCAGTGTTACTGATATGCAGGTATGTGCAGAACAGGAGAACTAGAGGCTAGCACAATGTCCCTGGCACCATGCATAATGCTTCTACTATGGAATGGATAAGTTTCCTTTAACTCTTCTTCTCAATATTTCTTGGTTAATAATATTAATTCCTGTTAGTTAGAGTGTTACAGAATAATGAATGGGAATTTTTATCCTTCGAGACAGATATTGCATCCAGAATAATATGGTTTCCTCACCCTCTTCAGATATCACAGCTCATATCACAGCTCAACCTGTGAGTCCTGGTTTCAGAAGGCTTCTAGTAAATACCTAGGATATGAAACATGAATTGATATTAAATATAAAAGCTGACGTCACAATGAGCTCTGTTCAAATTTTTAAATTCATGTGACAAAGCAGACAATTATAACACTCTTTATTTGTATTGATTTTAAATTCTGCTTTGAAGAGGATTAGACTAATAAATACTACCTCCTCTGTTTAATAGGGCAAGAATAGACTTGGATAGTTTGCATGGCCAGGTTTTGGTAGCATGGGGACTGTGGGGATTCTTCTGTGAGGAGCTAGTGGAGGCTTCCTCCATGTCCAACAGAGTCCATGCCAATTGTTTCGAAGACGGACCTGCTGCTGGCCAAGGCCAAGCCAATCAGAGATGATGGTAACATCTCTGATCTCTGTAATAACACATTTAAGAAGAAAGAAAAAAGTTACTGAGCAGATGTAATTTGGCTCAGAGAAGAGAGGAGTAAGAATATGAGAGAGTGGCAACTATGCAGACATCAAGTTCAGTGGAGAAGGAGGTGTAAGAGGTACTGCAGGCACTGGAGCTGAGAGTCCTCTGTACCCCCTGGTGAAGGTCAATGGTGAAGCAGCTGGGCAGCTGCAGCCCATGAAGAACCACAAGGATGCAGAGATCCCCCTGCAGCTCATGGAGCAGTCTCATGCCAAAGCAGGAGATGCCCAAAATAAGGTTGTGATGCCATGGGAAACCTGTACTGTACCAGGCTCATGGCAGGGACCTACAGATCATAGAAAGAAAAGCACATTTCTTGGTTTGACTTTTGACTCTATGGGCTACCCATGCTGGAGCAGCCTGTTCTTGCAGAACTGCATCCCATGCAAGGAACCCATCCTGGAGTAGTTAATGAAGAACAGTACCCTGTGGGAAGGGCTTATGCTGCAGAAATTCATGGAGAGCTGTCTCCCATGGGAGGGACTCCGTGCTGGAGCAGGGGTAGGACTCCTTTACTTGAGCAGCTGTAAAAACAACCTGTAATGAACTGACCGTAACCCCTGTCCCCCATCTCCCTGTGTCACTCTGGTGGAGGAGGTAGAGCCCAGGAAGGAGGGAGGGATGGGAGAAATGTATTTTTAAGATTTGTTTTATTTCTTATTATCCTGCTCTGATTTTGGTAGGAAATAAATTCAGTTCATTTCCCCAAGTCGAGTCTGTTTTGCCTGTGATGGTAATCAGTGACTCCTTATCCTTGGGTATTGTTGGATGTCCTTGTCCTTATCTCAGCTCATGAACCTTTCGTCATACCACTCCCCTGTTGTCTTGGTTTGAAAGACAGGTGTCTGCTAAAGAAGGTAGGAGCCTCCCATGGAACGGAGAATGTATACCCCTTCCCTCTGAATTATTATGAATCTGAAATCAAGGGACTCTCAGGCAAAGATATGAGGATAGGAATAACACTTCTTTATTAATGTGTAAAATAATGCTAACAAATAACAAAACTATGGCATTAACAAACTGAAGCAGAAACCCAGTACCAGCCTGCTCGGCATCAGGCACTTTTCTCTTCGGTGCAGTTCCAGTCACAGCCGGCAGGGGCGCTGGTGGCTTCCTGTGGGCAGGGCGGGTGCGATGTTTCCCCCGAGGCTGCAGGGGGGCGCTCCGGCGTGAGCCCAGGTGACACAAGGTGATGGCGGCTGTGCCTGAGGCAGGGAGGGATGGAGGAGAGGCTTTTCTTCACAAACCCTCAGGGCAGCCGATGTCAGTGCAGTAGGACCCTCAGAAACAGCGAGCTGGGACGGCAGGAGATCTGGGCAGGGGGATATGGGGCTGCAGTGTGGCAGAAACTCGGAGCGGTGCGGAAGTGGGGAGGGACGTGGCAGTGGCAGCTTGGCTCCTGGCAGGGCAGGGAGAGAGAGAAACTCACAGCAGAAAGAAAAAGCATCTCCATGCTGGGCTCTGGCAGTGGCAACGAATTTCCTTCCCCAGATAATAGCTCCGATCCTCTTGCTCCAAATTCCAGAGACAGAGAAATGCAAGCAGCTGCCCCAGCCTTGGCTTTTATCAGCCCCGTTCTCTCATTATCTGTGCCCTCTGAGAGAAACTCCCTTCTCCTGGGCTTGGCCACCTTCTTTTGTTCTCTTAAGTACCCAGCTATTACAGTTTCTTAGCAACTTATGGGAGAAAAAATTCCTTAAGAAAAATCAAAGGGGAGGAAATCCAAACCCCAACACCTGTCCAGCTGAGGAGGGTAGAGATAGAGTGGCTTTGGTGGTCACCTGGCATTCGGCCCAGTGAAACTACTACAGCAACACTCCTACCAGATTACCATTGTGTACTATATATTATCCTGTTACCAAAAGAAGGATTTATATTTTTGTGTGTAAATACCTCCAGATTTCATAAGTATTCTGTTCTCATCTCAATAGTTTGTAAATGAAACTATAGGAACATCATTCTTCTCAAGTACTTTGACTCTCTCTTTCAAGTGCATGCGGACAGGAAGGCATACTGAATAGTATGTTGTTTCCTTTGTGAGAGTTCCAAGGACTATTTCTATCACTTCTTCTTTACTGAATTAACTGTCAGTAAAAAGATTGATGTTAATCTTCTTTCATGTCTAGCTATCCTCTTCTGCTCAGGATGATTCTGCTTACTTTCAATCCTGAGACAATGCTACTTTTTTTCCTGTGCATTTTTATAGGAAACTGGGATTAACTAGAATGTTTCCTTGTTTCATGCATGTGTTAAAAACGAGGTCCTTTTCTGTTAAAGTTAAAAGGTTTTTAATAAAAAATCAACAAGAAAAGACAAAGACAAAGCAAAGGAATTACGGCGTCCCGGGACACTGGATGTACTGACACAGAGCCAGAGCACGCTTCTCCTAGAGAGAGACTTTCTTTAAATACTTTTTTTACTTTTACAACTTATTGTATAATTCAAATGAAGTTCTTTTGAAGAATTCAGTTAGTCCTTTATTAATTCCTGGCAGAGGAGTCTCTTATCCAGGCATATCTTGATACAAGCAGAAGTTTGCATAGTTGTTTGTCAATTCCCGGCAGAGGAGTCTCTTATCCAGGAATATCTTGATAGGAGTAAATTGCCTTGCTTGAGGGGTGGTTTGTGAGTGATATTTCACATAGTAATGTTAGTTATTTCTCAACTATTAAGCAAAACTAGAATGGCTACATTTCTACACAAACACTGCTTCTACAAGGATCAATATTATATACATAGCATTCATTATTTGCAAAAAACCAACACTATAATATGTATTTATAACAAACTCCCCTTTTCCTTTTTACAATTCATTTGGTTTGAGCAATAATTCTTTTTTTCTTTGCTCATTTCTTTCATAGATCAGTTTTGTTTCTTCAAAGGGGTCTTTTATATATAATTTTGTTTCTTTGACACCATTTTTTTTTGTCCCAGATATAGTCAGTTTGGGGTCCATAGGCGTTACTAATTGTTTATTTTGGATTACACTGGTGATTAGTTGAATAAAAAAAAGGAATCAAGTAAGGAAGAAATATTAACCTAGTTGTAGTGTATAAAAGGAAGGAGTTTAATTTCTTCCATAATTTTATTCTTTTTTTACTAAATTCTGGACTTTACCTTTAAGGACAAATGTGAAATAAACTTATTTTTCCCCTTTTGGATATTTACTTATGAACTTATTACTACTGTTTCTTAAGTTCTCCGTAATCCAGTATTTTTTCTCATTGTGTACACAGGTATATAATTTGGATGAGTTAAAGTTGTGACTGTTGATATGGGTGTGAGAAATAAAAAGGGAACCTCAGTGTCTTTCCATGTAAAGTTTGTGGTAGTATGGATGACATAATTGGGCTGGTGTCTCAAAAGGGAGAAGAATTAGTGACAGAAAAAGGAACAACAGAGGTCCAGTATGGCTTATACCCCCACCTCCCATGCCTATGGGGTGGCAACCCACAGCAGGTGTATCTGATCTTCTTGGTGGCTAGTACAGCAGCCAATCTGGTCTTGCCCTCTATTTCCTGGTCACTTGTTTTTGCTAATTTCTAAGTAAATTGTTTTTTTTATCCTTTAGTTGTAATTTCCCACCGTTCCTCTGATATCTCACACTCAACAGACACCTGTAATTTGGTACTTGACACTTCTTACAATGAGAGTGTTATTCCTGTTAGCTGTAATAATAATTTTTCCTACAATTTAAACATTTACATTTACAATTTAAACACTTATACGTTACAGGTTAAGGTCAAAGTATGAGGGTCTTCTGGCTAAAACAGTCCAAATCCTCTTGTTTGAAGTGAAAGTATCTTTCTTTAAGGAGGGTATTGAAGGTTTCTCAGAGTTTGTCTAGGTAGCACCTGAGACCACTAGTATAAGTTTTGGCTTCACTTTTCAGTTAATGTGATTTGTTATTCCTTTGCCCCCGCTTGAGAGTTAGTTTGGTATCACCTGGTTTGGAGATTATGATTCATTCTTTAGGTTCTTCCACTGGACCTTTGATTCTGCTGGTGTGGATCCATCCTTTTTCTTCGGTTTTGATTGCAGTCTCAGTTGTCAGAAGTACCTGAAAGGGACTTTTTGCCCTTGTCACTTCTACAGTGTTATTACTGATATTACAACCCTTTGGAATATTTACAATATGCGCTCTCTTTGCTCTAGTATTCACGATAAATTCTAATACCTCTTCTTGAGGCCTATTTTTAAGGTTATCATGGGCTCTAGGTGGTACTTATCCCCTAGGAGATAGAGCCCATGACCCCCCTATTCTTCTTCGGGGTGTATCTCTTTGAATATCTCTAGGTTCTTTTTTTAGATGTGGACACTCTCTTTTATAGTGTCCTTTTTCTCTGCAGTAGAAGTAGACATTTTTTTGTTTGCTTCTGAGGTTTTAACTGTGTAGAGGTTTTGTTTCTTGCCCCCCCTTTGCCCCTAAAATTGAATATTTGGGGGTGGTATCTGGAGGCTTTAAATTCTGCTGGAAATTGTTTTCTCTCATAGTGGCTATCATGATTTTTGTATCTTAATGTATCTTTTTCTGTTCTTTGGCTTGTTCTGCCTCTGGGGCTTTTGATATTTTAAGAATTTTTGCCTCCAGAGTTTCTGTGCCCCCCTGTCCAGCAGGAAGCATATTCTTTTTCTTCTGGATTTGGTGGTTCTTTGGAATTTACAAAAATATTTAAGGCCTGGCAAATCCAAGCCTCAGAAGATCTATATCTTGGCCAATTGATATGATCATATCTTATTTCCCTTTTTGTTCATTCTATCATACAATACTGAATCATTTTCATTTTATTTTTCCCTTTTGTACTAGGGTCTGTATCCCAGTTAGCTAATTTAATTCCCAGGGGGCTGTCTTGGGGTATTTCTGGGAGTACTTGCTGTGTTCCTTGTCTGCCTAAAGAAATACTACCACAAGCACGAGAAGTTGTAGGCTTCCCTCTGTCCCCTCCTGGAGCAGCCCCCCTTAGCACATGCTTGGTTCAGGTCCCTTTGATCCCAGTGTAGCTGTAAGCCCCAGCCCGGGATGAGCACTGCCCTTCCTGCTCCCTGCTCATCCCGGTGTTGGGATCCATCACCCCAAAAGCCACACACCCCCTACACACACCCCACATACCCCCGGACCTGCTGTAGCCTCGGAACGCCCGGCCTGCCCCGCCACGGCCGCCTCCTGCTCCCCCTGGCCTCGGCCCTGCAAAAACGGGACACAGCCCAGGGCTCGGCCGGGCCCGGAATAAATAAACCCAACCTCGGCAGACGGCACCCCGGGGAGGGGCTCACTAGTATCAATTAACACATCTCATATCAATTAATACATCTTGAGGTCAACACAGGCTCCACCTGAGCTCTCACAGCAAGTTCGCCCTTTACACATTCCTGTGCTTTTCGTTAAAATATTAAAAAGAAGATTCTGTCCCATTTTCCCAGGATTTTATCTGTTTGTCCCTGGCTTCCCCCCCCCCCCGTTTTTCCACTCTTACGATAGTAATAAAAACCTATTACAGAAAATTCTCCTACTATCATTTTCTTTACTAATATAATTCTTCCCTCCTCCAGACAATAAAATACCTAAAATCAACAATCTATAGTACGTATTTTTCATTCATTCACACTCACTCATTTTTATTAATATGACTCTCTCATTCTCATTCACAACAAAGTAACACACAAAACACATGAAGGTACCTTTTCAAATCACAAGTTATCATTCATTCACCGGTATAGTTTTTTTAAAATTGGCCAACCCCCAGATGCTCTTAGGTATAGAGTCTTCAGAGTATTCCCTCAGCCTTTTTAACTCTACACGTCCTGTCTCCTGGGATATTTTCCTTATCCTCTGTCAATCCTACACATCCTGTCTTGAGGAATTTTTTTACCCTCTACAGATTTCTATCCCTTCAACCTGGCAATGTTTGGGGACCTTCCGTCCCCTGTTTCCTAGTGGTTTATGCTAGGAAACCCCTGAAAAATCCCTTTTACTAAGGATTTTTCCCTTCCCTGGAACCCAGTCCCAGCGTTCCCCGGGGGATCTTTCGCTTCGTTACCTCTTTCGCTTCGTTACCTCTTTCGCTTCGTTTCCTCGCTGACCGCGCTCCTCGCGGAGAAAAGGAACTGCAGCACTTGGAAACCACCGCAATCACTCTGCAAGTCTGGGATATCCAGCTTGCCTCTCACACAGACACACCATTCAATGCCCCGTAGTTGCCCCCCCCGCCCGGCCAGACTTACCAATCTGCTGGCTCAGGCTCCGTGCACGAAGATTTGTGGGGCTTGTTACTGCTTTTTTTCCTTCAAGGAATTCTTTTGCTCTATCTGTCGCCTCTTGTTCGCGGGTCTCGACCTGCAGCAACCGGTCCTCAGGAGAAACGAGTGGGGCCCGTCTGAGTTCAGGCGGTAGCGCCTCCCCAGCTCCGGGTCTCCTAGGGTTTCGGCAGTGAGGTGTTTATCCCGGACGAGCCCCAGCTGTTAAAAACGAGGTCCTTTTCTGTTAAAGTTAAAAGGTTTTTAATAAAAAATCAACAAGAAAAGACAAAGACAAGGCAAAGGAATTACGGCGTCCCGGGACGCTGGGTGTACTGACACAGAGCCAGAGCACACTTCTCCTAGAGAGAGACTTTCTTTAAATACTTTTTTTACTTTTGCAACTTATTGTATAATTCAAATGAAGTTCTTTTGAAGAATTCAGTTAGTCCTTTATCAATTCCCGGCAGAGGAGTCTCTTATCCAGGAATATCTTGATAGGAGTAAATTGCCTTGCTTGAGGGGTGGTTTGTGAGTGATATTTCACATAGTAATGTTAGTTATTTCTCAACTATTAAGCAAAACTAGAATGGCTACATTTCTACACAAACACTGCTTCTACAAGGATCAATATTATATACATAGCATTCATTATTTGCAAAAAACCAACACTATAATATGTTTTTATAACACATGTGTTTCTTAAAAAACTGTATGGATGAAACGCTTTTTGTAGCAACAACATTGAAAGAATCATAACAGCATATTGTCAGACCTTCAGGAAAAAAAATTGTTGAAATGAAGTATCCATCAAAATATGTTTTCCACTGCCACTGCGATGTTTCGAAACCATCCAACCTTTCTGTCCACTGCCTCTTGACTCTTCTAGCAGATCTTCAGCCACCTGGACCATTTGAGATACCAGGCTTCAAGCTAAAGTGGCATCTGGACATCTGTCATTTTGTACAGACTGATGCTTTTCTCAAACAAATCCATTGTAATTCTAGGAAATGTCGCAGGATAATCTCATCTGTAGATGTTTGACCTATTGATAATAAGGGGACCTGCTGGATATGACACAGACATACTTTAAGACAGTATGAGAGAAAATGTATCTCAGGCAATAAGGGGCATGGCTGGAACCTGGAGGTTATTCTATACCAGCTCATGTAATTTTCCTGTAACAGGGAAAGAGGTCCCTTTTCTGGGTCACATAGTGTGGCAGAGGGAGTGGCTGGGTATTGTCGGGGTGTCATCCTCACGGTGAACATGTGAATTGTTTGCCTCTTTTTTGTACATATTAGTATTGTTACTGCTACTGTTCATTGTATTATTTCATTGCGGTTTCCAGTAAATCGTTCTTATCTTAGTCCTTTTGGGACTCCAATTCTTCTCTTCAACCCACTGCAGAAGAGAGGAGGAGAGAAGGAGGGGAGTAAGCAAGCAGTGCATGGTTTGGAGTGATTCAGTGGGAACACTAAATTGAGGAATACCATTCTAAAACCACCACAGGCTAATATGCATGAAGGGGTAGGACATTCTGTCTTAATTCATATAAACCTGTCTTAGATGCCTATTTTCCCTGAGAAGTGACAGGCACCTTCAATAGGGAGCAGGCATTTAGTCAGCTGCTTTGTGGTATGGTCAGTGGGAAATGCTGAGGAGAAGATCACAACCTTCTCCTGTGTCCTGTACAGAGATGCTGGGAGAAACTTTTTGATTACTTTGCTCTTGGCTCTTGAAATGTGCCCAGGTGCTTCTGTCATATTTTTTTCAGGAGAAAGAAGAAAAACCATAATGAGAAGAAGGGAATTAAGGAAGGATGTCTGCATTCTCTTACAGACTACGTCAGAGATTTACTCATGGCTGTGAAGAAGCAGATAGAACTCAGGCAAAGACTGTGGGGGCACAATGCCATTCAGTGTCAATCAAACAGCAGTCATCAGCTGCTGAACTGCATCATGCCTTCAGTCTGAATTACTACACATGGCAAAAGGGGCATAGGACCAGCAAGGAGGGCTCCTGACCACCGCTGTGGACTATGGCCTCAGGACGGGGCTGAGAGAGTCAGTCTCCACCCCAATCCTTGGCTCTGAGGACAGCTTGTGTGGGAGATTTTGCCCTGCAAGTTTATTGGATTACACCTACACACAGAAGGTTTTATTCAGATGTGTACAGGAAGGAAGCAAGAGAGCGAACAAGCAAATACAGTGTAGGAAGAAAGCAAGGTAGTGAATAAAAAAACACAGTATATGAATGCTGAAATTAACCATGAAGTTCACAACATGTTCCCAGGTCCATTGGTGTGTTGATGTTTTAGCAGACCTGTTACCATATATGAAGACTCGGGGACCAAGGATCTTAAATGCCTTCTCCTCTAACAGCTTCATACATAGCCCTGCGGTGTTTGACTTCTCAATCAGGGTTGGAGGGAAATGCTGTGTAAAACAAAACAGGTAGTTGAACTAACTCTTATTCTGCACTCAGTGCAGGTTAAGATACCTTTAAAGGAAATCTCTTTAAAGCTTTGTTTTGATAAAACATTGTATCAATGGAATATAAAATGTGGAAACTCCAGTGGAAAAAAAAAAAGAGTATATGATAAGTTACATATGTGCAGGAAGAGTCTGGATATAATTATTGTCTCTAGTCTGTATCTTATTCCGTGCTGAAATAGATTATGTTTTCAGAAAGAGAAACAAAATAAATAAAAGTTTGAATTGTTACCCGTATTCTTCCTTCTTGGGTTCTATCCGCTCACCTGAGTTAATTTCATTAATACCCATCAGCTCCCGGGCTTTCTAAGGATTTGTATCTTTATTTTGTCAATATTGCAGGTATCTTGTCATATATTGCAGATTGGTTGTACTTTGTCTGGTACCAGGAAAAAGCTGGTGAGTCTGTTTTCTTCAAAGGGGTGTAACATGATTTTAGATAGTCAAGAAAACTTCTGTATTTTTTGTCTAAAAACCCCAATGAAAGACTGAAAATGAGCTATACAAGACAGAAGGGGAATGGGTAATACAAACATAACTGAAAACAGTAGGACCAATAGAAGAGCTGACATTTAAATGTATGAATAGAACATGAAACTATATTGCCATAGTACATTTTAGTCCAAAGCTGGAAAATCTAGATCTGAGATCACTAATACATAATATCGAATTTGGATGACAGGCAGTAACTTACTGGTTACCGTGAGGGGATTATCTGTTAGTATATTATTGCTAAGCCTTTGTAACCTTTTACATGGAATATTTGCACTATTGATTGCAATTTTTCCTATGGTCATATCAGTAATATCTTTACCACTCACCACCTGATAGCCGGAATCCAGATGCACAAGGATAGTGAGCACTTAGACTCACAGTGAGACTGTACTCAGCTTGGACTTTGACTTTCAGTGCTTCATTCAGTGTCTCAGGGTGTTCTCTCAATGCATACAGGCTCCCAGGCACCTGATGTTTATTTAACTAGATTTAGGATTTGCTTTTTTCTTTCCCAGGACATATTTCCACTTTTCAGTGTGTGTGCCAAGAGGAGTTACTGAACTCATAGAAACAATTGTGTACTGGAGTAAAGCGTTAAGGAAGAGGTTAAAGAAAGCATTCCTTTTCTTTCAAACACTAACCCTAAATAACATTAGGGCATATGACACCCTGAAAATACTTGGCTTTTTTTTTTTCCTGTTCTAAACTTTAAGATTCCTCAGATGTCTTGTAGTAGTTGACGTTTAGCAACAAAGCTTAGCTACTTGTTGAATTGTGGCTGTCACAATATCTTAAAATGGTAGTATATGTGATTGAAACATCAAGCCTGTGATTGACTTCATATACTATTAATTTGACAAAAAAAATCACCAGTTACTTTGTAAATGTTCTTTTACCAATCAAGTAAACTTTTAGTCCTGTCTTTTCTCTGGAAAAGAGTTTGCAGTTGGGTTTTTCTCCTCTTAACTACAGTAGCATCTTAAAACCTTAAAAAATATATGTACTAAAAATCCCGAACTTGTGTATAATGGAAACTAGGTGTTTTCTAGCTGATTTTGTCATGACTGTGTTTTATATGCCTTTGCAGTGGGGAGACATTAGCTCTAAAATATGCTAGTCTGAAATAACTTATTACAAGTCCTAGAATATCTTTATCAAAGTAAGCAGAGGACAAAGGAAAGCTCTTGGGAGGACAAAGGTTGGGGTTTTTTGCATAGTAGGAGACTTAAAGTATTAACTTGCACTGGGACTTAACACCAAGGATATGGAACTTGTAGTTGGTAAGTGTTGCAAGGAACAGGGCAAGGAAGTTAAGTTCTCCTTACTTGTTTTTAGGTCCTGGTGTGACATGTACACATTCACTCATTTGAAATGAATTAAAATCTGTCTTCCAGTTAAAAGCCAATTTGTCTTATTAATATTCTTATTGAATCACATTACTTTTAAACCTTGCACCCTGGATGACTCAGTTTAGAGATGGAGACTGAAGAAGATAGTTAATTTTAAAGTCAAGCATTGCCATCATATTGGATCATAAGATATAATGGATGTTTATTAAGACCTACAGGAGCGATGCCATTTGATAGGTTGTGGCCGTAGTGGCTTTTGTTTCTGAAGGCTGGTAGACAGTTGAATAATTTTTGGGATCACTGATCAGGGAACTGTTTATCTCTTGACATTGAGTTGAGGATTTATGTGGTAGTGATCTGTGAGCTGATTAAAGTATACTAGATTAGCATAAGCACAGTGTCTTTCATACATTTTGCAGCATTAATACATCATCTGTTAAATTTGGATTGTCAAATTTATTCTGTGTGTTTAGGCCTGTAAAAATTCCTAGTCCATTATTAGTGCTTGTTATTTAGCTCCTGAAATAAATACATTTAGACTAAAAGTTTCAAGTTGAGTGTTTTAGGAAATAGGTTCTGAAATTTATTCTCTGTCATTTAACTTAACAAAACTTGATTCCCAGAAGTACTGGTAAGCTGTGCTGAATTCAGAAAAGATCTGGAATTCATGCAAGGGTTAAAATCATGAGGATCAAATCAGAGAGAATAGAAAGAAGGCTGGACAGATCAGAGAACTTTCCCACAGAGGAAGAAAAGAGAAACTCCAGAAAGGCATGAACAAGAACAAAAGCACCAAGCAACTGTAGAAGTCATCTGATGATTATGTATATTTCTTCAGATGATACTGCTGAAAATTGCTTCATATTTATTTATTTTAAGGGTCATGTTTCATCCTTTATTCTTGCTGTAGATTGTGGGCATTATTTACATCTCAATTTATTTCTTAGCCCATTGGTCATAATTAAAAATGGAATTTGGCATTCTCTAGAGTCCTTGCTGGAGACTTTCACCTTGTAGAAGAAAGGGAATGAAATATGATGATTTATTGAGCTAATCTACAGTCCCCTGAGTGTACTGAGACACTAAGCCAAAAGAAAGCTGAAATGATATCTAGTCTGGCAACCACTTGCACGATGAGTAGAATGCTCTCCCTTGACTAAAACTCTGTCTTGTTCCAGACGAATTTACATGAATTTGTGATGTGTGGGGGGTCTTGGTAGCCTAAAGTTAAGGTTTTAAAAAGCAGTGGCTGCCTGCCAAGGCAGTGTGCCTTTAGGATGTTGGACTCTGTATTTGTATATTGTCATTGTGTGCCTTAGGCCGTGCCTATGAAAAGTGCCAAAAATTATTTCTTACATTATCACATTCCAAGTTCAGAGTCACAGATGTGACATTTGATCATTGCTCTTTGGTTACTTTTCAGATTTTTAGGACTTTCTGATACTAAAGTCAAACAGAAATATAGTCTTAAATCTGGCAGAGGCTTTGCTTTCTTGCTTTCTTCTCCTCTGCAAGTCAGAGGAAAAAGAAGGAATATGTGGCCATGTAACGTTACTACTGCAACAAAGAAAAGTTTCTTTGAGATGATTGCTGTGTGAGAGGAGATAGTAGGCCTTTGTTACACATTTGCTAGGGTAAGCTTTCCAATTAAGGCACGGTAAAAACTTGCACCAGTGACTCCAGTCTGTACAGGTTAAGTATTTATTGCTATTACTCACTGAACCCTAGTTGCATAGTTGTTTCTGTTCATAATTTGAACTCCTTGTATATTACACTCATAGTGTCCTTCAAGCATTTTTTTCAATTACTGAAGCTGAGCTGTCTGTATGATATGATTGGCCAGTTTGTTTTTTCAGGGCACAGAAATGTCCTTAGCCTGCCCTACTTCCATAGCATAGCAACCTTGTGGTGTCAAATGGTAATTATTTGTGGAAATACCCCTTGGCAAATCCAGTTCATTAGGGTCATGCAACTTACACAAAAAATGTACAGTTTCCTTGACTTGAAGGATTTTTCAGTCTGTCTCGAACCTGATTCTCATTGAGTCTTTTGAGTTCCTCTCAGAAATCAGGAATACTTAAAAACAATCTGCAGGCTGTGTCATCAAGATATGATTCAACACATGAAGCAATACATTTGGGAAGACTGAAAGAGAAAGAAACTGGTAGTATTTCCAGCCTAAAATAGCACTTCTCCAGATTGTGCTTGTCCAAATATTAATTATTCTCTTTATCTATTCACTTCCCACACAGTCTGTGGTGTACCTATGAGACAGAACTGTCTTGTCTTTGTCTTACTGAGGACAAATGCCAAAGACTATTACCTTTGTTTTTGAAGGATTGGGAGCAGAAGGGACTGAGCATGTGGCAGAATTAATAGCTGGATAGCATTCATAATTTTATCCTTACTTAAAGATAAATGGGTACGTGAAATGTATTTCCCAGGGCTGTGACGATGGAGAAGTCACAATTTCACCACTTAAATCAAGCAGAACACCAGGAAACAATAAAGGGACACTCCAACATTAATCAAACTCAATAAAAAACTTACCTATTGACTTTAAAGCACATTGGACTGAACCATGCAAGACCATAATAAAACATGTAGAAGTGATTAAGTACTTATTCTTGCCATAATGTAGTAATAAAGTTACAAAAATGATAGGTGAATTTTAATTTAACCGACTGCACAGGTTTTAATTGTTCTGTGCTTATGTATTTGGTTGTGTACAGTTGGATTTGGTGGCAGTTTGCCTGATGATTTGTTGCTGTATGGCATGCTCTTTTATAGTCTTGTTTCTCTGTATATGAAGACTACATGTAGGCTAATACAATCCTCACTTAAGTTAATACACTTGATTTTCTGTGAATGCAAAGCTACAGCTTCTGTAGGTTGTAGTGTTGTTATTTAGTAGTCTCAGTATGGTACAATTCCTACCTTGGGGATGGGACTGAGGAATGGGCTGCAAGCATGACTGTCTCTTCTGCCAAGAGGATTAACAATGCTGCAGATCACACCTAGACCTTTTTATGGGGCTGGGAAGAGGTCAAGCTATCACCACTGCTGCTATGTCTGTTGTTGATCAGTATTCTTTACCAAGAAAGCACAAATCTCTCCAAGCAATGTACAGTCTTCAGAGTATGGGCAGACATTGGTATTAGGGTAGGGAATTTAAGGGCTGGTTGAAGGTGCAGGAGGGTAAATGTCATCCAGCCTGATATCTGCTATTATTAATCCAACTAACCAATTATTTGGGAATTTGGTTAGCCATTAATCTTTGACTTCAGAGATCTGTGGACACTCATATTGGAGAGAGCAAACAGTTGTCTTGTAACAGATCAAACAGGGTGGTCTGAAAGCCAGTTAGGACCCAGGTTTCCCACATCTGGAAGATATAATTTTAATGGCATTGCATCTCATGTTCAGAGAAGTCCACTAACCAGTGCAAAGCAAAGTTGAGAGCTGACCCGTTTTAAGGTTTGATGTGCTTACTTATGGGATTTATTTATTGCCTCTATTTAATCTGTGCTGAATTCATGCTATGTTTTTAAGTAACTGAAATTTAATTGGAATGTTTACCCATGAAAAGGTAGAGTATTTGCACTTAGGTTTTCTGGTAAATTGGATTTTGGAAGTCAGAACTGCACAGAGTACAATGAGCACTTTGTCCTGGCACAGCAATCTGGATTTAGGCATTGTATATTGTGACAAATGGTATGAATTTTGTGGCTTGGGCTCCAGCAACAAGAAAAGATGATCCTTTTGTCCCATCAGCCAAATAATATGGCACCATTTTAAACATCTGGTATGAAGCCTACAATGAGCAAATAAAGAAATTGAAAAACTTTCTTCTTTTACAAACTGAAAGTGTTGCTGTGTGGAGGATGGGGGAAATTGTAAATTTCACTTTGAGAAACATACTGGAAGAAGGATTTTCTTGCCCCTTCATGTCTGTAATCCTATTTTATAGCCACCTTGGTACCTTTACTCATCCATCCATTTCACCAATATTGCAAAACAACAAGGGAAAATGGAGTTTTCTGTTCTTTTAATGAGTGGAGCTCACTGGAAGTGATCTCAGTCAAAATCTAGGATTGTGAAACCCCAGAGATTAAGATTATTTACTCTTTGCTTCTACAGGAATGATTTAATTGCTTTCTAATTTCTTTTTTCCTTTTTTAAGAAAATATTTGTATTGAAAACCCCTTGATTAAGAGGTGGACAAAATATTCCACTGCTTCTGTGTATTGAAGGATAGGTCCCAAAATAATAACTCTCTTTAAAAGACTTTTTTTAAACTTCTGACTTGTTCATTGTAACGTGCTTATTCTTGTTTGACCTGGAGAAAGATAAAGGAAGTAGAGAAACCTGTCTGCAGTGTTGAATCTGGTTTAAATGCATATTTAATTAAATGATCCAGTTAAATTGAATGTATAGTTGTTATAGATAGAAACTTGCTTGGCTATATGCATAGGTGAAACATCTGTTTGTTTTCTGGTACAGAAAAGAGTCAAGGATGTCATCTCTCCAATTATATTTGAAGCCTCTTACAGTCTTGGGGAACATGTAATAGAAAGAGGAAAAGAGGACAAGGAACTACCTGCTCTGAAGCCCATTCTTCGCTGGAAGAAAGGACAAAAGACAGCACAAAGGAATCAGGTTAGATTTGGACTACATTATTTCCCAAGAAGACCTGTGGCTTAACTGACAGCAGATGTGGTTTTAAAAGTGGATTGCCAAGCTCAGGGTCATTTGCACACAGTAACCTTTTTGTACAATCTCTATTGTTGGTAACTTTAGTGCTGCTCTGTGATGTAGTAAAGAGTTGTGCCTTCAAGGCTGGACAGCACAAAGTGAGGCCACCTTCTTGTTTGTGTTTGTTCTGGCAAGGGAAGGATGAGAAAGGTCCTACTCCTTCTGGTTCTTCCCTTAATGCAGGAGGTTCTTGTGAAAGGCTTAGTCCTGTCCTTCTTTCCAGATTAAGCCTTTGTTAGTGCAGAAGGGGACGTGGGAACTTTCTGAGGGGAGAACAGTGGGCAGAGGAAAAAAATTTGCCTGACTCAACTGTCCTCTTTTCTTGAAGACTTTACATATTCAGTCCTGAGGCAAGGGAAGCCTACTCCTGATGTTATTGTAGGACATGCTATGCTGAAATAGGATGGTTTTATTTTTATGAAGAGGGATTGTGGGGCTGTTGTGCATATGAATTTTGTAGTGTTGCAACAATATGATGGGAATTTGTGGAGAACTTTGGAACTTTAACATTGCTGTAAACCTGAGTGTTACATGAACAAAACCGCTTATATTTTTTACTAATGGGCTTAAACTAAAAAGGTCACATCTTGCTCTGCAGGCAAGTCGCAAATTAATGTTAAAATACCTAAATGCTGAGGTTATAGAGAGGGAAGAAAAATATGTTGGGAACTTCTCTGACTTGTTTTCTTTTGCAATTTGGATGAGAGGGAACCATTTTAACAATCCCTTTTCATTTGTTTTCAAGATGTTTTTCACTTAGCTTAATAAGAAAAAGATTTTGACACTGGGTGTGCTGGTGAGTGTGCTGGCAAGTGTGCTTTCAGCTAAGGAAGTGACAAGAGCTTCAGAGTTAGTCTGGCAGTCATGGTGACAAAGCTCTGATGAAGTAGCCTCGAGGCATGGTGCAGGGATCCTCAAAGACTGAGTCCATGGGAAAACTGGAATGTAGCATTCTCTTTCAGAAGTCTTGTTATCTTGTAAGTGAAAATTGTTTTAAAAGGCCAAAAGGGACAGTAGGAACCAAAGTCAATATAATAAAGGATTTACATTTTCCAAGAATCTAATGATTATGGAAGAACCTTACATTTTGGAAGTCCAGTTGAAGACTAGAGTTTTCTGTTTTCAGAAGATACAACACAGATGAGGTCAGATAGACAAAATTAGTGTTATTGTTAGTATTAATGTCTTTAAATATGGTTAGTTGTATGTTATTTTCAAAAGCCCTTGATCTTGTTGATCCAGTAAGAAGTGACTTTCCATTAGCCTCCTTCTTGCCTCCAAAATCCAGTTACTACCTTCATCCACAGGAAAAAGCTAGTAAGTCTTCTTGCTTCAGGGAAATGATTGTGTATTTAGAACTGGGTTTGGCTTAGTTCTTTGTAAATGGTCTGTACTATAACATTTATTTTTGTATACCCACTATATAAATACATGTCAACTAAGAAGGAGAAAGATCTCCTACCAGTTACAGTGGGGATTTGTTCTTAGTAGCATCCGGTAATGTACATTAGAGTTCAAAATGGGATAGGCTAGAATTCTGCCTGTTCTAAATACTGTAATAAAATCACCAGCTATTATGTGGATGGAGATACCATTTTGTTTGAGGAAAATGTTCTCAGATTTCATTGTGTCACTGTCTCCAAGACTTTGTGCGTGCCAAAACTATTTGTTAGTTAAAAGAAGAGACAGAAAATGTCTACAACCTTCTGTTCCTACTCTGCCACTGACTTGCAGTGAAAATTTGTGCCCAGTGTTGCACTCATGGATGAATAAGACTGCATGTTTATTGGATGAATTTCACCTTTTTAAAGCAGAGGTCTTTTTTTTTTTTTAATGTTCGGGTTTGAGAAACTGGTTAAGGATATAAACTAGCTTGGTTGGCACACATGAGAGAGTAGAGAAGGATTTTCATGTAGATGATTTAGGAACACATCTAGTGATTTCTGGTTTGCTGCACAATTTTATATTTTAAAACATGCACGTGCACATCAATCTCATACTGAGAACAAAGCAATGATAGATCTGGACTGGATGAAATGCAGTGCCCATACACACAGAGTGGTCCAGGTTTGTCAGTGGTGTCCTCTCCAGAGCAGAAGTCCCTTTGCTCCTTCTTAAGTCAGGTCATGTCACTGTCTACAAGCTGAGCTGTGCCCAAGACATTTCTTGGCATTGGAAGGACATCTTTATCCTGGCAAGCTGTTGAAATGACTCTTGGCATGGTTTTAACCTATGCCAGCTACTGCAGACCATTCCTAGGCATGGGTCAAGAGCTAGGATGCTCTTGTCTTGGAGGCAAGGGCAATTCAATTTACTGGTGCAGCTGAGTAACTTAGTACTGCTGTCAGTAGTCGGGTAGGTGGTACATTTGAAGATTAATTGACTTATACCTAGGCATATGGGAAGTGCTTGGGAGACTGCAGGGATCAGTCTAATTGCCATGTTCCATATGAAATATCTTGCCACAAAACTCCTTCCTCCTTTGCAGAGCAAGTTCCCAAATTATCTTTTGCATTTATTCTTGCAGAGATCATGGGCCACCCTTCCTGCCTAATTGCAATTGTTTTCCCTTTGGTTGGAGTGGGATTGCTGAAAATTATTTATATTCCTCCATCTGCCATCCCTTCAGTGGTGTCTCTTTTGCTCTCAATGAGTTTAGTCACCTGAAATAGTGGACAAATGACTGCATTTGGCTTAGATGGCTTGACAAGTGACAATGTGTTAGTCATGAGCTAGCCCAGAGTCTTCCACTCAGTGAAATGGATTAAGTCTTCTGTAGTTTTCCTCAGTTGGAGAAATTTGGTTTGCAATCCTTCTCAGCCTATATAACTGCAAGGGGTTGTTGTGACCAAGGTACAGCACACAGCACTTGGTCTTATTAAACCTCATGGCCTTGACCTATTGATCCAGCCTGTCCAGATCCATATGCAGAGCTCTCCTACCCTCTAGCAGATCAACACTCACACCCAACTTGATGTTGTCCACCATCTTACTGAGGGTGCATTTGATCCCCTGGTCCAGATCATAACTATATTTAACAGGACTGGTCCCAGTAGTGGAGACCTGGGGAACACCACCAGTGACTGGCCTCCAGCTGATTGCAGCACCATTCACCACCACTCTCTGGGCCTGGGCATCCAGCCAGTTCTTAACCCAGCAAAGAGTGCACCTATCCAAGCCATGGGCTGCCAGCTTATCCAGGAGAATATTGTGGGAGACAGTGTCAAAGGCTTTGCTGAAGTCCAGTAGACAGCATTCTTCAGCCTTCCCTACATCCACCAGGTGGGTCACTTGGTCATAAAAGGAGACTAGGCTGGTTAGGCAAGGCCTGCCCCTCCTAAACCTATGCTGACTGGGCCTGATCCCCTGGCTGTCCTGTATGTGCCATATGCTCACACTCAGCATGGTCAGTTCCATAACTATGCCAGGAATCAAGGTTATGCTAACAGGCCTATAGTCTCCTGGATCCTCCTTTTGGCCTTCTTATGAATGGGCAGAACACTGGCCAGCTTCCAGTCATCTGGGGCCTCCCCAGTTAGCCAGGACTGATGATAAATGATGGAGAGCAGCTCTTCTGACAGCTTTCTTGTCACCCTAGGATAGATCCCATCTGGTCCCATAGGCTTGTGAGTATTGCAGTGGCTTAATAGGTCCCTGACTACTTCTGGATTACATGCGATCAATTCTGCTTCCTGTCTCTGACTGCCACCTCAGGGAGCTGTTTGCTATGAGGATTACTGGTCTTCCTGTTAAAGAATGATGCAAAGAAGGTGCCTCAGCTTTTTCCTCATTCTTGGTGACTATTATCCCTTGCATCCAATAAAGAATGGTGACTTTCATTGGCCCTCCTTTTTTTGTTCATGTATTTATAAAAACTTTTCTATTCTCTTTTACGGCAGTGGCCAGATTAAGTTCTAGCTGAGCTTTCACCTTTCTAATTTTCTTTCTACATGATGTAACGACCATGATGTAACGATTCATGTACCTTTTCTGAGTTGACTGCTACTTCTTTCAAAGGTCATAAACCCAAGTTCCAGTGAAAACTCCCTGTTCAGCCAGGAAGCTGGTCTTCTTCCTCAGTTCATCTCTGGAGATATGGGGAGAGTGTTTTCCTTCACCTTTAAGACTTCCTTCTTAAAGTATGTCTAGCTTTCCTGGACCCCTTTCTTATTAAGGACTATTTCCTAGGGAGCTCTCTGAACTAGTGTCCTGAGCAGGCCAAAGACCACCCTCCCGAAGTCCAAGGTATAGGTTTTGTTGACCCCTTTCTTACTTCACCAAGAATTGAATACTCTATTAATGTCATGGTCACTCTGCCAAAGATGTCATCTGATCATCACATTTCTCACCAGCCTTTCTGTTTGTAAAAAGCAGGTCTAGCAGGGCACCCTCCTTGCTAAGCTCATTTACCAGCTGTGTCACTGGTACACACACTCCAGGAACGTCCTAGGCTGCCTGTGTTGAGTTTCAGCAGACATCTCACAAGTTAATGTCTCTCACAAGACCAAGAGGTAGGAATCATGAAATATCAGTCAGCCTCTCACAGAGTAGTTCATCCATCCCTTCATCCTGGTTGGGTGGTCTATAACAGACCTTGTTGGCCTTGTTGGCCTTTCCCCTGATTCTTACTCATAGATGCTCAATCTTATCCTTGGGCTCTATACAGTTGAAACACTCCTTAATGAATAGAGCCACACCATGACCTCTTTTTCCCTGCCTGTCATAGAATCATCAAGGTTGGAAAACTTTTAAAATCATGAAGTCCAGCTATCGACCCAGCATTATAACTGTAGCCCCTAAACCACTAAATAACATCACCCAGGGCCAGATCCAGGTAATTGTTTAACAACTCCAGGGATGGTAACTCCACCACAGGCCTGGGCAATGCTTTTGAATGCTTGACCACCTTTTTTCTAATATCTAATCTGTCTCAGCTTAAGGACATTTCTACTGTAGGTATAGTAGAAGAGACTGCCCCCCACCTCACTACAACCTCCTTTCAGGTAGTTGTAGAGAGCAGTGAGGACCCTCCTGAGCCCCTATTCTTGAGACTAAACAAAGCCAACCCCTCAGCCATTCCACAGAAGACATGTTTTCCAGACTTTTCTCAAGCCTGTTGCCCTTCCTTGGAGACGCTCCAGCACCTCAATGTCCTTTTAAAAATGAGAGGCCCAGAACTGAATACTCAAGATGTGGCCTCACTAATGCCAAGTACAGGAGGATGATCACTGCTCTGGTCCTGCTGGCCATTCTGTTCTTCATACAGGCCAGGATGCCATTGATCTTCTTGGTCATCTGGGCAGACTGCTGCTTATATTGAACCAACTGTTAACCAGCACCTCCAGGTCCCTTTCTGCTGAATAGCTCTCGAGCCATTCCTTCCCAAGTTTGTAGTGCTGCATGGGCTTGCTGGGACCCAAATGCAGGACCCAGCACTTCCCCTTATTGAACCTCATGCTGTTGTTCTCAGCCCATTGATTGAGTCTGTCACTGTCTAGCTGCAGAGAGCAGATAAACACTCCTGCCCAATTTGATGTTTCCTGCCCTCATCCAGATCATCAGTAACTATTTTAAAAATGATCAGCCCTAAAATTGAGCCCCAGGGAACACCACTAGTGATTGGCTGCCAACTGGATTTAGCTTCATTCACCATAAGTCTCTGGATCCAGCTGTACAGCCAGTTTTTTACCTGTCAAAGATTCCACCTTCTGAAGTGCTTTTAGCCATGAATTGCAGCACTCCAGTCTTGTGAGTCATCCCACTTCTTTTCTGTGATGGCAACTACATCATAGCTTTCCTGCTGCACAATGGCCTCCAGCTTCTCTTGTTTGTTTTGCTTACTGTGTGCATTGGAGTAGGTGCACTTCAGCTGGGCTATTGATTTCACCCCCAACAGTAGTATGCTGCCCTTAGGCTCATCTCTAATGGGCCTGGACTTATTCCCTTCCACTTTCAAGCCTAGGGATCTGATGAAGTCTATGTGGAGCTCAGGGAGCCTGATAACTAACCTTCATCCCCTGCATCATGCAGTACCAGCACAGTGGTTTTACTCCTCTAGTATTTCTACCTTTGTTATGTGTTCACTCCACCATACAGTTAGGGGTATTGTGGAAATCATGTATTTTCATTTTAGCCAGCACATCTAATGAAATCCTGGAATGTTTTTCACAGTAATTATTGCTCTTTTAGTGGGAATTTAAACTAGCCATTTTTGTTTGGCTCAGCAGCATATTAAAATGGACTGTTTCCATGAGTATTATGATAAAGCATGGGATATGCCTTGAAAGAATTAGTCTGTATTTCTTTTTCTGGTCTGTAGACATGTAGGCAATAGCTTTATTTTTCAGACAACCTGAAGGTTTAAAATAAAAATAAATTCAGGTCTAAAATCAAGCTCCTGTACCTGTATTTAGGCACATTGATGTAATTGGTTTGTAAAGCTCTAAACAGAAAATACTTCTTAGAAAAGAGTTGCTTACAGCTCAGCATTTGAAAATTGGATCATATATCCTAGTTTCTAAATAAGAGCCAGGAACTCAACTTCACCAGATAACGTGTTTATAACCAGATAGCATCAATATCTAAAGACTTAAGAATTCTTAGAATGAAAAGCTCCCTTATTGAATGGTTTTTGTGTTACTACCATGATCTAATTGCTAAGTCATCTCTGGACATACCATAAGCTTGGTGACAATTTATAGGAAATCAGTGTAGAGATTGAAATACTGTATTCTTAGCCCAGATTATTTTGCTTATCCTAAGTATTCCTGCAGAAGTCCATGACACAGTTTATGAAACTAAAGGAATGGATCCTCAGATATCAAAGGCCAGCTCTGCGACTTTTTAAGGGATGCTATCTGATGTGTGAGGAAGTTGTTAAATATCTGATCTAGAGTGCATCACTGTTTTCTAATCCAATTCATAAAATTACATGCTTTCAAGGGTTCTTTTGAGAACTCTGTTTCTCCCCCTTCTCTACAAATATTGACCTTCAGCTGTCACTTTCCCTTTCTGTGAAAACATAGGCAGAACTCCTACTAGAATAGTGCTGGCAACCTCTCAAAGTCTTGATAGTACATTTTGGCTACAAGTTGAAATTTCCATGTTCTTTCCTGAATTTTGGTAGGTTGGATATTTTTAAATGCTTTATTCCCCCTTAATTTATTGAAAGATTTCCTGTATTTTCTGTGGGCTGAAGGGGCACGAGAATTTTTTTTATTTTTTATGTTTCCTGTTCTCTTCCCTACTTCCAGAAACATAGATTTGTTTAATTTTTAGATAGCCCTTGAAAGTGAAGCAGTTTAGTAAGTCTGGTTTGAAATCACAGATTTCCTTCCTCAGAGCACAGAGCTCTGACCATTAGGCTGAAGCCAGGCTCCTTCTTACTTGTTTTACCTCCTATCAGCTTTCAGTAGAGTCCACTACCAGCGAGAAGGAAAATGAGAATATCTACATAACCAATAACCAGCATCTTTAGGCTTAGGATGGCTTAGGATGCAAGAACTAGAGATTTATCCCTCTCCTACTTTCACCTACATTTACCTCTAGCTTTTACCACCAAATGTGGAATTTAGTCCTTATGCTTGTTTTCAAGAGGCATAATGGACTCAAAGGTACTTGCTCTGAGGCCCTGATCTGGCTACTGTGTAGACATATTTCCTTCCTGATCAGCTCTAGAGCTCTCCTTACTGTAAGTTTGATTGTGTACAATTGTGTATATTGACTTTTTATACTGAGTGTACTTTAATGTAGACTTTTTGACTCACCCTCTGGAGGACATGAGTGTTATCCATCTTTCCTAACCCTCAGGGATGTATCTGTCACATTACTGGACCTCCCAAGGAGCATAATATTTTTTACTCAGAAAAGTTGCCATGCAGAATTTGAGAAAATCATGCTTGTCAAGAAGGTTTGGTGACTTGGTGGGAACTGCTCTGGAACAATTTCCCATAGCTGCTGGGGTCTGTGCAGCAGTGGAGAGAATGCAGAGAGGAATTGTGAACCTTGGAAATTCTGGGTTTTGTCTCTGCTTTGCTGTGTCTCTGGGGATAGCAAGAAGTCTGACAGACTCATTGAGAATGAACGTTACACTAGTTTTGTGTTCATACAGGGAAGATGTGTCCTAGAAGCATCAAGGTTGTCCTGTCCCTGTTACTGAGCACACAATCACCTTTTTTTCTCATGGAAATGCTAGACAATTATGTGGTGGCCTTGAGATAAGAGATAGAGCTGTGTTTCTCAGGGCAACTTGTGCCCTGATCTTTACCCCTCACCTCAGTACTCCTCAAATTTTCATGTATGTATTTCTTATGTAATGAAGCTTCCTGGCCATCTCTGATATATATATATATATTTATATTCAAATCTATGAGGTACTTGATACAGTGTTAGTGGAATACAATTAGATTTCATAAAACCACTGTTCAGAATTGCTCCTCCTCTTCACTTTGGGTAACAGTAATGGCAAAAATTACGAACTTCTTCCACAGTTAAGTTTCACCCTACTTCCTTTTTTCAATTGTGGATAACATTAACAATCCATGGGTTGCCTTATTCAACAATTCTAATATTTAAAGAGGTCTATAAATCCTCAAAGCTGGTGCTGTAAAGCTGCAATCACATTAAAGATTGCTTAGAGTTAAAATTAGTGGTAATATTGTAGTAGGGTCTGCACCATATCCTGGGAATGGACTCCTGCTCTAACAACATGCAGTGTTAAGTTAGGTATGGTTTCTGGCCCAAAGAAATTGCAGCTCAAGTAGACCAAGTAAGGGCACAATAATAACATATAAAGCAGTGTTCACAAATGCTGTGATACCTTAAAGTGTGTTTACTTCTTAATTGTTTAGGAGGGATTTAAATAGCCAGGAATTAGTCAGCCTGAAAGACAGAAGTGACAAAAGGGTGAGGAAGGAAAGGCTCAAGTTAGCAGAGAAGAAAATGAAGGAAATAGACTGAGAGAAACTGGAGGCTGAAGACTCTAGATGATATATAAAACAGGAAGGTGGAGTAGAGTTCAGGTAGACCAGAGAAATAGTGGAAAATAGCAAAATAGTCCAGAGATGTCATTAACCTGGAATTGGGCTGCTGAATCAGTTGAACCTTCATCTATGAGTCCTGGGAGTCTGTTGGACTGGAAATCCAGACCAGCCATCTCCTTTGAGGTCAGGGAGCTCCCCCCCAAATCTGAACAGGTTCAAGATCCTCCACAGAAGCAAACAGTTCACTCCGACACAGCTACACATCTCAGAACTCACCATCCTTATTTTTTTGTCCCAATGCAGTGTTGTATTAAAACCTGGATATCTATGACAAAGGGAAATACTCCCAATGTATTTCAAAGTAGCATGCTCTCTAGTACATGATATGCTGGAAGAGATACATGCTCAGCAATTTTAGAAAATGAAGTAGTTGTTCATTCCTTCTGAATAACAGTAACTATAGATTCAGTAAGAAAATTCCAGAATTGTTAGATAGTTTCTTAAATGTACTTATAATATTTTATACTTTGAAAAGTCCAGATAAGTTCTTTGATTGCTGTGTTCATTTTGCCAAGATTTCTGCAATTCAAACAGAGAAACTGACAGGCTAGATTTTTTTTAAAGTTTATTGTTCTTTCTCCTCTGAGGATTACCAAGCAGTCTTTCCCATGTGAAATTGCTACAGTGGTGAGAACTTTTAAAAGTATACCTCTGAAATGTGCCATATTTGAGAGGCCTAGTGCCAGTTCCTGTCTCAGGGTTATTCTTGCCCTTTGGTTGTGGTAGTCTTTATTAAGGAGGAAGGGTAAGTTTGGTCCTCGTTTCCATATCCCCAAAAAATTTCACTTCTGAGATTCTGAGGAAGCAAAAGGTAGAGAAGAAGAATGAAAGAGCAAAGTGGCCACCTTCCACCTTTCTTCTTTTGCAACACAGTACAACCTACAGAATAGTTTGATACCTGTAATCAAACAGGACCTAGAAATCTTAAAGGACCTAGAAATAAAGCAACACATTTTCAAGACAATACTAGCATAAGAGATAATATAAAGGCTTATCTTCTTTGGAGGCCTCCAGGGGCAGATATGGAAAATGCTCACCCCTGCCTGGGGTGAAAACAGTTTTATAAGGGAAGCAAATTAGCATAACTGACAAAAACCCCCAATTAGAGACAAAAGTGGTGAGGTAATTTCCACCTGATTAAACCCTTTTCTATGCTCTCCCCTTAGACAGGAGCTAAACTTTGTTTATGAAAATGTGTCTTGAAGAGCTGATTTCATCCTTGTCTCCCAGGAAGAAACAAGATAGGATAGGGGCCTTGGATCCCGCAGCTTGGAGCCTCTGGAATGTATTTTGTCGTACTGCCAATCAGAGTAGAAAAAGGTAGAGAAAAGTACTGGGGCTAGCTAGGAACTATATAACTGTACAAAAGTAGAGCTGTGAATATATATGAAGGAAATATAAAAGCAAAAAGGCAAAAATAATTTCAGCATCACAACAATTAGCTTCATAAAGATCCATTGCTTTCTGGGGAGCTCAGACAGCATAGAGAAAGGAGAACAAGATTCCTGTTTAGTCAAGAACCTTCCTGGAAAACCACAACTGGAAGTCTCTATGCCTTCTGGGCTTAAGATTCAAGTCTTTTTCTAGTCCTGATACAGTTGGGCAGAGCTCTTAAAAATGTTCTAACTCAGTATGGCCTACATTCTTTTGCCTTCTCAGACAGACATTTTCCCTGTCCTTGTGTTTATGATTGAAATATATTTAATTTGGTAATAAAAGTCATGAAGCCTGTAGAAAGGAACATTCATATTAAAGGAGCAGATCAGTGGTTTGTCTTGTTTCCTAGCTGAACAGTATTAGCAACATTCACGTTGGGTATTTAAATATTTGGTAAGCTGAAGAGCATTACAACTCTGAAAGAATGAGTCCTCCAGCCCGAAAAATCTAGCCTTATGTTTAGAAAGGTAATGGTCTGTGGTTTAAACAGCAGGGGAAAGTAATCATGATCTTGATGGCATCTGGGTTTCTTTGATGCCAAGAGCATGTTCCTGTTCTCTTCTTTCACTTCCTGGTGGCTGTCTCCTTTAGCCATGGCAAACTACAGCAGAGATTTGCATAGGTTCATAGACTTTTCATGCACCTTCTTTTTGCCCTTAAATACTTAATATATACTTAAATAGTATGCCCATATGTTGTGCCTTCATAGTTCATAGCTTTATCAGTCTGTTACATTTCCTCAGTATTACCAGAGTTTACAACATTAACAATGGTTCCATTATTTGAGAGTATCACTGATATAAAAAAGTCTTTGTAATTTTCTACTGCTTGCATGATGGCAGAAATGTTTCCTGCCATACATAAAATCTATGGAAAATGTTTGCTGTATGATTTCTTTACTTGTAATCCTTAGGATTGAAAATAGTTCCATAAATACTTCATTTTCTGATTCATTTTCATGCACATGGCTGGGGAAGAGAAAGAAGAATGCCAGAAATATTGTATGAGCAGTTATTGTTGTCAGACGAGAAGGGAGAATGGATTGAGGAAAACCTCTGAGAGAAAGTCTGGTTCTGATTGTACATCTTGTTCAGTTAGAAGAGAATAAAACCAGTTCTGAAAGAGATGAGATTTGCTTCATCTTGAATTTCCTTAACGCTCACACCATGTATCCCTGTATCACTGATTTTGGTCTTATTTTTATTTTGTCCAAGCATGTTCCTTCTCTGAATTTTGATCTTACTGTTTTCATGTTTTAACAGTTCTTTCCTCTGTTTTTTACAGACTGTTTTTGAGAGGAACTGTCAATCTGATGATTGTGCTGCTGATTTGAAACTTCAGGGTAAATTATTGCTATCTAGGTGAGTAGGTGAGCTTTTATTTTCTTTCTTGCACACTAGCATGCCATTCATTTTATGTAGAATGGCATTGAAAAATCAAAGTACAAACACACATTTTAGATCCAGACTAGAAAGATGGTGACAGTGATGTCACCTTTAGTGCAAAAGGACTTGAGACGTACACAGGATCTGAACTCTTGTGGTGGTGGGCTCTGGTCATATTAAGTGCAAGACACCTTCATCTTAACATCACAATGGAAAAAAGTAGAGAAAACAAATAGAATAGCAGAGAGGGGCAAAGAAAGTAAAGATGCATGCTCAAATCAAGTACCAATGTCGAACACATAATTATTCAAGGAGAATAAAATACTGTTCATGACATGGTAGGAGTAAAATTATCTGCAGAAAAGCAGTTTGTTCTGTCATGCGTAAGGTTAAAAAAAACCCTCTGAACATGGCAAATTATCTACAAACTATTGTTTTCTGTTTCCCAGCTTGTAGTTTTGCAAACTCTTCTAAATACTGCTCCTTTCAAATTCTTCTTGTTGCAACTTGGGGATGAGTGTCTGATTTCACTTTTTTCTGGGATAATAAAACTCATCAAATAGACCAGAGGTGAAGTTTATGTTCTGTCTCTTGTCACTGGTGATCCTAGGAAAATGCCTCTTGTTTTGCCTGGATGTGTATTTAGTTTGGGGATAAAACAGGCTAAAGGTGAACTTCACAAGACTTCTGTTTCCCTTTTTTTTCCCCTCAATACTTTTAGACATGGAAATGTTGATGTGAGTTAATTGTGTCCCAGAGATTTAGGTATTTGATGGAGAATCTGTGAAGTGCTTTGCTTTCAGGTCAGGAAAGAAAGACAAATGTCCTCATTTGAGAGACAGGTGTTCTGCTAAGGAAGGTAAGGAGTCTCCCTTGGAATGTAAAATGTAAACCCTTTCCCTCCAAATTGTTATAAATCTGAAATCAAGGGACTCTCAGGCAAAGATATGAGGATAGGAATAGCAATTATTTACTAATATGTAAAACAAAGCTAACAAATAATAAAAGCTATGGCATAAACAAAAAGCAGAAATGCAGTACCAGCCCTGCTCGGCCTCAAACACTTTTCCCTTTAGTGCAGTTCCAGTCACAGCCGGCAGGGGCGCTGGTAGCTCCCTGTGGGCAGGGCGTATGTGATGATTCCCCCAGGGCGGCAGGGGGCGCTCCGGCATGAGCCCAGGTGACACGAGGTGATGGCTGCTGTGCCTGAGGCAGGGAGGGATGGAGGAGAGGCTTTTCTTCACAAACTCTTCGGGGCAACCAATGCTGGTGCCATGGCAGGATCCCCGGGAACAGCAAGCTGGGACAGCAGGAAGCCCCGGCAGGCAGGGGCTGTGAGGCTGCAACGAGCTGGGAAAGCAGAGGTCCCGCAGGGGCTGCAAGGCTACAACATAGCAAAGTCTCAGAGCAGGGCAGGATAAGCGGGGAAGGACCAGACAGCCCTTTGGCAGGGCAGGGGGAGGGAGAAAATTCACAGCAGAGAGGAAAGCAGGTCCATGCTGGCAGTGTGCTGGCGGTCTGCCCCTACAGCAAGCTCCAGCTCTGACCATTCTGCTCCAAATCCTCCCTGAGAACGAGAGAGCAACAGCTACCTTGCCTTGCCTTTTTACCAGCCAAAATCTCGAGTTATCTCTGCCCCCGGAGAAGAAGCTTGCCTCTCTCTATCTTGGCTACCTTCTTTTGTTTTCTTAAGTACCTAACCATTAGTTCCTTAGCAACTTACGGGAGAAAAAATTCCTTGAATTTTTTTTGAATAATAAATATATAAGTTTTGGCAGCATGGCACAGAAACATAACTCATTGCCTCCCCTTTGAACAATTCTCCAGTTTTGAGTCTTGCAGGTGTCATAGGAGATGGCAAAATCTGGTTATACCCTGTGAATAGTGGTGTTGGTGATTTTTAAAGGAATAGACTTAAAAGTCTTAGTGTAAAGAATATATATGTATGTATTCCGTATTGGTAACTTTAATGACACACCCTGAACCATAGAGGAATCAGAATAGAATATTTTGAAAAAAACTTAATTTTTTTTTTTGACCATAACTTGATCCAGGTTTCCTTTCCAGCAATTCACTACTGAAAAACAAAATGTTATGTTAATAATTATTGTCAAATATTTTTGTTAAAAATATATTTATTTCCTATAATTTGATTTTAATACCTTACTCTGTTCTCTCAGCACAGTAAGTGTCTTTTCTATCTGTTTCTGCAGCAACTAGCGGTTTTATTGAGCCTCTAATAGATGCTTATTTAGAAGCTGAACTGCATCTGTTTCCTCAAGATGTGCAGAGGTAAACTCTGAAGTAGGTGTTTTGCAGTTTATATCTCCCTAGCCTTTAAAATCTCTTTTCCATTCATTTGGTACTGTGAGGAAAATTAATCCACAAACACCAGAGGTTTATGCCCAAAAAGGAGACAGAGGAGTCCTGTCACTTTATTCGAATAAAGGGAGAGGCCATGGGGCGTTTCCCCTGGGGTCTCTCAGATTTTGGAGGACACAGCCTCCTTTTTACCCTGATTCCCGGTCGCATGTCCCTCTCTCTTTCCCCATTGGCTGAGGTATTTGAGAGGCACAGACTTTTTGAAAACGCCTAATACCTGAGACCGCCCCCAAAATATAATCCTCCCTTGTTGTCTTTACCTTGCATCACTCAGTGGAATTCCTTATGGAATTTATGAGTCTTCTCATTGTTCCTCTCATTTCTCAACATTTAATTTTATGTACCTGTAGACCTTTGGTTTGTTTGTAAATGCAAATTTCCTTCATTCCATTCATCAATCAGTGGAATCCTCCCCATTGTTTCCTTTATCTCTTCCTGCTGATTTTATCTACTGGCAAGACCTGAAGCTCTGTTTGTGAAGACAAATTCCTTATTCCTTTCAGTACTTTATGTGGGAGAAAAGCTCTCTGGTCTTTTAAGAAGAACCTGAAATTGCTGACACGTCAATGCAGTTTCATCTCCTGATCTGTTGCCTATCCATCTGACTGGCTCTCTGCAAAGCCAGTGGTAGTTATCAAACCTTTTTAGGTTGTAAGAGGAACCAGGTGAAAAGTGTAAAGACATCTGAGGAACAGTGAAGGTGTTTGAAAAAACAGATTTTCTTCTGGCCATAATAAACAAGCTAGCTAAAAAGATCAGAGCAGAATGGGTGGTTCCATGTGAAATAGAGCTAGGAAGGAAGTCCTGTATGGTTATGTCAATACACTGACAGTCCATGTGTTGCAACGAAGAGAGCAGCTTTACCAAGAACAAAAAGTACAAGAAGAAAGGAAAATGATGTTGTGAATGTCATATAGCCTCTGTGTTCCAGCACAAGCTGTGTGTATGATATGCAAATCAGGTTGTAAGCATAGGACTATGAGCCACCTTGGATAGAAAATGCTGTAGTAAATATTACTATTCCTATGAATGTTCCAAGAGGAAGTCTGTCTTTCATACATTTGTTTGACATGATGTTACCTTTTATCCATTATTAGAACAGAATCGCTTATCCCTCCGAGTGCTTCTGACTGATGTTTAGCTATTAGAAAAAAGCAGCTTGCTTTTATGTGTTGGTGTAGAGCATCTTCAAAAGTCCACCATTCATTAAGCTTAAATTTATGTTCTTCTCCTACAGACTGGCTGGGGTGGGTTCCTGTATATACTGCTTAAAATTGGGGTTTTTTTTGGAAATGAAAAATTGAAAGCAAAAGTTATAGGAAGTCAAAAGAGTGACAGGTGCATTTTGCAGACATTTTCATGTTTTTCCAAATTGTAGGTTTAACTGAGTTGAAGTGAACACTTTCAAAAGTCCTCTTTTGAAATGAGATTTTTGAGAAATGTCCTTTTCCAATTGAAAGGTCAAGTTTGTGGGTTGGGCTGTTTCTCCCCATTAGTTCCTCTGAAATTAGCCAGAAAAGAGACAACACTCCAGTCTGTCAAAAATTTCATCAAGTTTAAAATGTTTCCATTTTAATGCAACAGTAATTTATGAAGAAAAAGTACTTTCCAGTATTATCTGGTCAATTCCTCAGAAGACTGGTTTTGCCTTTTTTCCTTATAAATTGCTTCTGACTTACTAAAGTATTAACATTTTTTATGCCAACAACACTTCTTTTATTTCTGTGACCTCTTTGTCTTATGCATGGCTCTGTATATGATAAGCAGGTAAATTATTGGATGTGATGTTTCAGGATGTAATATTGAAGTACTTAACCGAAGCATCTCTGAAAAGACAAATGAGAGTGTGCATCACTTCCAGACTTTGATCTTACAACTCTGAAGTTTATAAGCATATTATTTGTGTTATTGAAGAGTGATTAATTTTGCATAGAAACTACCTATTCAACTGCATAACTGACTGTTTGCTATATATAGATATAAGGATGAATATGCTCATGGACCTATTGAAATCAATGGAAGGACTCCCTCTGGTTCAGTAAGCACATTATCAGATATTAGGTACCTGATTTGAAAAATGAATCTCAGAAGCTTCATATTGACTTGTCAAAATATTACAGAACCTGAGCTGAAAGAATCCAGAAATCATAGGTAAAAACGTGTTATGACAGCTTTGTCCAATTTGCTTTTCACCAGCACAAGGTGTAACAGCACAGAATGTGTGTTAGTGTTGTAAGAGTGCAGAAAATGGAGTGTGTTCTGAAGAAAGGAGCAATAACATAAAATTTTGATCAGAAAGTTCAAAGCTTTTTGAGTGTATCTCATTAATATAGTAATTATTTTAAAAAGTTAGTAAAGGTTTTCACTGATCATAGACTTTTGCAAAGCCATGAAGAAAAGCTGCGAGCCTGTGGACTAATGAGGGAAGCAAAGCTCTTTAATAAATTTGACCAGGCTCACACCCTCAGCACTTACCCTCCTTTGATCATACAATGGAGATTTGTTTCCAGAATACCATCATGTTTCATAGTATGCCCATTGAGGTTTTATGCCACTGAAGCGCATCTTAACAAAACAGTCATGATGAGGAAACACAATATCCTGTTTTTATGGAATTTAATTATTTGCTCTGATAATACCTGTTTTTCCCTTCTTCTTCATTCATAGCCGATGAAGAATTGTTTTCACTTATTTTACCTTTCATTGAATAAACACTGCTTTCAACAATATTTCTGATGTTCTATTTACCCTAGGCAGTCTACCCTAAGTAGCAGAGCTGCTCAGATGAAACTCATATCTGCTTTAAAAAAACAATCAAATTGAAATTAGCAAATGTTATGGTTTAGCATTTCTAGTGCTAGAGAAGTGGTCTTGACAGTCAAGGCCCTATGTGAATCAAGCTGTCTATGCCAATATGGATACTCTCAAGTCTCAGGGCACAAATACAGAGCCATGACTGCAGTCATGTGCTACTCACTGGTTATTTGGTAATACCCAGTGCCATCCTAGCTCATAAGCTTTTAAACTACAAAAAATGTCCTAAGGAAAAAAAAGATGGAACATTGGGAAAATGGATACAAGTAGATTGCTTCCTTTTTTCTCAAAAAGTCATACCAAGTCTCATGCTGTAATTTAAGTGCTTTCATAATTTTTTGCATAGTTTAATGCTATTTAAAAGTGGTTTGCTGCATTGCAAAGGGTACAATGAAAAACTACTTACTACCATTTCATATGTATTTATAATTCTGTTTGGAATTTAGCTTTTTTGGTGATGCTATGAAGGAGAATTCCAGTTTCTAATTTACTTACCTTTTTTTTATCTTTTACCTACAGACAGTTGTTAGTGTCTTGAATGCTGAGTTTGTGAGGCATATGGAAAACTCTCTTGTAACTCATCCGGGGTTGGATTTGCAGTTTCCTGAAAGGGCAGAGCCCATAATTAATCAGGATGTAGTGCAAATTGCAGTGAGAGCATAATCTCAAAGCATAAGTGAATGTTTTCTGTTGTTGAGGATGAATGGGAATGAAGAAGTGGTTTCTTGGTTCCCATCTGGTTTGTTGTGCTCAGAGCTTCATAAATCTTTCCCAGAATAAATAAGCCCAGCTTGATAAGAGTGGACAGTCCTCTTCCTTTTGAAAACAGTGGGGGAACCCATAGGGATGGTAATAGAACTATCAAGTGATGAGTGCTAACAATCCAGAGTATTCCACATATCTTGTACAAGAATACAGATTCCCAGTCTCTATTTTCAAGTAATAGGTCACTGATGATCAGTCAAGATATTGTACAAGCCAGCCTTGTCCCTCTTAAACACTGGTTTTATTTTGTAAGAATCATTTAACTGTATCTACTGGAGTAGGATTTTTTTGTTTGTTGTTTCAAACTAGACCCTAAAGAGATGTTCTTTCACACAATTTGAATTCATTGCTGGGCTACTGTGTAATCTAGCCCTCCTTGTAAACATCTCAATATCAGTATTTTATGGGCCTAAGATAGTTAAAGTCACTGTTGCTCTAGCAACCGAAGCATAAAGCTAACAAAACAGAAGCCTAACCTCAGCTGCCTCAAGAGGTGGAAATTCTTGTTAATGTGCAGACTACAATGAGAAGCAGATGCACTTCTGTTTTGCTTTTGTAGTATACATCTTGACTGGTACATATGTGCCCATATATGTGTATATATATATACATCGTCTTCTGTGATGCAGCTACATGAACTTTTTCTGAATTACATCTTGAAACTGAAAAGTCTGGTAAGCCTGAGGTTCTTCATAGGTCACCAGGTAAATCCTCTTGCTGGTTTTTTTTTTTTTTTTTGTAACCTGTAGAGGAAATGTGCTGATATGGGGGCATATTGCTTATCATGTTTGACATTTCAACATAGCTTACTCTTGGAGAATAACACCTGCTATTGCAAAACAAATTACCTTAAGTAACAAAGCTGTGCTGTTTTTAATGTTTTCTCTCTGTTTAACTGCCTTTTATTGACCTCTGAAAGTGATTACTGGATAGGGCACTGATCATCTTCTCTCATCAGTGCTTAGCTAAGTATGGTTTTTAAATCTATTTGTGAAGGCATAATTTTTATGGTAAACACATAGATTTGCATGATGACTTCATTAATTAACATTTCTAGAAACGGTATAGTATAATGTGCAATTGATTCAGCTTCAAATTTCAGATCTATGATCAACAATCATGTACTTTAACAGAGCTCTTCAAATATTTTAACAAAGAGTGAAAACACAGGGGGTTTTTTTTATGTCAGGCTGATGTGTGCAGCTTCACCTACATGCCTGATACCATATATCTTTGCATTTCTTTCTGCCATTAGTAACTAATTTTTGTTTGCATTGCAACCCTGGGATGCTGTCTTTCACACACATGGAGGGATAAATTTGTCCCAGAAGCACATTAATGTTGATTTCAATGACACCTTGTAAAGATGTTGGTTTGTATATGTGACTGCAAAGGTGAAAGATTAGATTACACTAGAGCTTCTGTAGATGTTGTACCTCATCTTATTTCCATGTCACAGTTTCATAAACCGGAGAAGCTTGATTCAAGCCAAAAGCTGTTCCCTGGAGTAAACGTGTGGAAACAGAGGCGGCTCTTCCATGTTGATTCTTCAGTTCTGTTTATAAAGGCTTGTGAACATCTGGGTGTAGTTGAAATTACTGATATTACCAGAAATTACCAGATTTCTGTAGGGTGATAAGGGGTATTTTTGTGTGTATGTTCTGTCCATTTTATTTAAAAGTTTGAAAGCACACATGGCTGAGATTTATATCTGTTTTGTACTTAAAGGGAAGAAACTACACTTGGGGAAAAGAGGACGATTTCCAGAGAAGCTTTGAATATATGGTAACTAGCCATAATTAGAAATTGCTGTTTTTTTCTATACCATAATAAAGAGTGGTGTGCGATGTGTGTGTCTTCCCCCACCTCCAATTTTCCTGCCCTCTTCACCTCTTGTTTACTACTCAAATGTAATAATTTTTAACAACATAGTGTAGTAAAAATGGAAAAGGTAAAGCTCCGTGCCATATTCCTGAATATTAATATATATGGGACCTGAAGCACTAGAGACAGCAGCCCTGTGCCAAAAAGGTGCTGGCACAAGCAGTTCTATGGCCATGGCCCTGGGCTCACCACAGTAAGCACTTTTTCATATGGGACATTTAATTTCCTTTCAAAGGGGGAACTCTGGAACATTGTTATTCAGTCTCTATCAAAAGCAATATTGTTGTGGTACTGCTTTTAATCTGTGCTCTTGTGAAACAGAACTTTGGCTGACCACTCCTTGAATTCTCAATTATATTTTTTCTATCACCTCAAGTTATGTATTACTCAGGGCACACTGCAAAGTCTCTGCTTGAGAACTAGATTGAGAAATACAGAAAAAGATCATGAATGAAATGATCTGATGCCTCAGTGCTAGTTTGCCATAGCTGTCATAATGTGCCACAGATAAGCTCTGGTCATCAGCTGTGTAAGGTTTCTTTGCAACTTTGCTAGCATAGACTTCAGCATGAGAAGGTGAAGGCAGAAGTTGATTTAATGCAGAATAAGTCATCTTGAACATTTGGCCCAGTCCTTAGTCTAAGCTGACTGTGAATTTTCCAGAGAGAATTGCAATGCAATTCTTTTGAATGCACATGCGATGAGAAGACAGTGTAACCAACCAGTGTAAAATCCAATAGCTTTGCTCCCTGTGAGCTTGTGTAAAATTTGAATTTGATTTGTATTTGGTTATGGGCTGCTACCTCTCAGTTTTGCACTAAGATATCACATGAATTCCCAGATCAGCTGAGGGTTTCAGCTTTTCAATGGCCCTTGAGGTTTACGTATTTGCAGAAACTCCTCCTGAAGCCTGCAATAAAACAAAAAAAAAAACCAAAACCAAACAACAACAAAAAAACCCACAAAACCAAAAGAAGAAAGGTATCTAGGGTTGATGTAAAGAGTCTGTGGAGACAAAATTAGTATTTAATTATCCCAGTAACTATGAAGGCTGGTTGGTAAAGGTAGAAATCTGTTTGGATCTATCACAGCACAAGTGTTTGTTGATTTACACCTTTTACTGCTTTAAAAGCAAAAGGTGGGGTTCCCAAATTTCTTCTGGTGGAGTTGGATGACGGATTGAACTTTAGTTGTTTGAAACATTTTTACCCATTTGCAGTCTAATTGACTACAGTTATAACTTCCATTACTGTAACTGTCTATTGAGCAGTAGTAGTGATTTATCCATGTAGGTGCTAATTTACTGTAAGGAAAGAAAGGTTCCTAATACAAAAGGGAAAGTCAGTGACCCAGATAACAGGGTGAGTGTGACTGTGCTACATTTCTTGCCCTATGACAGGCTGAGAGGAAGTGCTGAATGCCTTCTCACTTTTTAAAAAAAATTGACCCTGGTTAAATAGATAAATGAAATACAAAATAGAGAAAATGTCCCTGCACAGTATTTGGAATGCAGATTACGCATCCACTGACCCATGTTAATAAAATAAAAATAATAAAAAGCAACATCTAGAGTGATGGAGAAATGAAGACTGCAGATCTTTTCAGTTTGTCTTCCTCAGATGGCCTTTTTTCCCTCACTGACCATAATGCAATGATGTGGTGTGGACATTAACAATTAGAACATTAAAGCATGCAACAAAGATGCTTTATCCTGGAATTTGCTTTCCTTTTCTTAATCACTTAAGAAGTAAATTAAATATTTCCATTTACATTTGATGTGTACTACCATTGTCAGTGAATTCAAAACTATGGCAGCAATTTGGAGCCTGATTTTTAGATCTGCTTGTTACTTGCAAGTTTGGGTCATGTGAATGAAAGCTGGAAGTATTTAGTACTTCTGAATTTAAAATTTCTTTTTCTTTCCATGCAAACATTGATAACTTGACATCCGTCAGGTGTCTGTACATATGTATGTATGTGTATACAAGTGTGTTTGCCTGTATATAATAAATACATACATCTACAGTCTATCCAGAACTTCTACTCAGTTCATTTTTTGGGTGTAGTACCTAATGTAACAAGATAGTAGCGTTCTGTCCAATTCCTGATGGATTCTTGATGTTTTCCCACTTCTTTTCTTTCTTTATCTTTATTTTTCCTTTTTGAGTTGTTGTTGGTTTTTTGTGTTTATTTTTGTTTTAGCCTTTCTTCCTTTATGCGAGCAAGATAAGAATCATGTTGAGAATGCTGGCAACTTTGTAGTTCTATACATGAAACAAAAACTCATTGCTTGATTACATGTCTTAAATTGTTTGAAAAACCTTGTTGAGATGAAGGAGTGGCTTTAGCTTGTTTTCTTGTTTCTGAAGAGTGCCAACAAATTCTTTAGATGACATATTTTGACTTGGCAGCTAGGGTGCTTAATGTGTGGCTGGTGCAGGAGGAGAATGGCACCAGGTTGGCAACACAGTTGTTCCAGCACCACAGGAGGCTTCTGCACTTGTGCTGTATTCTCTCAAGCAGCCAACAGGGCTTGGAAGCTCCCTTGTAAATGGGGAGACTCATAATCCTCTTCTCACTGCAAGTTTCATTCATTCCAGAGTGTACAGATCCAATGACTCAGACAGCTGCTCTTTTAAAATGTGACTTACATCACAGTCTTAGGGAACTTAAAGCCTTTCAGAGGGAGAACCGAACTCACTTGCCAGCCTAAAATCAGTGAGATTTTTTGAATTTATTAATATGTGAATTTTGTATAGAAGTGTCTACAGTGTGCTTTTAAAAGTGTATTTTCTTTCTCTGCTGAGAAAAATGTCATTTTGGTATGAAACACATTGAACAACTGAATGGTTGCTTTAGAAAGGAGTGACACAACCCACTGGTGTTAATTTTTGCATTATTTTTTGTGGGCTCAGTTTAAAGTTATGATTTTATTGTGTGAAATTTTAGTTATTTATTAGGAAGGAGAGTATTCTCAATTGTCTTCACTTTATGCTAAATCTCAAAGTTCTGCTAGTACCAATTCAGAGAGCATTCTGTAGCATACATTGCATTTAATATAAATTCTACATTAGATAAAGACCTTGTAATGTTCCTTTGCTTACTGGAGCGATACTTCTAGATTCTGGTAATGAGTATAACAGATGTTGATTAAGTTTTGAAGTGATTGCAAGAAGTGAGATTATGAAGTTAATGAGAAATAGTTCACAGCATTAAAAGGTTGGGTTTTGGTTTTTTTTTCTTCCAAGTATGCACTTTGGATTATTAGAAAATCCCAGCATGTTGTTTAGCATCTTCATAATTTGTCTGTTTGTCTACAGTAAGTGTTGAAATTGGTTGAATACTTTCAAGTATGTAGATGTGATGGCTCATACAGATGAGTCATTAATTTGGTATATAAGAAGCAACAACTCAAATTAGTTTTGCAGTCAATTCTGTACTGTATACACTTTTGCAAATCTTTATTTGCACTGATAATTGATTATGAAAATAAACTAATATTTTGAAAGCAAAATGTCCATTTATTAATAGAATTGGTCAGTGTCTGCAGTTGATTTTAAGCGCAAGAAAACAGACACATTTCCTGGATACTTATATCTTCCTCATAGTAAGCTGTCATTGAACTGTAAGCCATAATTTCGAGCTTAATAAATGAGGTATGTACAGGAACAAAATATGCTGTAAATATTGTTCGCATTTCATGGTAAAGGTACAATCCCTAGCCATCAGCTTTAAAGCCTGAGTTAAGACCATCTTCTTCCAAAGCTCTCACTCTCTAGAACCCCTGGCTGACTTAGTATGTATCATCAAATACCCACATATAGAAACTTCATGGTAAACATGGGCAGATGGAGTCCAATAAGTTCTGCCTTTGGACATCTGGTACAGCTATGATTGGCAGAAGATGCTGAACAGTTTATAAATGACTGTTATAAAAAACTGCATTTTCAGAAACTCCACTTTTATGCAAATTCCCTGGCTGCAGTAACATGGAGAAGGCTGGTAGCAACGCAAGGTCAGGCTGCTTTTAAACACAGCTCTTAGCCTGCACACCAGCCATCTTCAGAGAATTACTGATAAGCAGAAATGTGATGTGTGCCAATGTGTATGTCAGCGGAACAGTTGTTCCTTTATAAAAATTTGGTGAATGAAAAGTGGTCTCTTCTTACTTTTGGGCTGGCTGTACCCTAGAGGAAATAACTGCAAGTATTTCCCTGCTGTGTGGCTGGAGTTGTGTGTCCTTTTCTGAGCAGCTACTGCCTCTGCTTCGTCAGGATGCGTGAATGCTCTTAGAGTCCAGTTATGATAACTACCAAATTTAATATTTGGCTATTTTTGCTAATTTTTAAAGGAATACCTAGTATATTTCATATTGTCTCACTATTACTTCTAAGACCTGCAGATCTGTGCATTGATACTGTATTTTCTTGTGATTTATCTTTAGCCTTTATTCCTACTTTTCTGAACAGTCTAGAAGGATTAATTACCAAATAATAAATGTGTGTGGATGAATATCTATATTTACCTGTGTATGCGTATCTGTGTTTGTGCATAATATGTGATGCCATATTGGAACATTGTGTTGATTCATGGTATATAACTGTCACCTTGATATTCCACCTATAGAAGGTGACTCCACCATTTTAGATCCAGCATAAACATCTAAAGAAATATTAGTCACATTCAGTGGTAATTTGTTGCAATTTCCACCCATTCTTAAAATTTATGTCACTTTCTGGATTTTATTTGAGTCTTAGATTTTTTTTCTATCCATAGCATGATGCCTTTTTCCTGGTGTTAGGAAAATGAAACTAGACACGGTTAAAGGGGTTGGGGTCTTTACCCCAGTGTTTTAATCAGGATCCTGTTTGATGCGTCCACTTCACCTAGGTGACGCGTGGCAAAATGCACACCCACCGTCAATCATACACACCAGTTATAGACTTTGCACATTAGCATATTGTCCTGGGTTGACCACATGACCTGTTTGTATCCCCAATCGTCCTCTTGCTTATGCTGGATATTAAGCTCTACAGCTTAAACTTAGGCCCAGAGAGACAGAGAGAGTGAAAGCGGAGGGAAAAAAAAAACCACACGCCATTTGTATGCAGGAATTACATCTTATCTCTTAGAAAAGGCCTGGAGGCCTTGAGGCTACATTCCAGCGGGACAGTGATATTTCATTTCACTCTCTGGGTGTGCTCGAAAAAGCACACAGCGGAGGGTTTCATCGGATCTTTCTCGGCTTTTTGCAGGGAGAGACTCTGTTTCTTTTGCTGTTTATTTTTTCCTTTTTCCTCCTCCTGGGACTGGTTGGCATCTCATGGGCTGAAGACACCAGGGAATCCCCGGGGGCCACCCCACCCCCCCGCCCGACTTTTACAGCCGGGCCTGGCAATCAGCTCCCCCCCCCCGCCCCCACTGGAGAACTGAACCGGACTCAAACGGACTCTGATTCTACCATCTCTTCAGAGGAAGGAGAGGTTTCATTGCTTTCATATCATCCAAATTTTTCTATGCTTGTGAATATTCTATTTGTTAAATAAATAGTTTTTTCCACTTTTCTCTAAGGAAATTCTTCCCGGATCTGTAGGGGGAGGGGTGGTTGGAATCAGCTCTTCCTAGAGGAGACCCCCCAGAGGTTTCCTCCTAAATATTTGCCCTAAACCAAGACAAATACAATTGGCGCCCAACCGTGGGGATTGAGAAAGTGGAAAAAACTTGAACCGATTTGTATTTTGGTTGTGCTTGCTCTGTATTGAGGTAGAGCAGTCAGTAGCCATGCTGTTTGAGTTCATAATGTACCTCGGTGTGTGGACAGCTGTGGTAGCTTCCTGGTTCCTAGACTGGCTTTGTTGCTCGCTGTTGTTCTTGGCACAGAGTTTTTACTGTTGCGAGGTACAGCTTAAAGTTGCTGTTTTGCTGGTCGTGGTGATACTGATTTATAGAAAGACTGTAGCTAACCTACTAGGAATTATCTGAGATATTTATGGTCTGTTGTTTTTCTTTCCTACCTTGTATCCTAGTTTCAGTAGCATGTTCTGGGAGTTTGTTGGTAATTGCACCCAATTCCTTGAAGGTGGGGATGAGGCTTCCCAGCCTTTCCCTTTCCTCTGCTCCTTTCAATCTGTCACATCATCTGTTACATTAGCTGTTACATCATCTGTTACATCATTTTTTGAAAATGCTCAGTACCCCCTAGATGCCAAAGAAACCACTTTGCTGATATTTCAGATGGTGAGTTTCTTCTATATGGTTTACAACTTTTCTAGAATGAGGGCTGATAGGTGCAGAGGGACTGAGGAGACACCTGACCCGGTTGTGGAAAATCCCGAGTGGTGCGGAGAATGGGAGGATATGGGCCAGATCTTGAAAGAGTTCTCAGAACCCATAGCTTGGGACTTCCCACGTGACCAAATACAGAACCCTACTAGGGTGGCCAAATATCTGAAAGAGAAGTGTAATGATGGTTCTAAGGAGGAAAGGATCATTACAATAAGCTGGGCCTTGGCATATGCTTATCACACGCTGCTAGATGCTGTAGGGCAGCAGATAGAGGCACGGGGCCAGGAAGGTGAGGCAGGGCAGCAGATAGAGGCACGGAGCCAGGAAGGTGAAGCAGCCCAAGTCCCTCAGGCTGGAACTAAACCAGACAGTGAACCTAAGCCGGCATCTGGACCAGATAGGGAGCCTAAACCTGCAACTAAGCCAGATAGTAAGCCTAAGCCACTGGCAGTCGCTGCTGCAGGAAAGAAGGCTGAAACCAAAACTGATCGACCACTGGATGATGATGAGGATGATGAAGGAGAAGGACCCTCACGGGCAGGCGATGGGGGGGGAAGGACCCTCAGGGACAAGAACTGACTCAAGGGCAGGAGACACTATCGAGTCTTTTTCCCTGAAGGACCTTTGTGGCCTAAGAAAGGATTACACTCGACGCCCTGATGAATCTATAATTAGTTGGTTAGTCTGTCTTTGGGATGCCACAGACGACGTTACAATTCTAGACGGTACTGAAGCGAGGTATTTGGGACACTTGTCACATGAACCAGTTATCGACCAGGAAACAGTAAGGGGGGCTCTCCCTAGGAGTCTCTGGGCACGAGTCTTGGCAGCTGTGGCACGCAGATACATGTGTACAGACGATCTCTATATGCAACAAACCCAGTGCAAGACCATAGAACAAGGAATTCAGCGCTTGAGAGAAATGGCCGTGGCAGAGATTGTTTTCTCAGAGGATCCAAATACACCCAATAATCCAGACATAATGGTATGCACACCCAAAATGTGGCAAAGACTCATATACCTCGGGCCAGAAGAACACCAGGCTTCTTGAACCCTAATGAAGCAGGATGAAAGAGAGGTGACTGTGGCAGAGATGGCGAGGAAGCTCCAAGCATATGGAGATGCTGTGTGTGGCCCAACACATGCAAGAATTGCAGCTGTGGAAGAACAACTACAGAAAATAGAAGAGAATCACAAGAAACTCAGACGTGAGATAGAAGAGAATCACAAGAAACTCAGACGTGAGATAGAAGAGAATCACAAAGAACTCAGAAATGAGATTCTCCAAATCTCCGCAGTACAGGTCAGAGGCTCGATTACCAGACGTAGACGTTCCCCAGAGGAGAGAAGGTACCCCTCAGGACGTGATCTGTGGTTTTACCTGTGTGATTGTGGGGAAAACATGAGAAAGTGGGATGGAAAACCCACTTCTCTTCTGGCACAACGAGTGCGTGAATTGAAGGAAGACAAGACTCGGAAAGGAAGTTCCACCAGAAAGGAAGTAGCTCCAATTACTCATGGCCGAACTGCCAGGTATGATGACGACGACATGTCCGATCCCCTTGAAGAAACCTCTCAGATGTACACCCAGGGAAAGAAGAATGGCCAGGCTTAGGGAGACCCTGCCTCTAGCCAGGTGGGGGCTAGGGAAAACCGTGTTTTTTGGACTGTGTGGATTCGTTGGCCTGGCACATCAGAACCACAAACATATGAGGCCTTGGTTGACACTGGTGCGCAGTGCACATTAATCCTATCAAGACATGTGGGGACCAAATCTGTCTCTATTGCTGGTGTGACAGGGGGATCACAGGATTTGACTGTGGTGGAAATTGAGGTGAGCCTGACTGGAAAGGAGTGGAAGAAACATTCTATTTTGACTGGCCCAGAGGCCCCATGCATTTTGGGCATAGACTATCTCCAAAATGGATATTTCAAAGACCCAAAAGGACTCAGATGGGCTTTTGGGATAGCTACTGTGGAGGCAGAGGGCATTAAGCAATTGAGTACCTTGCCTGGACTATCAGATAATCCCTCTGCAGTTGGGCTTCTGAAGGGAGAAGAACAACGAGTGCCAATTGCCACTTTGACAGTGCACCGCCGACAGTACAGAACCACTCGAGATGCTGTGATTCCTCTCCACAAACTGATTCGTGAGCTGGAGAGCCAAGGGGTGGTCAGCAAAACCCACTCACACTTCTACAGCCCCATCTGGCGTGTGCGCAAATCAGAAGGAGAATGGAGATTGACAGTGGACTGTCTTGCTTTGAACGAAGTGACTCCACCATTGAGTGCTGCTCTGCCGGGCATGCTGGAGGTCCAATATGAGCTGGAGTCCAAGGCAGTGAAGTCGTACGCCACTATTGACATTGCAAATGCATTTTTCTCCCTTCCTTTGGCAGCCGAGTGCAGGCCCCAATTTGCTTTCACCTGGAGGGGTGTGCAGTACACCTGGAATCGTTTGCCCCAGGGGTGGAAACACAGTCCCACAATCTGCCATGGACTGTTCCAGGCTGCACTAGAGAAGGGTGAGGCTCCAGAACATCTGCAATACATCGATGACATCATTGTGTGAGGGAACACGGCAGCAGAAGTGTTTGAGAAAGGAGAAAAGATTATCCAGATCCTCCTAAAAGCTGGTTTTGCCATTAAGAAGAGCAAAGCTAAGGGATCTCCTCGAGAGATCCAGTTCCTGGGGGTGAAGTGGCAAGATGGACGGCGCCAGATTCCCACCGAGATTATCAATGAGATTTCAGCAATGTCTCCACCGACCAGCAAGAAGGAAACGCAAGCTTTCCTAGGTGCTATAGGCTTTTGGAGAATGCATATTCCCGAGTACAGCCAGATTGTGAGCCTTCTTTATCTGGTTACCCGCAAGAAGAACACTTTCCAGTGGGGCCCTGAACAGCAGCAAACCTTCAACCAGATCAAACAGGAAATTGCTCATGTGGTAGCGCTTGGCCCTGTGAGGACAGGACCAGACGTGAAGAACGTGCTCTACTCTGCAGCCGGGAGCCACGGTCTGTCATGGAGCCTTTGGCAAAAGGTGCCTGGAGAGACTCGAGGCCAACCACTGGGATTCTGGAGTCGAAGTTACAGAGGGTCCGAAGCCAACTGCACTCCGACAGAGAAGGAAATCTTAGCAGCCTATGAAGGAGTCCAGGCCGCCTCAGAGGTCATTGGCACTGAAGCACAACTCCTCCTGGCGCCCCAACTACCGGTGCTGGGGTGGATGTTCAAAGCAAAAATTCCATCTACCCACCATGCCACCAGTGCTACATGGAGCAAGTGGATTGCCCTCATAACACAGCGCACCCATATTGGAAAACTGAATCGCCCTGGGATTTTGGAGATAATTACAAATTGGCCTGAAGGTGAAAACTTTAATCTCACCGATGAAGAGGAACAAGAGCAAGTGACACGGGCTGAGGATGCTCCACCATACAATCAACTGCCAGCAGAAGAAGCACACTGCGCTCTTTTTACTGATGGTTCCTGTCGTATCGTAGGGATGAAATGCAAGTGGAAAGCAGCTGTGTGGAGCCCCACACGACAGGTTGCAGAAGCTACTGAAGGAGAAGGTGGATCAAGTCAACTAGCTGAGCTCAAAGCCATTCAATTGGCCCAGGACATTGCTGAAAGAGAGAAGTGGCCAAAGCTCTACCTCTACACCGATTCGTGGATGGTAGCCAATGCTCTGTGGGGATGGCTGGAGAAGTGGAAGAAGGCTAATTGGCAGCGTAGGGGAAAACCGATCTGGGCTGCTGAAGTGTGGAAAGACATCGCTGCCCGAATAGAGAAGCTGCCTGTGAAAGTCCGCCATGTAGATGCCCATGTCCCTAAGAGTCGGGCTAATGAGGAACACCGGAACAACAAGCAGGTAGATCAGGCTGCAAAGGCAGAGGTGTCAAAGATAGACTTAGATTGGCAACACAAGGGAGAATTGTTCCTAGCTTGATGGGCCCACGATGCCTCAGGTCACCAGGGTAGAGATGCCACCTATAAATGGGCATGAGACCAAGGGGTGGATTTAACCATGGACCCCATGTCCCAGGTAATCCATGATTGTGAGACATGTGTGACAATTAAACAGGCAAAACGAGTGAAACCTCTATGGTATGGGGGGCGCTGGTCCAAATATAAGTATGGAGAGGCTTGGCAGGTTGATTACATCACACTGCCCCAGACACGCCAAGGTAAACACTATGTGCTCACAATGGTAGAAGCCACCACAGGATGGTTGGAGACCTAACCTCATGCCACTCTCTGGAACACCATCCTGGGTCTTGAAAAACAAGTCCTTTGGAGGCACAAACTGAGACACATATCTAACAAGGGGGCCCAATAATGAGGTTGGGGTGGGCTAACCCCTAGTTTACAGAATTCTCCTGTCAGGAGACCTTGGGCTCCTGAGATAGTAGGAATGTTTGGTCTCCCTGGCTCTGCAGTTGTGGGGTGTTAAGTCTCAGGCCTGCAGAACACTTACAAAATGCTAAGCACTCAACTAAGTAAAAGGTTGCAAGTATGCATACTGCTAATACTTGTATATACAGAGAACTGTGTAAAAGGTATATAAAAGACAAAAATCATTCTGGCATCAGCATAACTCTAAGAAAATTTTTCAGAGACTTGCTAGAATAAGTCTTACTTATTGAAAGACAGACTGAAATAGCTTGTGTATTTGAATGCAGGCATAATATCTTGCAGTTGTTGCATTTTCCATATCCAGTTACTTTACAGTTTTCAACTAATGTATTATCACAAAAAATAAGTTGTGCAAAATGTGGGAATCATGGGGCTTCCCTACATCGCAAAATACAGTGTCAGAACCCTGAGTCAGGAGTTGTTCATTCCTAGTATGGCCCTCTGCACTATGAAGTTGTAGTGGTTTGAGTTTGCCTATCCAAGTTTCTGGCCAAACGCCAGCACACTCACCAGAATTTATCCAATTTTTACTGTGAGATAAGGATTAGGAGTAGGCAAAGCAGGCTCAAACTTTAAAGAATATAAAGAAAGTTTATTGACAAACCTAAAAAGGAAAAAAACAAAAGCCAGAACAAAACCCTCAGAACACCCCTCCTCCCCCCACCTCTCCATCTCTTTCTCACTGACAACACAGAAAGACAACGCTGCAACCTTCAGTCAGTTTGTCACCCCTAAAATAGTCTTTTCTCAGTTCCTTTAGGGAGAGAAGTTTTCTCTTGCTTCTACCATGGACATTTCCACAAGAAAATACAGTTTTCATGGTTCCAGCCTCACAACAGGCAGCTGCCCGGGAGCAAAAAGAAAATTGCTTGATGTGGAAGATCCCTCCCACACTAGTAGCCTTCCCACAGCTACTACAGTGGGCTATGGCAGTCCATGGGGTACTCTTTTAAGGATGAGTGGTTCTACTACAGCAGCAAAGAAATCTCCTTCTATTATTGGCAACATTAACATCCCTGGGGTCGAGGGACTGGGTGACAGCTTCTTCTCTGTCTCTGCTCAATCTTATCATCAGGCTGCCATTACTTCAATATCTACTTATCTCTACACAGGTGCCTTGGCTCACTGGGGTCTCTGCCAGGTTGGCTGCAGTTAGAACATCACATTCCCCTTTTGGACTATTTCCTCATACATTACATGGAATATTTTAGCTCAGTCACAACCATGGCTTCACAAAAGAATTTTCAGCTTCTATATTTGAAGCACACTTCATACTCCTCCCTCTAAGCGTCGGCTCTGCTTCCCTCACTGACTTTAGAGTCTCTATGCTGTATTTTTGTAAGTGTCCTCATTCTTTCTCTCTCTGTGCAGGGGAGGGTGAAAGTCTGCAAGTTTACTCCGGGCATGAAGAGAGTTAATCAGAATTAATCGTTCTCTCGAGCCTTGCGATAGTCACGTGGCCTCTGTCTGCGCCTTTCAAGTGTGGAATTTCAGTGTTGGAGCTGATGGGGAGGGAGAGCAAGGGCTCGGCCCTGTCTGGCTGCTGCTGGAATTTACGACCCAGCTGTGTCTGAACTCTGAAGAGCTTAGCTGCAGCTCAAAAACAGAGAGAGAGAGAGTGAGAGAGCGAGAGAGACAGAGAGAGAGCAGGGGACCTGCTACTCTGGCAGCAACAGGATAAAAGGACTTGTTTTTCCCCAATGTCCCTCCCTTAAATACGTTTTGTTCCTTGAAGGTGGAACAACTTTTAATTGGTTTGTCTACCTGTAAATACTCAAAACTAGCTGCTTTCTGGTTCTGTCTCTCAGGAAGGAAGCTGTCGCATAGGTCTCTTCCAAAATTGACTTTACCTGGGCAAACCCTTGCTGCTGGACAGCAGTACAGCACATTCCTGAACTTCGGCCTGCTGAGCTTTTAAACAGTTGAGTTGTGATATTCTGTCTAAGGAAGAAAGCAGGATCAGAGTGTTGAAGCTGACCAGTGTTAACACCAATGTAACTGTTTTTGTCTACAGTGTTGATGACAGAACTGCCTACCTGGCCCTGGGAGCAGTGAGGAATATCTCACTTAATGTTTTCATCTCCAACACTGGTGATGATGCCTATGACACCAATGTTTTCTTCAATTTTTCTGCAGAGCTCTTCTTCATCAAAATGTCGCAAAAGGTAAGAAAGCCTAATCTCTCTGTGAGCAAGTCTCTTAACTTTAAGCCAATTTAATTACAAGATGTAATTACAAGGGATGGTCTAGTCCACAGTTGTGAGATATTTGGAAGTTGTTTTTGGTTATGCTGGACTTTAATTTCTTTCAGGCTCTTTAATGAGCTTTTTTTCTTTTATGGATTAGGTGTGTATAGATTACACCTTCTGTGTTTCTGTAGAAGACACATGCCTGTTACTTGTGATGCACTAATGAAGAAGGAAGACAGTTTATTTGAGGTATTAAGAGGTAGAGGGAGACTGGTTGGAAACTGATAACGTACCAAATGGCACTGAGCTACAAAGCGTAGCTCTTGTTTGAGTGTTGCCACACTGCACCCAGCTGTCCTGGTTATCTCTTGACATGGGCATCTAGACTTTCTCCTTGTTGAAACCAAGATACTAGGCTTGTTCTTTGCTCATATCCTGCTGCAACTTTGGGTTGTGGCCAGGACACATCAGTAGATCCCAGAGCTCAAGAGTACTTTTAATTTCATCCACGTGGAGTCATTTTGAGATTTAGTCTCTTTTCATTTAGATATAAATACTTGGATATTTTTATTAGCAGGAGTTAATTTAGAAATAAAGATGTTGTAGTGCAAACACTGAATCAAGCTTTTTGCAAACTGATGGCTGTGAAAACTTTTTGAGTGTGAGTAATGTGACAATAATTGTGCAAAATGGGTGTTGTATGATTGTGACAGCATTCTGTTTGTTCCTGCTATTCACAATTGTTTGTCTCTCTTCTAGAAATTGCTTTGCAAGCTGTAAGAGCAATATTAAAAACAGTGATACAACTACTGCAAAGTTCAGGATTAACTTGGTCCTCTGAACCAATGAAATTTTGCCATTATTTTGTGATAGGTTTTAATTATTATAAACCTCTTAAATTAACTCTCTACATACTAAAAATCCATAATTTATTATGCTGGTTAATTCTCTTAGTGTTCAGTTTTGACTGCACAGTTGTAAGCCTCAGTGAGTTGTCTTTTTATTACAAACTTCATTTTCAGACATTATGTGGTGCAAGTGTGTAATTTATTAGGAGGGAAAAGGCAGGGGATAAACCAGGAATGCTTATATCAATGTACAACTTCACCATAGTGAAAGTCTACTGGTGAAGTAGACCATAGTGAAACTAGGTCTGGCCTAGTTCTCACTGAAGTTGGTGAGAGTTTCCATTCCTTCCCACTGGAAAAGAAACAAGGATTGATGCGTATTCTTTTAAATGACTGTTGTAATTTTTTTCTTTTTTTGAGTGTTTTACATACACCTATTAATGGGAACAACACCAATTGCCTTCATCGTTTTCCTTGGCCAACACTGTCAGGAAAGAAGCTGATGTGTGTTTCCCATGATATTTTACCTTGAGCTTGGGTCTATAGAAGACTTAAAAACATCTGTGCTGAGTGCTGCATAGAAGGAGCATTTTCTGGAAGCAGCTGGCATTCTAGTATTATCTCACTGGTCAGTGTATTTTCTTCTAAGAGAAGATAGTATTTCTTTTAAAAAAGTACTGCACGCATCTTCCTCAGGTCTTGCAAACAGCATTGAAGTATAGTCTGCTATTATTCCCACTGTTCCAATGTTCTTATGATTAATTTCATAGGGTTTGGGGTTTTTGTCTGATATTTATTTCATTATTTCAGTAACAGTTTTGGAAAATATTAGCCTATTTTACTTTCTCTCATTCAGCTTTTGCTGAATTAGGTCAAACTAATATATCATTGGTCTCATCATTTTTTCAGGTGGGAAACTGGATAATGACCTCATAGCCTCAATTAAAGTGTTATATTTTCCCTAAGCTTTTTGAAAATGTGGGGATTTTTTTGGTAAAGTATCACAGTTTCCATGTATCATAAGCTACTCCCATCCTCTGACAGCTATGCAGATTTTGTTCCTTGTTGAATATTGTCCTAGCAAAAAGCCAGAACATCAAGCCAGAATAAAAAAGACAGCACGTAGAGTTTTTCCTTAGTGGAACAATTTTGGAATCAGAAGAACTTTGTCTGGTGGGAAGCATTAAGTATCAACTGCCTTTTAATAAATAGTGCTGAAGTGAAATAGAATAAGATCTTCCATGTGGTTGCTTGATTGTTTCTTGTATGGTGACTGTGAGAATGATGATCACATGGTAGGCTCTTTTAACCTGTCTCTGAAATCAGTTCAAGATGCTGTAAGTTCCCTGTGGGTTTTTTCTAAGACCCCACTGGGAACATTTCTAGTGAATTTTCTGCAGTTTTATTTCTTTGTATGGATGTATTATAATGAGACCCAATAGTGCAAAAGTTTAATCCTGCTTTTTTTTCAACAGAGTTCCTGAAACATAATGCCACATCTTGAATTTGAAAAACAGTGGGGTGGCCTAGTTTAGGAATGATGATGGTACTGTTCCCTGAAGCATCTGAGTAAGCTAGGCCCTCTTTCCTGATTTCACGAGACTTTGCAAATAGAGACACGACCTAGAGATCGGTTGTCCACTGGAATAATTTCACCACGGAAGTTGTGGATTCCCCACTGCTGAACACTTTTAAGATTCAGCTGGACAGGGTGCTGGGCTATCTTGTTTTAGACTGTGCTTTTTCCAAGAAAGGTTGGCCAGAGGTCCCTTCCAACCTAATATTCCAGACTTTGTTGCATCTCTGCAAGTTGAAAAAGCACTTGCTGATTGATATTTAGGAGACTCACCTATTCCACTGTCTGATTTTTCTATAAGGAGGCAGCCAGTCCTCTCCATTTCATGGATGAAGCCCAGCCTTTTCTTTACCTCGCTCCTGACAGACAGTTCTTCTCTTAAGAGTCACAGTATGTGGCATGGGCTGACTTGTTGTTCCTTTGTGGTCCTATGAATACAATTCCTGTGCAATGTTTCAAGATCTCACTGTATGAGATAGGGCTGTTTTACTGATGCATGGAGTACTCCACTGCGGTGAATTTCAACATGTGTCTACTGAGAAAAGTGATACTTTTGAAATACATGTTTAAAAAAATAGAGAGAGGGAGAAAGACACTTCACCTGTGTGCTTAGATTTTTTCTTTACTCTATTGGCAAAAAAATCTTGGTCCCCTCTTCTGTGTAGAGCAGATTTTTAAATATTTTTTTAATCTAAAAGTTTATTGTTCCTTAATTTTAATTCAGCTTTAGGAAAGCATTCTATTTCAGAGTCTGAAAAATCCACTAAACAGAGCTGATACCACTTTCCTATCAAAGAATGCAGAGTGTTGCAGTGTGCTGAGTCTGGAAAAAAAAAGGTATTGCTTCTAATTTTTACATTTTATTTCTACTGGAATTGCCTCCTGGCTTGTGTTGTTTTGCTGAAGATGCATGTCAGCAATAGGCACTTTGCTAACTGTTGTTAGCTGCTGCTCAGTGCAGGGTAATATTTTTAGTACAGTTGCAGAAATAGCGCTGTAAGCTTGCTGGCAGTGGCAGTAAATGTGGTATAGGGCAGAGCCATATGTCTATTAAATGTGCTCAGCTATGGCAAGAGATTTTGTAACAATAGTATTAACCCAGCATATTTACCATAATAACAGTAAAAGAGCGATAATGTTAATTTTTAATTAATTAATCCTGTTTGCAAGGGCCCATAGGAATCTCCCAGCTAACCCAGCACTGGTTTTGGAGAGAGTAAGTCAGGAGACTCCATTGCTGAGCCTCTTCTCCAGCTGTAGGCTGTTCCTACATTTCAGACAGGCTTTCAGTGTCCAAAGCCAGCTGTATGTAACATTCCTGCTGCTTCTGACAACAGCTTTTGCCAGGCAACCGGTGAGTGAAGTTAGCAGGGCCAGACCATGGCAGGGTTAACAGTGAGGTTATGGTTTCTTTGGATACAGTAGTTGCCCGTGATTCCTTTGTGAGCAGGTACCTGAAACATTGGTGTGGAGGATGACTATTGCTGATAACCAGAGTCATGCTGCTTATGGACTCTGGGGTTTTACCTCTGATGAGTAATGCAATACTCTCTGTATTAGCAGGGACGTTATGCAATTTGGATATGAATTCACTCTTCTTCCTCACTCCCAGAGCTCTTGCTGACATCATTTGACTAGGTTTGCCTGAGAGAGCTGTCGATGATGTCAGAGATCAGCTTTTTCCAAACTGGAATTCTCTTGCACCAGATACCCAGACTGATCAAACTGTCTCAGTCTTAAGTCTGGCAGGGAGAGGATAGGACAAAAAAACCAGGCACATGCTCCCTTTTGGGCCACTGGAAGAAAATTTAGGTCCTGGGTATTCATTATCTCTCTTTTTCTAGTAGTTGATGCCCCTTTGGGTTGATGCCTTTTTCTGAGCCCTAAAATCAAGGTTAGGTGATAAAATACTGCTAACTTTGTAAAGGGTCCCCTTAGGTGCACAAGATGCAGAAATGCACTGAAAATGCACACATGACATAAAGTGAATACAATTTTATGAGTTTAGCTAATAGCATAATTGACAAGAGTTCCCAGTTAGACACACCAGTGATGAGGTAATTCCTCCTTTTGGTTCAACCCTCTTTTAAAACCCCCCTTCCTCATTAGTTGTTTATGGGAAAGAGGCGCTCGACCTTGGTTCTCAGGCAAGATTAGGATTGGGACCTAGGAATGTTTTTTGTCTTTCTGTCTAAGTGTAGGTAAAATGCTAGCTACGAATCTATTTAGTTATACAATAATAGGCTACAAAGTTACAAGTATATGTGAAGAGTATATAAAAGCAAAAATCAGTTTGACATCAGAGTCCTCTGGCAGACAAGTTAACATGATCAATCTCAATTCACATCCAGCTTGTTAGCAGAAATCTTTTAAAGCTTGCTAGCAGAAATCTTTTGAATTAGTTATTTTGGTTTAATCTGTCTGGTTTTGCGTGTAATGTGTTGGACTAGCTCTTGTAAACCACTCTGACAGAGGGTCAGAGTGTTGTCAAGTAGTGCAGAAGCTCTCACCCCTTGCACAAGTGCATCTGGAAGATTGCCCAAGCCATATATCACTTACATGAAGAGATTTTCCAGGAAAGCAAAAGCTTTTATTGCCAGGCTTGGGAATATGAATAGTGTGACAGTAGTCATGCCATATATTGCCTCTGTTTTTGCAAATCTGATGGTCAACTATTGTTCCAGAGTGCAGCAAAATGTTTTGTATCCCTGGGGTAAAGTTGTCCACTTTCTTAACTGGGAAGAAAAAGAAGGTGTGCAGCTCAAGCTATGACACTTCATTGTTTATTTTAATTTTCTTTTTCTGTGAATGCTCAGTGAAACCCACAACTATTCTGCTTCCCTAGGGATAAGTAAGGGGCTGTAAGAGTTATGTAATACACCCCTACTCAGAGAAGGCAGAAATTGATGGCTAAACTGTTGATCCAGACTTTCTGTCTGGGATTCATGTATCCTTCCTATCATCAGGGAATAAGCATTGTAGATTTGGGTAATTCATGTAGTTAGTAGTATTTTGAACCTTTTAAATGTTTCTTCTATACTATGATTTGTCATATAGATCTGAGAGATATTGATATTTGGGGCTTATATGGGGTTTTTGTATATAAATATATAGATAACAAAATAATTTTTTATTACTTTAAATTTTTTCCCCAACAAATTAACTGAATGAATAGAATGAAAAATCCTCAAGTTTTTTGGGATAATCCTGATTGGAAGTGGTTTAGAAGCTGTGATTTTGCAGGACATTAAATTTTGTTCTGCTCAGTGTTGAAAGAACCTGTGTGAGTTCGATTGTTATATACATTGAGAAGTTTTATGCTGATCATGTGGGGCTGTGTTTTGGGTTACACAGTGTGGAAAGTGTTTCTCCTGGAAGTAGCTCATAATGATTTTTAATTTGATTATTTATCTTGGATATATTTTCCGACTTTGATGATTTTATGATCATACATATATATATATATATATATATATAGTGGTTTTGAGGAAGATCCTGGGATGCTGGCTTAGATTATTAAGGGAGGTTTTGTGTGATTACCTAGTTCTGCCCTTCTCACAGGTCTGCAGGGGAATGTTTATCTAAAGGAAGAACAGCTGTGTGGATTAATACAGTCATGTGAGATGGACTTTTTGTAGGGGTTTAGAAGGCAGTCTGTGCTGTAGAAAAGACCATTTACAGTGAATCCTGACCTACCTGCTGGTGTAGATCATCATACTGAACTGAGGTTCCATGCAATGTGGCAATTCTGCACGTCTGGGCATCAGCAGAGGTCCTTGTTTTCATCCAGGTGAGAGAGGGAAAAGGAGATAGAAAGCACTTAACTTATGAGACTTCAAGGAGGTGGATAATGGCTTCATGAGCCACAGGCAGTAGCTGTTCACCCTCTTTTGGTCTCTGAGAGGCCATTGGTCATCAGCCAAGCTGCTTCTTCCTGCACATTTTCAGGAGCTGCACAGAGCTGGGAGCCAGCAGTGCCATGTCATGGGAGAGGGCTTTGGCAAAGGGATTTAGCTGCCTCTCTTGCTGAGATCAAGACACCCCAATCTAGACTATTATTTTAATAAACTGCATTACTAGGAGGAAGGTAAAAACCCTTCAGAGAGGATAGAGCCCAGTATATAGTGAACTCAATATACTTACCTTGGATATGCTTATTTAAAGGTTATGCTGTCCCTATGGATCCCAAAGATTACTGGTGACTTCCCTGTGTCCCAGAGTCTCTCTTCATTATCATGTTTTGCTCTTAGACTCAGTAGACAAGGACTTGCCAGTGTTTAAGTGATAAGTCTATGGGACAGGGTTCATCTCCTATGTTCTTAGGATGAGGCTTAAAATTGTCTGAACTTTGAGAACCTCTGCAAAAGACCTAAATAAGAATTTATTTTTGGGTTTCAGTGGCTTTCATTACAGCAAGAAATGGGGGTTATTTTTGTTGTTACTTGAAGCCTAAAGTTTATTGAGTTTCTGGTATGCAAGATCAGTTCTGTTTTGTCAGGGGTTTCTCTTGGTCACTTTTCAAATAGGCTCTGATGCTGTCAGAAGATAGGTTACGCCCCTGGTGTAAAATCCAATAGAATTGTAAAGATATATATCTTTACAGTACATAAAAACATGTATATTATACAAATAATATGCATGTGTATATATATTTATATGTATTTGCATTGCTTAGTCCTTTAGAATGTTGTAGTCATGGTCTTCTGTGGCTGGAAGTAGTGCCAATTGTTCTCTTTCACCTAGTTGTTTAGTTTTCTCCTGTGAAGCTGATAGGATAAAACCCAAACCCTCTTTAATGTTATTAAGCACAAGACATGATCATGTGGCATACTTCAGGTATAGCGTCTCTAAAGTCAATGACAGTTTTGCGTAAAAAGACTGAAAAAAACCCACCTGCAGAGTCAAAAACGTAAGTAAGACTGTGAAAAGCTTTTAGCTGAAGAAGGGGCAAGTGCTGCTTAAGAAATCACAAACTTTCCTTTCTGTGAGTTTTATATCAATCTGTGTTTGTTAGCAGAAGCAGGCACATTAAACTTCATCTGAAGGAGACCCCAAATCCAGTTTTGGTTTTGTGGGTTTTGGGTGTTTTTTTCAAAGGGAGCTTGCTGTGGTGTTTCATCAAAACCAGAGGCATTGAGCACAGCAGGGAGAAAGAGTGAGAAATATGGCTTCGTTGTGTGCTCTGGGGGAGAGCAGGGGACCTCCATTTCACTGTGGACCCCACATGCAGGCAGGCTGAAGGGGATGCTGAGCGAGGCACATTCCCAGATGGCTGCACTTTTGGAGCCTGCCTTTGGGAGGAGGCCAGAAAACCTGCACTTGACTTTTGGCCATAACAATCTGCAGACACAGTGAATTCCACTTAGCAAGGGAAAGGAGGAGTGCACTAGAAAACTGCTCTATAAAGTAGTGTGGTGCATCTTAAAGCCATACAAGTGTTCTGCTAAGCTTTTATTTTAAAGAAAGGAAAATATGTGTTAAATAAGCCTGTTTCAATATCCAAGTGCAGTAGGTAACAATTTCAGCATTGTCCCTAGGTTATGAGCAATTCATCACGTTAAAAGGGTTTTGGGGGAAGATACTCTAATGCACATTGTGTTTGAATTTCTGAAAGAGGACCAAAATCCCCAAACCTAAATGTGTTTCAAGGAGCGATTTCCTGGGATTTCAGATTTAGCTTTGTTTGTAGGGGGATTTTATGTTGAGCTAAGATTTATAAATTCCAGGAAAATGTCCAGTGCTAAGCTCATTATCATTGTTATTATGTCAATGTTATTCTTTACCCTTGAAAATTACTACCAGTGAAGGAGGAAAAGGACAGAAGGGTAGGGTAAAGCTTAATTTTATTGATTGCATTTCCATATTATGTATTTGGCTCAATTGTGAGTTTGGGAGCGTGTGTTAAATTTTTTGTGAGGGTTTTAGTTTACTTTTTCAGACTTTGTGTAGTTGATGATGCTTGAATTTATTTTCTGAACTTGATGTGAATTTAAGCATTTCATTTTGACACTAAGAGTGAATAGCTGTGTTGCAGTTGAATACATCAATATTCATTATAATTGATGGGCATATATTATCCATGCTTTCAGAAGTACCACTAAAAATTAATATTGGCTAATTTGTTTGACTTCTGTCTTTTTTTCCCCTTCTTTTAATTTTTTGGAGCAGCATGTTTTAAAGATATGTTTTCTTGTAGCATAGAAATGTATATAACTGTTTGATATGTGTGGTAGCAAGGAGGGCTATAGGCCTTCTCAGAGAAGCTGCTGGAAGCTTCCCCCATGTCCAATGTCAGTCGACCCCAAGACAGACCTGCTGCTGGTCAAGGCTGAGGCAATCACATGGTGGTAACATCTATGTTATAACATATTTAAGCAGGAAAAAGTTATCATGCAGAAGTAATTGTGGCCAGAGAAAAGTGAGAACATGTGACAGGAACAGCTTTGCAGACACCAAGCTGAGTGGAAAAGGAGTGCTCTAAGTGCCAGAGCTGAGATTTCTCTGCAGCCCATGGTGCAGACCATGGTGAAGCAGCTGTGCCTTTGAGGCTCATGGAGGATACCCACACTGGAGCAGGTGGATGCGCAAAAGGCTGCAACTCCATGGGAAGTCTGTGCTGGGGCAGTCTACTGCCAGGTATCTGCAGACCGTTAGAGAAAGGAGCCCACACTAGAGCAGGATTCCTCGCAGGACTTGTGGCCCTGTGGGGGACCCACAATTGTAGCAGACATTTGAAGGACTGCACACAGTGGAAGGGACCCATGCTGGTGCAGTTAGTGAAGAACTGTAGCCCTGAGAAGGACTTACATTGGAGAAATTAATGGAGAACGGTCTCCTGTAGGAAGGACCCTGTGCTGTAGCAGGGGAAGGACTCCTTTCCCTGAGCAGGATACAACAGCAGAAACAGCATGTGATGAGCTGACCATAACTCCTATTCTCGATCTCCCTGTGCTGCAAGAGGGAGAACCCAAGAAGGAGGAAGGTAGAGGGAAGGTTTTTTTAAAATTTGTTTTACTTCTCATTATCCTGCTCTGATTTTGATTGGTAATAAATTCAATTAGTTTCTCCACTTAATTCATTTCCCCACAGTTGAGACTGTTTTGCCAGTGATAGTTATCAATGAATGATCTCTCCCAGTCCTTATTCAATTAATTAACCTTATGTTGTATTTTCTCTCCCTTGCTCATTTGAGGAGCGTAGTGATACAGTGTCTTTGGTGGGCACGTGGCATCCAGCCAGGATCAAATATGTAATAATTAAAAAACAATATCTGTGTTAATAGTGCATGCAGCCACAGTTTAATAGTGTGAAATACATCTGTGTGAGAACACATGTATACATATATCTATGTGTGAAGCGAGATGAAGGAAAGCTTGCCACAGAGCCCTTTCTTCTCCCAATGATTTCCCTGTCTCTGATTTTTCCCTGGATTTTTTCAGATCATGGACTCGTACACACAGAATGCACTGTTGTTATTAAGCTTATCTTAATATTCCTATGCACAGATAATGAGGGAATAATAAAGATTTAAAAAAATACATGTTCATCCACATTTTCTTTTAAATAAAGGTGTAATCAGATGCAATACACTGACAGATTGCAGCAGCATATGTATATTGGATATATATATCAGGGTATGAAGAATATAGGAACAGTGTATAATTCTGCACTTTTTTGAGTTTTAAGACTGAATTTTCATTTCTAGATAATTGCATTATGTCTGGACAGGCATTTAATCAGATAAATGTTCTGCAGTTTTATAGAGAAAAGCCTTTTTGTGGGAATAGCACAATCTAAATAACTGCTGAATTTAGCTGAATGTGTGTCAGAGATACTTTGTGTAATAGTTCTTATGATTGCTTTTTAAGTATATCACTGTGGAGTCAGAAAATGATTTCCCCTTAGTTTTCATTTTCCTAGTGATTTTACTGTGTTTTTGTATGTAAAACTTCGAGGTCCTGGTTGAATATATAGAAGTTGCCTTATGCTTGGTACTATATTGGTGCATTTGCTAGCCAGTGCGATGTTTTTAAAGGGCGTCTTCATATTTTTATGAGCAAAGTTTTTGTCTTGATTGGCAAACTTGACAGTATATTACTAAGTAGACACCTTTTTGTCATGCTTTAGTTTATGTGGATCTTGGATTTTTCCCATTCTATATGCCTAAGTATCCGTTCCTTTGGTCGTGAATGGTGGCTAATCCGGTTGGTGGCCACTCACTAGTAGAGTTCCCCAGATCTCAATACTGGGACCAATCCTGTTCAGTATGATGACCTGGATGAAGAGATCGAGTGCACCCTCATTGTGGATGACACCAAATTGGGAGGGAGTGTTGATTTGCTGGAGAGTTGGAAGGGTTTGCGTAGAGTTCTGGATGGGCTGGATCAATGGGCTGAGAGCAATGGTAATGAGGTTCAACAAGGCCAAGATGTGAGGTCACATCAACATTTGGGTCACATCACATTTGGGTCACAACAACCCCATAAATCACTACAGGCTCAGGGAAGAGTGGCTGGAAAACTGCCCAGTGGGAAATGAGCTATGGGTGGTTTGACAGCAGCTGAACCTGAGCCAGTGTGTGCTCAGGTGGCCAAGAAAGCCAACGGCATCCTGAACTATACTGGGAATAATGTGGCCAGCAGGACTGATGCCAGAATGTTTTTTTTCCTTTTCTTTTACACAGTTCTGTGTATCCACAAGTATTAGCATGCATACTTGGAACCCTTCACTTAGTTTAGTGGTTAGTGTTCTGTAAGTGTTCTGCAGGCCCTGTGACTAAACACCCCAGAACTGCAGGGCCAGGGAGACCAAACATCCTACTACCTCAGGAAGCCAAGATCTCCTAGCAGGACAGATTCTGTAAACGAGAGCTTAGCCTACCCCAGCCCCATTATTGGGCCCCCTTGTTAGATATGCTAATGTGTAAAGTCTAGAACTGGTGTGTGTGATTAACGATGTGTGTGCATTTTGCCACGCTGTCACTTGAGTGAAGTGGATGCATCAATCAAGATCCTGATTAAAATACCGAGGTAACGCCCCCAACCCTCTTAACAGTGTCTAGCTTCATTTTCCTAACACCAGGAAAAAGGCATCAGGACCAGGAAAGTGATTGTCCACCTTACTCAGCACTGCTGAGGCCAAATCTTAAATCATATGTCCATTACTGGGCCTCTCATTACAAGAAAAAGCATGTCCAGTGTGTGCTCAGTGCTGGAGCACATCCAGAGAAGGGTAACAAAGCTGTTTGAAGGGTCTGGAGCACACATCTTATGACAGGTGCCTGAGGGAGTTGCGGTTGTTTAGTCTGAGAAAAGGAGCCTTATGGATGACCATATCACTCTCCACACCTACCTGGAGGGAGGATGTAGTAAGTTGGAGGTTAGCCTCTTCTCCCAGGAAACCAGCATCAGAACAGGAAGAAATGGCCTCAACCTGTGCCAGGGAAGGTTCAAGTTCGACATCAGGGAGAATTTCTTCACCATTTTTAAACATTAGACTGGACTGTCTAGGGAGGTGGTGGAATGACCATCCCTGGAGATGTTCAAGAAACAACTGAACATGGCGCTTAGTGCCATGATCTAGTTGACCAGGTGGTTTTCAGCCAAAAGTTGGACTTGACGATATCAGAGATCTTTTCCAACCTTAATGATTCTATGATTCTAATTACTTTATGTAGGGAAGAAATATGTAGCTGTACATTTAACACATATGGGACTGGGTCATATAGTCAAGCCGGGCCAAACAGCATAGTTGAAATGTGGCCATCCTCACAATGAAGGAGGGTCAGCTCTATGGGGGTAGTGTATCTTGGTGATGTTTCTTATATTGTTTTCTTGATAAAATTAAATTCAGCAGTTTTCAGCAAGCAGGGAAAATAAATATTTAGCTAGCATAGTACAGTGAAAGTCAATATAAGTCTAATTGGTCTGTTAAAATGAGAGTGTGGCAGCAAAGGAGGTGGAATTTCTCAGGGTGACACCAGATTCCCATTTCTCCTTATAGTTTCATCATCTGCCCTGCACATTCCTTAAAAGACGGGAGAAACAAAAACATTATTTGTTTTGTTGACTGGTTCTGAAAATTGTGTTGGGGCTTCATCACTTGAGCTGAATGAACAATTTTTGCTGCCTCCTCAGCTTCTGAGGTGCTATGCTTTAAAAATTTGCTGCAATAGCTTTCTACCAGTTAAGATAAATGTTTATGACAGAGAGAGAGTTGGAAATATCTAATACATAGAAAAGTTTTTGTCTTTTCCTTTTTGCTCAAGTATTTGCTTTGTTGGCTGGGATTGGTAAGCTGTGTGTAAAATAGGTTCCATCCGGGGACGAGAAGGAAGAGGCGAGAGGCTTTAATTAATCATACAGAAATAGCAGTTTTCTCAAAATAAGGAGCAAATCCAGGATGTTTGAAGCTAGACTTGCTGGGTTTCAGGGTGGGGTGTGCCTACCACATTTGCTAGTGAGTTCATGGAATGGGACAGGAAATTTTTAACTAATGCCAAAGCACACTTCTTTTTTCCCTTTAGTTCTTTTTATGAAAGAACTGTTGGCGTTTCCCAACCCCCTTTCAAGTTTATTTTCTGATAATGAATCAAAGGATCAATTTATTATTAGAATACAGGTCCAGATGCCCTTCTCCCCCACATCTTTATATGTGGATTTAGCTGTGTTCATGTCAGTATACTCAGTTATGTAGTTTTGCTTGCTTGTTAAGCTTTGGGATGGCAAGGGTCAATTGGTGAAATAGCAGTTCACAGAATTTATTATGTGTAACATTCATATGTCTTGAAATGGTTTGTAATGTCTTAGTATGAAGCATGTTTATTATGGGAATATCTGTGTGTTGGATATAAAGGAAAACTTTCGGTCCCTTTGACATCTTTAAAACAGACCTTTGCGGTTCATACACAATATCCTTATATTCCATTTTGTAATTTGATTTGATATCCAATATTCTTTAATCACTACATTCAAGAAGTCAGCCAAATGCTAGTTTCATGACAATGTCTAGATGAGCAAATATGTATTGAGTCTATAACTCCCTCTCTGTAATATTTTTTCTAATAGGTAATGGTTAACAGTAATTGTCACATTATAGTTATTATGATGCTGGTTTATTATTGACTCAGCCGTCATGTCATTGACATTGTTACTTGCATTCCACCTGTGTTTGGAAATGACTTAGAAGAGAATAAATGTTTGAAGCTTGAGATCCAGGACTATTACGTAAAGAGTAAAGCCATCTAAATTTCTTTCCCTCATGAACATCTTTTTCCTACTTACGAGTGACTTTGCTTTGGCAAGTGGGGAACTACACACAGAAGAGTTTCTGACCACAAGGTGCTTGCTTGAAGTTGCCAAGTAAACTGTATTTCCAAAAAGTGGAACAAAATTTATGGGATTTTCATTCTGAGAGGAGAAACTCCTTGAAATGCACATGAAAATATTTTCTGGACCCATGATTGCTTTTTAAGCTATGGCCACCTGTGCTAACTACTGCATTCTATCTTCAGAGTTACTATCAGTAACAGGATGATTTTTTCCCTGGCTTGAAATGTATACTTATAGTTCGTGTGAGGCACTGTGACCTTCCCAGGTGGCCTGGTGCCACCACTGTGTGCCATCTCCACTGCCTAGGTAGCTGGCCTCAGAGAAGCAGTGCATCCTGACCCTGTGCACAACTCTCCCTGTGCTTCCCCCCTGTCCAATCCCTAGATTGTGCAGTACTGAGAGAGTTGGGTACTGATGGCAGTGGCTGTTTGAAGGTTTTGTGTGTTTGGAACTCCTTAAACAGATGAGCAAAGGAAGAAAAATCAAACCTCAAAACTGCCAGCTCAGTTTGTGAGATACTGGGATTTCCAAGTGGAAGTTAATTCCTGATGCCTTTGGCATTGGCTGTAGACTGATGGAGTTGGGTAAGGTCTGTCCCTGGCAAAGTCCAGCCCAGAAACACAGAGGAAATACTGTCTGCTCAGTTACCAGAGAGCACTGCTGACAAAGACACAAAGCAGACATCAGACTGCTAGTTATCTGAAGAAAAGAGAGGCTTAAAGGGCTTTTGAGGATGATAATTAGAGCAACTTTTAAGAAGTATCTGAGGGAGATCAGGCACACCATTTCAGTAACTTCAGATGATCTTGAATTATTGCATAGTGCCAGTCAGTTCCCAGTCAGGAATATCACTAATCCTCTTTGTGTTCTTGCACTTTAAAAATACCCTACGAAGCACTATTTTGGAGGAAAGTGTGATATCTGTGGAATTTTGTGTTAGAGCAACTAAGCTGTATGCCCATGAGAGGATCTCCAAGATTAAATTACTCTGAGTTGTACTTGCTGTCAGTCATAAGGAAACTCAGCCAGAGTCAGAGTTTTAATTGAAAAAAATCCCTATGAGCTCAGGCACCCTAATTGCACTGCATATGTGGGTAACTGTGACCCACAATCTTTTGTACCTCAGTTGCTGTGGAAAGAAAGTACATTAGTAGGTTTTGGAGGTGGCTGTTAAAATATTTGGTACATCTTAATATCCTTGGAGCCTCAGTGAAGGCATTTCGAGAACTGCGAGGCAGGGAGAGATAAGCAGGAGCAAAATAAAAATTACGCTTTCCAAACCCTAGAGAAACCCATGAGTTGTTGATAGCACTACTGAGGGTTTGGACCAAGATCATGAAGAGTGATTTGAAGGAGTCATTTCAAACATCATCAAAGAGATGAGCTTTTGTTTTAGGTTTCTGACATGTTTGTTCTACCTAGCTTTGCAAGCCATGTGCTTAGGAAGCAGATTACCAGCAATGAACTGATTTATGTTTTGTGTTACCTTCCAAAAGTAAGAAGCTCTTAAAATGCAGGTCAAGTCTATATAATTGCCCAGTTGTGTGGAACAAAACATCCATATGTTCATCTAAACTCTCATTTGGGAAAGTGTCCCCTCTCACAAAAAGTTCACATTGAAATTACTGAGGAATAAGTATGCCTTTCAGTCAGGGTCTGTGATGAGAATAAAAAACTGTACAAATTGAGCAAATTTTCCCAATGTGAACCTCTGCCTTTGGTGCAGGTGAGAGAATTTCCAGATAGCCAGTGGGAATAGTTATAAAGTCTTTAAGCCAGAGAGGATATAGTAGGTAGATGTATAGTACCTAATTTTTGAGACTTAACCTAGCATGAGGTGGACTGTGCAAGTAGCCCTCCCTTGTGATATTTTCTCTGGATATTTGTTTTAAGACTTCTTGAATGAGGATATTGTTCATGATCCTCTGTGGTGTCAAGAGCACCGTTCACAGACAGGCATCACAGAACAAGAAAACTAATAATAACAAGGACAGAGTAACAAGAGTGTGTGCTCTGACAATAGATGCAGGGTTCCTCAGAACTCAGTCTTGTCATTCTGCTTTTCTATCCTTTGGAAAACAAGCAGCATCACAGGAAAGAATCCTAGCAAGTTAAGGAAATTTTCAACGTCTTCAAAACAAGAGTGTTCTGTCAACATATTATCAAGACTCTCAGAATATTTTCTCATCAGTTCCAGAATGCATGCACTAGTAGCCAATATTTGCGTGGAGGATTTTTTCAATTTAAACAACAATAAAGAAGACCTTTAATTTGAATATAGCTAAGGAAAGAGAAATATAAATAGCTGGCAAATGTATTTTCTAGCAAGTTAAGGTTTTTTCCCCTTTTAAAAATACACAGGTTATTTTAAAAAAATTCTCAATGAAGTTACAGTGCCTTTCATTGGTGGTTTTAATCAAAAGTACTTTAAAAAATAACAGGTGATCAGAAGAGTTTTTAAAAGTATTAAGTGAACTCTGGCACAGATAGTAGTATTCGGCACAATAGAGAAACTGCCTTAAGTTCAGAAATTAATATAACTTTCTATTGAGAGCCACATCTGGCATATAATTTTCATATGTTTAGTATTGTTCTGTTGCATGTCCTTGTTGATATTGTAGATGCAGTATCTGCTTGTAGCTTGTGTGCTTAGAAAAGAAAAAAACCTAGCAAGTCATAAACGAGTGTTAGAATAGATGAATTCACACTTTATCTGTGAGAACACTGGTGCATGTTAAATAATACAAGAGACCTGTACTTTTATGAATGCTTGATTTTGTTGGTAGTCATAATATGGTACAAGAGTTGTCAGATAGATAAAAGGCTGATATTGGAGTACCAGTGTTGAAGTGCAGTTAATGGGCTGGGAAAGATTACTTCAGGAGATGTTTTAGGCAAGGAACTTGCAACCAGTCATGGGTAGATATGAGTGGGGAGAAAGCTGAGAAAGTAGAGTGATGACTGGATTGGTGCCAAGGCCAACATCAGTTCAGAGTTGTTGTTCTACCTTTGGGGAAAAATGATTGACGCTAAAGGTGGGAAAAGAAAAACTGAATGTAATTATATGAACTGCCAGATCAGGCTCAGGAAGATTGGAGGGTTCTGGTTGGGCATAAGTGAGGGAGAGAATGGTCAGGTTGTACTGGCTAGTCAGTAAGTCATCCCACAGGAGCTATGCAAGACTCATTTGGGAAAAAACCCATATGGGATCTGATTTGAAAATGATAACTCATGATAAGGCTGAGGAGGTTTCAATATCTTGAATCTGACTGTTTCATTGCTTGTGTTATAATGATGAGGAACCATTTTTTTTTCTGTGATAAAGAACTTTGAGAAACAGACTGTGAGTCAGCCTGAGCTTCATATTTCTCATAACCAGGTCAACATTTGATGAAGTAATAATACAATTATTCAACTAATTATCTGACAATTTGTCTGATTGAGTAAGAGTATGTAACATTCTGAAATGTTTCAGAAAGAAAGTTTTCCAGATAAAGCTTCACACTGTTGTGTTGGAAGGGAAACAGCCAACCCATTTGGCTGTGTTTTCTATGCAAACTAGTAACTGCTATGGAGCTCACGCAGTAAGTCAAGTTTTTCAAGTGGGTTGTACAGTCATAGAGAAGCATTGCTCACTAAAAGTATGATCTAAGATCAGCAAGAAGTGGTATCTGCAATTTCCGTAAGCCCTGAGTTGTACTGCTAGTCCCTATTTGTAAGATAAGACAGCACCAACCCTTCAGCCTTTTGAAGCAGTGTGAAAATTGAGTTTAGAGAGATGACCTCCATAGGAAACCACATAAAGAAACAATTTTCTCTCCCTTCAGAACAGCACACTGAAACTGAAGCCTGAAGCTAAACAGTGAGCAGTGAAAGAAAACCAAAATGTTTACTCATTAGCTGAGCTTCTCCATCTTAATCAAAGAGCAAGCCAAGGAGTCCATGGGAAAAATTTTCTGGGTAACCTTTAATTTATAAATTGGTGGAAGGCTGAAGCAGTATGAAGCAGCCAAATATATTTTCACTGTTTCCTAGCATTGAGAAGTTTTGTTGTGCCCTATTACTGGAATCACTCGAGTTGGAAGGGACCCATAAAAACCACTAAATCCAACTCCCTGCTCCTCATAGGACTCCCTAATTAAACTATATAACCTAGAGCACCATCTGGGTACTTTTTGAGCTCTGACAGGTTTGGTGCCCTGATCACTTTCCTGGAGAGCCTATTGCTGTGATTGACTACTCTCTCAGGGAATAACCTTTTTATACTCTCCTCTCTGAACGTCAGTAGCGTTGTATTAATATTAGTCATTAAACTGGAGAATACGCTAATGAAGCCAGAAGTCATTCAAGTCAATTTTCCTACATCTGTTAAACTTTTCCAAGCAACAATAGCAAAACCAGCCAATGCAATGCTTTCTTGTCATTTCCTTTTATAGGCAGTAAAACTATGGGCATCTGCCTGTCAGCTATCTGGTCTGCAAAGGCATCAATATGCAAAATGAAGAAGGAGTTCTCTTCTTCTTTTGTCAATATAGGGGTTATTTCAGTTGTCCTGGTCTTTGACATCTCTGAAGGGATATGACCTTGAGGAGGGCAGACAGTCTCTTGGGTCTGTCTGGACACTGTCACCATACTGGACAGCTATGTAATTAGAAACCCCTCTTGAAAGAACACAGGCTAGGCATTGATAAAAGAGAGTTCATAGTTTGCCCCAGTTAGCAAGGGACATTTGAATGATGAAGAACCAAGACTGTTTGCATAGGACACAGCTGTGAAATTTTTCATTTGGTTATGTAGCTGCTCAGATTTTGTGTTCCCTTGATCACTCTCATAAAACTGGAGAACCTTCCAGATTCCTAGAGGAAAAAGCTAGTGAAAGGGATGCTTCACTCATGAAGTGCTTATTTTTCTATTTTGTGTTTATTTAGAGGAGAAATTCTAACACATACATGAATGGTACCTCCATACTACTGAAGCTAGATATTTGATTTGCTAAGCAGTGCCATCTTTTGTATTTCCAGAAACAGAAGCCTACTAAAGACTGCAAGGAAGCAAATCCATAGAGAAACTGAATGGGAAGGCCTCTGGCCTCCTCCAGTTTTAGTAGAATTGCAGTAATGTCACTCCATTAGGCATCTCCAGGTGTGCACTGATTTTCTCCTTGTATTAATTTTGCTTCTCATGAAACTAGTGAAATATTGTCTGAATCAGGTAAGAAAGATAATATTTGATCTATCATTTTCTAGAAATATGTACCCTGATTTGAACCATGATTTTGAAGCTAATGTCTGTAGAACACTAATGTTGTGCTCAGGTCAGAATGTGAAAGGCAGAGGCATTTCTTGGAGAAGCATGTAAGCCAAGTGCATGGTTCAGGAAGCTCCTTCGATTGTGGTTGTTCCAGCTGAGAATGTAACTTTTAAGTGCATATTTGAAGTAACTCAGGAAATGTACATAAGAAAGAAGAGCATGAGCTTGGCAAACTGCTGTAAATACTGAAAATAGGTCAAATGAATAATATGTTATGTAGCAAAGAGATTATCAGCTGCATGTCTGGAATAAAATTAATTTATAGATTAAGATATATAGAATTTAAGCATTTGTATTATATCACATACCATAAGCAGTATAGTTCTGTTGATGATCTAATCCACAGTAGGGCCTAGAGAGGTATCCAACCCAGTCTAAATTAAACACCTGCATTTGGTCTGCTGAACTGTTTCTACATCCTTGGACTATCATGGGAGCAATGACATGTAAATCACACAGCAATCACTTGCAGTGTAGGCAGTTCAAAGTGTGTATCATATTCCAGAGCTGAATCACACTCCTAAAGTTTAGTGAGATGAACTTGCCCACAGTGGCAGAGTATTAAACTGTCTTATAATCATGTCTTATGATCAGAACATGCTCATCTGGAGCTAGGCACTTATTTTATGGAGCAATGAAACACTCTTCATTCACCAGAATTTCTGTTGTAGTGGAGTCACCAGTCAAGCAGGAAGGGCTGCTCTAACCTTTTGTATTTGAATTATTGACGATGTCCATAGTCAGTGTTTAGCATGAGCAGATGCTCATTCCTCTACTTTATCTATGCCACCACTGTCTCACTAAAGAAGGTTAGTGAGACCATCCATTGCAGCATCTTGTGGACCAGAGCAAGAGATCAGGGCACTGAATGTCACCAGAACCAGATTAACTTTCTCTTCTGCATCTGTGTATGGCATGGTTTGTTCGCTGTCTCCCAACACAGTTCTGTCTTTATGGTAGAGGCACCTGGAAAAACTACCTTAGAAAACCTATATGTTTGATAATTTAAAAGCTTACTTTCAATAAACAGAGGGAAGAACTGAGTTATCCAAGAATTTGGGCTAGTCCCTTGTCTCTAATGTGTTTAGTCATGCAGTATTTCCTCATGATCCATCTCTGAGGGCAAGGTTCTGATGGCTGTCTTCTTCTCAATGCTGGTCTGACTAATGTGGAATAAAGAAGTATAACACAGTGCTATGATTGGAAATATTTACTTTTCTATAGTAAATAGAAATTTCATCATTTACTGTTTCTTAGCAATCTTCTTTTTCTTTCCAAATCTGTAATCTCATGATCTTTTTTATTTTCTTGTAGGAGGAGCTGGGCATTGCTTGTGAGTTACTGGAGTCAGATTTCCTCAAGTGCAGTGTGGGATTTCCTTTCATGAGATCGGAATCTACGGTATTGTTGTGATATTTGCATTTGCAGAATGATGATTCATTTACCTCCATCTCCAAGGAGTGGCTGGAAAGTCAACTGTTAAATGTCTGATCAATACTTCCTTTAGCTTTCTAAGCCAGATATCCAAGCCTTTTGCAGACTAGCTATTCTCTTTCCCACCAGACAGAGCCAATGACAGTGCCCTGGGCGCTGCAATAAATTGGCTTTGAAAAATGGTTGCAGCTGTGAAAAACTTACATATTTCTTCTGCGGAGAATTAGAAAAGGACTCTCATCTTACTTATGTTGCCTCTGTCACTTTTTTGGTCTTTTACATTAAAGTGCAGCTGGATTTATACAAATGTCAATTAAAATGTACTAGTGGCTTTTTCATATTATAGTTTTCTGAGAGATGCTTTAAAGAGAATTTTGTTCCATAAGAGAATATACACTCTCTCATGATGTTTAAAAATCCAACTGGGTTCTTTCTGCCACTGAAATGATCTATATAAATGACTAACCCAGAAAGGTGAGAAAATGAGGAATAACTTAAGGATGATCTGAAAAAAATGAATCTGAAATTTTTCAGAAAGTTTTGATTTCAAAAGCAAATCCTTTCCATTTGAAATGATGTATCCTTTGACCCAACATAAAAGTTTTTGTTTTTTTGTTTTTTTAATTAACTCTTTCATGCTATTTTGAAAAAGTAAAAAATATTTTAAATGGAATTGAAAAAATACATGCAGTAGCAAAATATTATCTAGAATGTAACAATGTAAGCCGTTGAAATTACAATTAATTTGGACACTGTTTCATTTGGCCAAAGACTGTTTTGGAGTTAGGCAGAAAAATTACATGGAGAAGTTATTAATCAAAGTAAAATTCTTATTTCAAACTTATCACCTGTTTTCACCCATTTTGATGGGTAACCTACTGCTTTAGCTTGTGCCACTTGCTCCAAGTCTCTGTGCAGGCCTGTGGGGTGACCTTTATTCCCCCAAAAGATCTCGTCATCAGCAAATAACATATAGAGTGGTGCTGAGATAGTTTCAAGTAGTGATCCTCCTGTACTGGAAGACTCATTCCCAGCAGATGATCTCCTCAAGAAATACCTTTGAATGGCAATTATCGTAAAGGTCTTCCCTTAAAGAAGGAAAACCCAAACTCTATAGTATTTGAAGAGAAACACATTACCAAGACTTAAAAGCTAATTTTCAGTAGAGGAAGCTCTCTTACATTTGCTACTTTTGTACAATTTGGCCAGTAAAATATAAATAAAGTTTCAGAATAAATACATTTTGAAACAATACACAGTGTCTCTAAATACTGCTTTTTCTTTGCGCAGTATGAGTTCAGTGTGATCTTTGACACAAGCCACTTGACTGGGCAGGAAGAAACACTTACCTTCCTTGTCACTGCCCAAAGGTAAGGGAGCCTTTGTATAACTTGGATATTCTTTACATGAAGTGTGCATTACACATGCGACAGTTGCATGATGTTAGCTGTAGATACATATGTGTTGTAAATTAGGTTAAATTTCTGAGGCTAAATTCATGTATTTTGGTGATGCAGAAAAACCGTGTACTGAAGCTTCCTGAAAAATGAGGTAGGATCATGCATAGATTTTCTTTGCCAGGTAGTTGCAATTCTGAAGGATCATTTTGTATTCTCTTAGCTGAAAGACTCTTGTGTTTCAGTGGCCATCTCTTTAGGCCATGTATCAAGGTCAGTTCAGCTGTGGTTGATGATTAGCACAAGATAGACCCTTTGTTTCAGCATTTGAATGAAATAAACATGCTAGGATGCAAACAAAAAAATACTTTAATCAGATGGTCAAAGATCCCACAAATAAATTCTAAAGTCATGTATCTGTTTTTTCCCCCTATGGATCTTCAGTGATCTGTGACAGACTGTTGAAAACATCTGGATAGGGTACTTCCTGAAGGGTACTTGAAGTAGGCATCGAAGTAGGGTGATGCCAAGTATGCATGCATACACATTTTATCTTTGGCAGAATAAAAGGTGTGACACATGCTCTGCACCTTCTAAGATGATGTACCATGAAGAAGCAGACTGCAAGGGTGATTTCAGTCACTGGTGCTGTTGGTGTCTGTATAGTAACCAATTCACAGCTGCATTAACACTGGCCATGAACTGCTGCTTTGATGTGTTGGGTGTTTGACTATTTCCTGCTCCCATTTACTGTGTGAATGAGCCAGCTTCATATCTTTATGTATCCAAATCAGGATCTTCAGCCTGAAGTCTCCTTCCAAATGGGATGACACCTTTACAAACAGCTGGAGATGAGAGATGAGATGTAGCAGGGGCTAAGTGACTGCTCTCTCATAAGGCACAGTCCTCCCCTATAGTAACAGCTGTAGGTGGGAACAAGATCCTGCAGCATGTAGGACAGGGATGAGACACTGGAAGTGAGGCATGTCACCAAGTCTTGCACATTAGTGAAGTTTTATTTTCCATCAGAAGTTCATCATGTGTTCAGATAACCCTGTGATGCTTCTCAGTCAGAGACTCAGTCAGCATCTGCTAGGTGAATGCCAGCTGGAGCAAAGATGGGTCAGCAGTGGTTTAAATTTGCCCAGACATTGTTTTCCAACCTTGGATAGCACAGGGCTTCCCTCTGTAACCTTGCTTCTTATATTTCTTTACCCTACCAGTGAGAAGTGTTAGTCTGTGCTTTTAGATGAGCAAAAAAATAAACACTAATGGTTACACATTGAGTGAATGCTTACAGGTGTTACAAGGAAGTTTCACATTGTAGAAGCTTGAGAGAGGATAGTAATATTTTGAAAGATTTAGCTGAACCCCAGAGAGTAGTGCAGGTCTCAGTGCTGATTACCCTCATTTTCTCTGTGATTTGAGGCAAATTGCTCAATTCCCACACTGTCAAAAAAGTGTAACAAAATATTTCTACCACAAGAATTGCAGGGAGCCCTGAGGTAAAGTCAGTGACTAGTAAATGGAGAGAAAGCACCTGTGCTGCAGTCAAACTGCAATAGGCGAGGACATTATTTCCACAATGAACTGGAGCTAGTCTGGCAGAAAAATCTGTCAGAAAAACATGACATGCTGTTGCCCTTTAAGTATGTACTTGTGCCTGTCCCGTGTAGCTGCAAATTTGGCAGTATAATCTGTGACAAGAGACTAGTTCAGTTTTGGAACAATTGGGGAAATAAGCAAACATTACATTATATTGCTCTTACACTATTTGATTGTTTTTAGAAAAACAACAAACCTTCTACTTTGCTTCCAGGTGTGAACTGTTCTCCTTTTTTGACGGTACCTTTACTCCATGTGAAACAGATAAGAATATATCCACGAACCCTATATAGAATTCTACTTGCTTATTCTGTTTGACACCATGGTATCTTAGTATTTATGTTGGTTGAGATATGTCTCTATTTTGGACTCTCCTGTGAGCCTGTTCAGAGGAAGAGCTTTTATTAAGTGGGGTTCTTTTCCAGGAGTGAAACTTTGTGGGGTTTTCTATCTGGGCCATATCAGTTTTATCAGCAGACATAGGCAATGTGTCGAAGAAAGCTGAGCTGTATCTAGGCATGTATGTAGCCAGCAGGCTCTATTTTTGTAATCTGAGCAACTCATAATCTGCATGATATCACTTGGGATGTTACTGCCTCTGTGATACCTGATATGATCGTATCTTTTGTTTTGCCAGTTTGATTTGTGAGTGAATCCAATGGACTGCAAGGCAAAAGTGATTCCAGAGTCACTGCTGAAGAAATTGGAAATACATGTAACATATCTTTCATGGTTGTTGTTCTGAGCTGTCACCAGACAGCAGACTCAGAATTAGAATAGTTGAAGGTTGCCATGCTAGACATGCATTTCAGGAACCTTTCCCAGACTTCAATACAATAAGTATTCTCACTGAAACAAACTGACTCAAATAAGAGATAACTGGTCACTTTTCTCTTTCTTCTTTTTGGTTTTGACTGGCTAAGGCAATTTTGCCTTTGACAGCGTAAAGTAGAAGTGCTTTCATTTTGGCAGCTAAGTACATGGAGAGGGGGAATAGAGGGTGGAATTGCTGAGAGGTTATGGTCAGTTCACTCAAGGATCTTGCCTGAAAAACTGCTTGCAGTTGCAGCAAATTGGTGCTATAGTACAATACAGGTACATTTAAAACATTTCTTCATTTAGTGAGTCAAGACCCTCTATGAGGTGTGTATATCCTTCACAAAGTGGCATGCAGTCAGACTGGGAGAAAATGAAACCTTGCGTGAAAGTCTATATGTTCTTGTTTCTCTCCACTTCTTATGATGGCAGCTGTAGATTCCCACACACATCTGAATTCACACCTTGTTCCAATAATTATTATTTATTTGTTATGAGCCTGTTCATGTCGCAGCCACAAAACTCATGCTTTTTTGTGTATGCCCTCTCCAAGGCTGGGTAAACATTCTTAAGTAGCTGGTACCACTCAAATGGAAAAGCTCAGAGTACAAGGCAAGGAGATGGTTACTGTGAAACTGTGATATATTACAAAGGCTGTTGATTTGCAGTATGTTTATTTTTCCTTTCTGGTACAGTGGAAACCTAGAGCGCAATGAATGTCTGCATGATAATACTCTAATCCTGTCAGTGCCCCTGATGCATGAAGTGGACTCATCCATCAATGGGTAAGTATCAGTTATCAAATGAAAATAACACCAAAGATTATAATTAGCAGCAGCATCAGCATTGTCATACTAAGAATAACATCTGAATATCTTCCAGTGAAAAAAATTAATTCTTCTGTTTTTTTTACACGTAGCCAGACTGTTGCTTTACCTTGTTTCCCAGACTCTGGACATTCAGACAATTTCATTCAATATCTGGAAATTTTATTCATTCTAAGACTGTACCTCATTCTCACTACTTCCTTATTAATGATAATTAGTTGCCATCACAATTATAATAGATATTTTAGTGATTGTGTTTGAATTTGAGTGAGGCTGTAGATATGATGTACCTTAAAATTAAATTTAAAAAGAACAAGTAAACCATGTCTTGTTCCTTAGGGCATGTCTTTAAGAAAATGGTTGAGAGTCACTAGGCCAAAGGTTACGGTCAAATGTTCTGGAATTTTAAGGAGCTTGGTGAAATCTAGCTGTTTGCTTTTCTGTTTAATTTCACAAACAGAATTTGCTTTTGCTTCTGTTTATTTTCCCATTTCTTCCATTCCTTAGTCTGTGAAGCATCTGACTACCAACGCAGAGCAAACACTCATGCTTTGACAGAATCACCTGTTTAACATAAAGCCATTGTGTCTCTAAGGCTGCACATGTGTGAGTTCCTGCCTTTGTACTTGGGGCTCTTCCCTTCCACTTGGCATTGCAATATTAAGCCTAGAATGAAAGATTTGTGGTCAGTCTCAACAGTCAGGTCATCCTTTAGCAGTGCTTGGAATTGGAGGGCCCAGTTACTGAAGATGGATTCGTAGTTATGTAGGCTGAGAAAGTTGACATTAATTCCTAAACTAGGGAAGCAAAAACTCATCAGTAGCATCCCCAGAGGATCAGTGTCTGTTTTAGCCACCATCTGTGGCAACTGCCAGACTACAGGTGTTGTCTAAATGATCAATGCAGGTTGGCATCAGTAGAAGTCAAATATTCCCTTGACCACTGTGCTACATGTGTAGAAAAAAGTCAACCTGCACTGACATGTGATTTGATTGAAAAGCTGAATAAACACAGATTCAAGGCCTAGACTGGGTTTTGCCTTATAAAGCTCTTGTTGTTGGATATAAGTAAAATCCTTAATTACTGCCACAGCATTCAGAATGGGTAAAAGGTATGTTTGAGCCTGCTCAGAGGAAGGAAGTGCCCTGTCAAACCTCACAAGACGACTAGCAAGGACAAAAATCTCTACATGAAGAGTACAGTCTCAGCAGCATGCGCTGGGAGTTTTTGAATGGTTTCATTGTTACAAATTCTTTAGAAATTTAACTGTTGTTTCTTGGTGCTTTTGTATAGATGGATTTTTTTTCAGTGTTACAGATGTGAATGCTTTCATCTTTGTCTTTAGACCTCTGTTACCTACAAAATAATGTATGCTAAAACATAATAAAAAAAAGTTTCTCTTCTTTCTCTTCAGAATGTACTTTTTTAAAGCACAAGGTCTCTGAATTTAGAAGTCCCACCCAAGTGCCTGTGTGGATTATATTTTTTTTTCTTATAGATGAGGCTTAGGTAATTGAAAAGTTCAACTGCCAGAGAAAAGTTGAGTTGATTAAAGGACTCATTCCCAGGCAGGATAATATTAGTGATACACCTTTTTTTTGGATAGTACCTTTTTGAACTTGTTTTATTAGCTTAACTGTCCTACATTTGAATCTAGAGGAGCAAACTTCATTCCTGGTTATATATATCCCAGAATGGCTTGTACCATATTTGAGAGAAGCCTTCTGGCATAACATTGTAAATGAGAGGAGAAAATCTATCTTTCACTGTTTCTCCTAGCAGTCTCTGGCATAGGATGTAGGCAAGAAAAAGGGAAATGTACTTAAACAGGCTTGAAATCCTGTCTTAAGTGCTCTGAATCCAAAGGACAACCTGGGAAGGTAGCAGAGTTTTAGACAGTAGGGAGGATGAAGGTTTGTCTGAAATTACACCAGACCTTTCCAGACAGTGGAGAAGCCTGAGATTAGGAGATATAAAGGATGTTTAAAGCATTTCTAGTCCTCTTCTGCAGGATTTTCGGGTACTGTGTTGTGCCTCCAAGTAATTTCTGATAAAATCCTACTGCATTTTGCTGTGTGATTAGATCATAAGAGTGGTTGAGGAAACTTGGATTGCTCCACTCTAGTTGAAAACAGGTTATCCCCCTCTACTCTTTCCTTTAACCATCTGCTAATCATAAAGGTAGTAAAACTTAGATAATTAACCAAGTATTTATTCCTGAAATGCTATGTAAATGTTAAATAAAATTGAAATTATACTTTAGTGAATATGTATCTTAAAGTATTCCTCTTAGATACTGTTTCTGCAAATTAACTTGGTAGTGAAATGAAAATCTGTGTTAATCCAGGCTAAGGGATGTGGGCAAATCATGCATGGCAGGGGATCCCAGAGAAGAGAATTTGTGATAGGAAAAGAGGAAAAGGGAAAAGTAGTAAAAAGAAGTCTGCTTCATTGATGGGATGTTAACCCAGGTCAGTTGAAATAATGCTTGTGTAGTCTGATGTTGCCAAGAGGAAATCAAATCATAAAAAATTCATGTGATTAGAAAGCAAGGGGTGCAATTCAGCTAGACACAAATATATTTCACTTTGGTCACAAATTCAGCTTACCATCTTGATCTTACAGAGCAGTCTTCCCTACTTCATTTTTCTATGGTGATTCTGTGGAAGCGTCCAACTTTGTTCAGCTGGGAAACCATGAATGCCTTTTCCAGTCTCTCAACTTCACACTGCAGGTAAAACTCATCCTTATTTTGACTGCTTTCCTGCTTGACAGCACATTCTTGTTTTATATCTATTTTATTCTGAGTGTGGTAAGGGCTTTTGTGCATGATTTTGCATCACAGTCATGGACAGAATGGAAGCTTTAGATGAGGCTTATAAAGAAGACCCTCTTGTTGAGTTATGGTGTTCAGAAATAAATCCCTTACTTTCTAAACTTCTTCTCAGAGAGGAGTCAAGGTGTAACTGGATCCAATCCTAGCCCCCAGACAAAAACAGTTTTTGGCTAAAGGTTGTATAGCTCTACTCAGACATACCAACAATTGTGGGCAGATCTCTTTTGCTCAGCTTCGAGAGAAGCCTTGAGGGATATCTCCACTCAAGGGAAGAATCTCCAGACTCTCTCCTGGAAGTGGTGTGGTCGAAGTCCATGCTGATAAAAAGTGGGACTCAGCTTTTATAGTATGAAGTGATCAACTGTCACTCTTGTATTTCTAGACTAGCTGTGCTAACTCAGCAGCTTTAGACAAGTTATCTATACTGTCACTTGCTGATTCCTTTATCAGGAATTGTGCCTGTCACATCCTCACTGCTACCAGTTTTTGTCAGGAAATGCTGTCTGAATGTTTAACTTTAGGATTGATGAGTCAGCCTCAGCAGTCTTTAACACCAAAATCAGCATAACCACTCTTCTCCATCCATCTTGGGTAACTTTCACAGATTGGGTTTAGTTTGAGCTGTGTTACCCCCACTCAGGAAGAGCATCCTGCTACAATGCTGTACAATGCATTCTTGATTGGATACCATATTTACAGTGTGCAGGGATGGCACATGTCCTTTATCTGAATATATTATGACAAGAATTGCAAACAGGGCATTTTACTTCCATAGGGAAAAAAAAAGCTGCTACCCTTTGTTTCTCTTTCACCATTCTTTACACGGTAAGTAAAGAGCCCTAGTTACTCAAGTGTCACATCTTGAATGAAGACACAGATTAAAAGTGGAAGAATAATTCTTTTCAGTGGCATGGTCATTGAGCAGAGGAGTAGGCAGCCTTTATCCAAGAGAACGTACACATATCTGTGCTAGGAATTCAGGCTTGCTGAATGCCCCAATATGAAAATATTTATAGCACTACTGATAAGAGTATAGTACAGGGAAGAGATGAGGATACTGGAAAGACAGGTATGAGAAGCTTTCAATAAATATAGCATCTCATAGCATCTTGGTGTTACTTATATATTACATTTCACATGGCAGTTAGATGGGTTCTTGATGTGGCAAAATATATGGATGGTTTATTATAAGAAACACTTGTGATATGGCCAAAATTGACTGATGTTGTGTTTCGCTGCTGTAACTGCATCTATTACAAGCCCTACAAATCCTTTTTGACCGCTAGATGAGACTAGGGAACGGTAAGTCATGCTGAGATAGGTTCATCTATTGTGAAAATTTGTGGTTTGTTTTTTTTCTTTCTGTTTTCCTAGGCTGAAAACTCAGCTTATAGCAAATAACATGTCTGCCTCCATGGACAGATTGCACTCCATAGCAATTAAGCCCCCACTGTCATACAGTGCCCTTAGCTATTTTCTGAAGGACTGAAAGCAGGATTTCAGGACATGAAAGCTTTTGTGAACCAGGCTATTAATTCTTGTGATTCTAGTTTCCTTCTTGGGGATTTATAGGTCTTCTTCTCTTTCTCTCCCTCATACCCAGTGATTGGTTAATTGAGATGAAGAACGGATGCATTGATGCTTTAACTAGATAAATATTTTCAATAAAGCAAAGTGATAACAGGGAAGGGAGAGAGAATCTGTTGATTGTCAGCGCCACCATTTGTCCTACCGATGCTCTGTCTCTCATGCTCACACTTAGCAGTTGCAATATTAATTTTTTTCCATATAGAAGTAGAAAATTATACCATAACAAGTCACACATCTGCTCACCAATAATTGGGTAAACTTCATAACTGTGTGTATCAGAGAGAAAAGATACAGTTTCATAATAGGCAAAGCATTGTTTGTGTCATTCTTTGCTTAATTATTTCCTGCCATATATTTAATTTCTCCAGATGGGGAAAAGTAGTAACTCCTTAACGAAGAGAATGTTACAAGGGATGAGTTACAAAAATATGAACCTTTATAGCAGTTTCCATATGTGAAAATCTCTACTAGATCCAATGTCAACAAGGAAACAGAAAATGTCTTTTCTGCAATAACTTATATCTGATCTTAGTGAGATAATCAAAGTTTTTTAAATGTCCAACATGAAACATTAAGTTTGTATTTCACACGGCATTTATCTTACTCCATTCTAATGGGATTTCTCCCCCTGCCTGGATCCTCAGGGCTTTTGTGAGGATTTGGCATTACAAACTAGTTCTGTTTATCAGTCGGGCATTTCTTCAAATATAAACAATGTTTAAAGAATGAAAACCTATTGGTTTTAATTTTTGTATACTTAACACAACTAGCAACTGCATGTTACATCTTTTCACAGTAGTATCTCAGTGTGGATAAATATTCTAATGGCTTCATGTTTTTACTTAAATGTTTTTAATTAATTTATATTTGTGTTGTTAGAAAGAACCAGAAAATATTCTTCCTAATAAAAAAATGTAGATACAAAGGAAAACTTACTTTAATTGAATTTATCCATGGATTATTTCTCTTCAGCAAAAGCCCATAAATTTCAGAATCTTCATTGGATACATTTCAGTGGTGGATGGGAAATTCTTTGAGTTTTTGTTGAAATTTTGGTTGTCAGGGGGGTGATAGAAAGCTAGTATTTTACACTGCAAGTGTAATTTAATTGAAAATATTAGAACATGAATGGAAGTTGTTCACATGCATTTCCTGGCAACTCACTCAGAACACCCACAGTCCAGTCGTCACAGTAATTGTTTGACTTCTGTTCCGTAAGGAAAACATGCATGCAGAATATCATGCAGTGTTTACCAGATGGAAATGAGAATGTTAACTGAGATAGTAGTATTTCTTATAACTTTCAAGATTTTATTACCAAAACACTCACTGTACTAGCAGTGTCTCTGTATATAAAATAGCAGTCTTATGCAGTTTGTCTTGATGACTGGCAATTATCCTCCAAAACTGCTTCTCCTTTGATATGTGAGGTGTGCCTGTAGACTGTTAGGTAAGCTAATCCTTTTACTTCATTCTGACAGTTGAAAAGTAAGTCAGTCTGAAGACATTGAAAAAGCTGCAAAGTACTTGTATTTCTTCAAATTTACCTCTACTCCCTGTACTGTAGGTCTCTGAATCTACAGTAGTTTCCCATTTATGAGAAGTCATGCATGTAATTTTATTTGTATGCATTTTTTCTCTTGCAGGTTTATAATGCTGGTCCAAGCACTCTTCCTGGAGCTTTTCTTGATATTTCAATTCCGAACCATCTCTCTGCCACTGGAGCAGAAATATTTCATATTCAGCAGATGATGGTGAGTATGCTATGATGTGTTCTGAGCCCAGAGGGGCACTGAGAGCTACTGATGACTGAAACAAAAGAAGTCTACCAAAACTCAGTGAATAGTTGCTTTTTAAGACAATCAAAAGTTCCTTTCATATATGGCCAGATCGTAAGTAGCTGAGGCCCTCCAGCTATTGACTGTTCTCCCTCACCTAGGGCAAAGACACCTAGCTGTATGTTCCTGGTTTCCTACAATGCCGTGTGAAACTAGGTCAGGCTAATGCTGAAGAAAATACAGAGAATACTTCCTCAAGTCACATCTACAAAGGGGACTGTCTCTTAATCAGTTCTCCCTCTGACTGAGGGAGGATTAAATGGTTGTATGTAATATCGGTAGGATGCTTTATCAAGCTGACTCAGATTCCCTGTGGGTTGTTTTTTATGGTTACCAGCTAGGTCTGAATACATTATCAATATCTATTTTGCTATAGTCCCTGTTATTATTTGCTCTTTTTGAGTGTTCTTTTAACAAATGTAAATAATAGAGAAAATTATTCTTTCACCACAATGCTTTTCAAAAGATGATTTAATGTCAATTTCAAAGAAATGAAACATAAACTGTGGTAGACAAATACTTAGATTTAATTTCTAATGTTTGTTTGTGTGTTTAAAAGTCTTTGTTAGATTGCTAAAATACAATCATTTACACTCTGATGGCCAAAACAGGGAAACCTTACTACTGAGGTAAATTTATTGCTGAAATTCTGCCTTTGTGAAATGAAATCAGCTCTTTGGGATAGTTGAAAGGAAGTATACTGTCATGTTGCTGGCTACTTTTCTAGCCTTCTTGTTGAAAAGTATTGCCTATTATGTAGGTTACAGTGTCACTAAGTATGTGTAAATATAGATCTGAAACATCTTTATAAGCAGGTTTCCAAGATTTTTTGCTCTTGGAAGGCATGAGATAAATATAGATATGGCTTGCAGATGGGCACTAAAGACAGAATGACTGAAAACATATTGGGATATTGTATGAAGCAATAGCAATTGTATAGTAATGTATGAAGTGATAGTCAATTCGCCAACCACTCTTAATTAGTTCTCCAGCATATGTATCATTTTCTGTGGCATTGCCTTTTAATTTTTATTTATTCCAGCTTTATATTCAGAAGATCACCTTTCCTTTGACACATTGCCTGGCAAAGTATCATGACCCATTTCCTTGTTCGTTCCCTGGTCTCTGTGTGCTGTAGGAGAGGGTGTTCACAGCAGCCACAGAGAGGTTGAAATCTTCTTACTGTATTTTATCTCCCCAAATGTTGATATCTCCTCTCAAGTCAGTCATCCTATAAAGGAGGTCCCAGCTGGGTGGTGTGGTCTTGAGTACTGTAATGATAAATGCTAGCAAGGTTTGTATTGCTTTTCCCCAACAACAGGTTGCATTTCTCTGCACATTATTTGACTGAATTGTACTTCGAAGTTTGTTTTTGTAGAAATGTTAAACTGTTATTGTGAGACCTCTCTGCACCTAGTAGGCAAGTATGTTTTTGAGAGATGTCTGCCTGATACACTGGCATTCCAGTAGTTTTGACTATTGATTTTGGGTATATGGTCAGTAGAATTCTCCGACATGAGTTTCTGAGTACCTTTAGTGTGTTAATAAATGTGAGCCACGAAAATCCTGTCTGGGATTGTGGTTATCCTTGCTTTACAGGTACATAATTGAAACCCCAAAAGATCTGCTTGACATCACACAGGAAATTTGTGTCAGAGCCTGGCATTGAACCAATGTATCCCAAATCTCACTAGAAACAATAAATCCGAAGTCTTACTATTGTAACAGAGAAGGCAACCCACTTTGTTTCCTACTGCCTCTCTCCCAGTGGGTTTTTATTGAGTGAAAAGAGAACTAAAATCATGGAGTTTTTCAACTTTTCCTGGAACAAATATAATTAAACAAAGAAACCTAAAAGGAAATGAACTTTAGAAAATGGTTTATAATAGCTGTTTTTCCAATTACAGTTTTTGTAAGCATAGTCAGTAAATCACAGAATCACTAGTTTGGAAGAGACCTTCAAAATCATGAATGCCCTATGTAGTCCAACCTCCATTATACCATGGCACCGAGTACCATGTCCAATCCCTTCTTAAACGCACCTAGGGATGGTGACTCCACCACCTCCCCAGGCAGACATTTCCAGTATTTAACCACTCTTTCTGTAAAAAAATTTTCCCTAATATCCAACCTATACTTTCCCTGGTGCAGCTTAAGACTGTGTCCTCTTGTTCTGTCAGTTGCCGCCTGGAGAAAAAGACCAACCCCCACCTGACTATAACCACCCCTCAGGACATTTTAGAGAGTGATAAGGTCACCTTTAAGTCTCCTTTTCCCCAGACTAAAGAACCCCAGCTCTCTCAGTTGTTCCTCATAGGGCTTGTGTTCCAAGCCCCTCGCCAGCCTTGTTGCCCTCATCTGGATGTGCTCAAGCGTCTCAATGTCCTTCCTAAACTGATGGGCCCAGAACTGGACACAGTACTCAAGGTACGGCCTCACCAGTGCCATGTACAGGGGGAGAATGGCCTCCCTGGTCCTGCTGGCCACACTATTGCTGATATAGGCCAGGATGCCATTGGCCTTCTTGGCCACCTGGGCACACTGCTGGGTCATGTTCAATTGGCTGTCGACCAATACCCCCAGGTCCCTTTCCATCTGGCCACTTCCCAAACACTGTCCCCAGACTATATCATTGCAGGGGGTTATTGTGGCCAAAACGCAGGACTCGGCACTTGGACTTATTAAACTTCATCTTGCTGGATTCTGCCTATCCATGCAATCATTCCAGGTCTCTCTGCAGAGCCCTCCTACCTTCCAACAGATCGAAACACACTCCCAGCTTAGTGTCATCTGCACATTTACTAATGAAAGACTCAACGCCCTCATCCATGTAGTCAATGAAGATATTGAACAGAACCGGCCCTAGCACAGACCCCTGGGGACACCACTGGTGACCGGCCTGCAGCCAGACACAGCACCATTCACCAGCACTCTCTGGGCCCAGCCATCCAGCCAGTTCTTGACCCAGCAAAGAGTGCCCCTGTCTAAGCCACAGGCTGCCAGCTTTTCCAGGAGTATTCCTTGGGAGACAGCGTCAAAGGCCTTGCTGAAGTCCAAATAGATAACATCCACACCTTCCCCTCATCCACCAGGCGGGTAACCTAGTCATAAAAGGAGACCAGGTTGGTCAAACACAACCTACCCCTCCTAAATCCATGCTGGCTGGGTCTGATACCCTGGCCATCCTGTAAGTGCCGCCTAATGACACTCAGTATAAACTGCTCCATTACCTTGCTGGTTACTGAGGTCAGGCTGACTGGCCTGTAATTCCCCAGCTCCTCCTGCCTATTCTTTTTGTGGATAGACATCACAAGGCCATATTCCAGTCATCTGGAACCTCACAGTGAGCCAGGAATGCTGGTAAATGATGGAGAGTGGCTTCACAGACTCATCAGCTCCCTCATCACCCTGGGACACATCCCATCTGGCCCCATAGATTTATGAACATCCAAGCCACACAGCAGTTCCCTGACTGCCTCCTCCTGGGTAACAGGGGGACCACTCTGCTCCCTGTCACCATCCACCAGCCCAGGGGGACAGCAATCCTGAGGACAAGGCGTCTTCCCACTAAAGACTGGGGCAAAGAAGGCGTTAAACACTTCTACCTTCTCCTCATCTGCAGTTACTAAGTTCCTTCCCACATCCAGGAGAGAACAAAGGTTGGCCTTACCCTTCCTTTTGCCATTAACATATTTGTAAAAACATTTTTTATTATCCTTTACTAAACCTGCCAAATTAAGTTCAAACTGAGCTTTGGCATCCCTGATTTTTTTCCTACATGCCCTCACAACTCCCTTAAACATTTTCTGGGAGAAACTTTTTGCTTTTTCAAGCTTTTGCTTATTTCGAACTTCCTGGAATCTAGACTTAATAAAGATAACAAGGTAATAGAATCCTTTCGACAGTACAGGTGTTTGGGTAATTATTTTCTTTTTGCCTATAATCCAGCCATTCTAGCTGTCAGTGTTGACAAAACTTTGAGAATAGCTGTCATTAATACAGAGGATTAGGAATTACCATTTGTCTGTAAAATACACTGTTGATACAGCACTGGGCATTTGATGGCATAATGGTTTTTATTTTAAAGCTAGTAATTTTATTGCCACTTCCCTGATACACAGTAAGGTGGTGATATTTATGAGTCAAAATGCACTGCTAAAGCGCTAGAGTTTGTCTCAGCTACAGATAAACCACACAAGATAGTTTCAGGAGCAAACTCTCTCATATTATGTTGATTAAGCTGGTCTTTCAGGCACGAAAATTAATAGCAGGAGGACAGGCACATATGGCTCACTGGAATGTATCTCTGGGAGGTGTTAATAGGAAATACTATCTGCTGTTAATAGGAAGTATTATCTGCTGATTGTAGAGGAAATGACAGCCCTCATGCTACCTCCGGTCCTGCCATTTTGAGCTTTTGATTTCATTGCAGAAATTGTTTCAACATTTTCTTTGAGACAAATTCAGATCATGGAAGTGCTTTGACATTTGAAGTTCTGCCTTAAGATGTTCAGACGCAATTCAAGGACTTTTGGGAGCAGCACTGCAGTTTATGCAGCACTTCCCCCAACAAAGCCCCTAGTATGTAAAGGGAATGAATCAACAATAAAAGCCAGAAGTAGACCAAAAAATGGATAATTGTAAGAAAATGAGGAAAAACACCCCAAACAATTGAACTTCCTCCCTATTAAAAAAATTTAATGAATAAGAAATACTATAAATTTTCAAATAATTTTAGCTAGGAAATTTCACCTCTGGCATTGGTTTTACATAGTAAATACTCAGATTCTCCAGTGGTAAATGGTATTTTAGAAACACTTAAGTCAAATTAGTAGCTGTTTGGTTTTATGTATTTTTACATTTGCTTTCTTGCAAAGGTTAAAAACCAGCCAGGTTTAAAATATAATAAAATAAATACCTCAGCTTGTTAGTAAAAGTCTTGTGATAGAATAGTATAGATGTTGGCACAGAACAGCTTCACACAAGCAGAGAAGTTAGTCTTAATACAAAGGTGAATTCTCTTCTCTTCAAGCCATTGATTATCTATTCTTCTGGGAAGGAAAACAGTGCTTATTATATTTGTGTATGTTTTTGGTTTGGAACTGAAAGATAAGTAATTTTCTTTGTGTATCCAGCTGGGGATACACAAGGGCAAGGGAACTTGCCCTGACTTTTCATCCAAGGAACTCCTTTCTCGGGTTGCTAAGAGGATTTTCACAATGGGAATTCCTGCTAAATTAACCTGGGTGTTTCCTGAAGTTGTTCATAAATTAACAATGTGTCTAGGATTATTCTGGTGCTGGCTTTATGGAACTGGATCAGATTGTTGCCTCCTGGTTTATTTTATTTTCATTGAAGGTAAATACAATTAGGAGGAATTAACAGTTGGAAACCAAATTTGTCTTTTTGAATGGATGAATCTCTTCCCTCCTCTGGAGGAACCAAACAGAGCCTGTTTGGGTGAATCAATATCAAGAATATAAAAAATTACTGAGATAAGAATCTTGTTGGAAAGTAAGATGCATATGTTGCAAGACAGTCTCTTCAGAAAGAGTTTGCAATCTAGGCAATGATATAAAAGGGAATTTGGAAGAAAGAGGGAAAGAAATACTTTTTTGATTACAAGCTTCCTCCTTGCATGTAACTCTTGATGTCTAAGCCTATTAATTACTGTTTTAGTAATTGCTATTAATAGAATATGTTTAAATCACTATGTTCTCTTACTCTAGCAATTAATGGGGGAGAGTCATAGAAGGAGCTCCGGAGAGGCACATGCCAGTCTCCACTGATAGTATAGAAGCCATCTAGTTTCCCTGATTTTCCCTAGGCTCATAAACTTAGATCTTGAGAATTATTTACAGAGAGTGAAAAACAGGTTAAACTTCAGTCTTGTGACTCCTGACCCCATCAACCTTAAATGGGCCAGTTAGCCCAGGCCACTAGTTCCTGCTCCAACCCGTCCCACCATTTCTTTTTAGGGAGCAAATAAAAAGTCCTTCTCTTGGAAGGACAAACAGAAGTCCTCCGGTTGTCCTATTATGTTTGGCATATTCACTTCACACTTCTTTCTTCTTTCTCTGTCTACACAGGTGAGACCTGGATTGTGCCTTTACGATAGCTGGATACCAGTAAGATTTTAAAAAATTAAAGAAAAATTAAATGAATTAACGGAACATAATTCCTTTTACAGGTTGCCTGCTAAGTTGATGGCTGCCTGAGCCTGGTCATGTCATTAATTAGGGAAAGCTGTGTAAAATAAATATTAATCTCTTCCTGTGAATGCTGAAAAAGTAAAAGAGAGTCAGTCCCAGAGCTATAAGTGCTGGCTCATTACAGTTAACATTTTTAAGGCCAGTTTGTATAGCGGTTATGTCATTTTTCTTCCTGCATTTGCACAGTAGTGTCTGTAAGGAGCAGAAAAAAGTTAGGAAGAAGAGCTTGCTGTCTCATTCCATGTAAGATCCCAATGATGCCTTTTTTTTCTTGGTCTTAGGAAAATCACAGCTAGGCATGGTTAGACCATTAGGGATCTTAGGGATCGTTTGCCTCATATTTTAATAGGATCCTGTTCGATGCATCACCTCACCTAGGTGGCACGTGTTCACAATGCACACTCACTGTCAATCACGTACACAAGTTATTGACCTTAGACATTAGCATATCTAACAAGGGAGCCCGTAAGGGAGCTGGGGTGGGCTAACTTTTAGTTTACAGAATCTGTCCTACGAAGGGTCCTTAGCTTCTCCAGATAATAGAATGTTTGGTCTCCCTGGCTCTACAATTCTGGGGTGTTTAGACTCATAGCCTGCAGGACACTTACAGGACACTGAGAACCAGGCTAAGTTATCAGGCCTAAAAGTTTACAAGTATGCATGCTAATACTTGTGGATACATAGAACTGTGTAAAAAATATATAAAAGAAAAGGCAAAAGTCATTTCGGCATCACCAAACTAATTGAGGTTTTTCTTCACTTACAGAATATAAAAGAAATATAGTCAATTTTAAAATCTGAAGTGTAATTTCTGCTTGTTATCTGAAGGTTTTATCTTCCAGCATAGGAATAAGATGCTTTGTCTGTTGCAATGCTGGTTTAGGTTTAAAACCTAAAACTAAGCTAAGAAGGACTGTCAACAGTTTCTAAAGTATGGTTGAGTGTGAGTATTCCTTGAGGCATATGTTGAGATTGTCAAGCTCACAGCTACATGCTCCACGTAGAGAGGCAAGCCTGTATATTGATATAATTATGTAGAAAATCTCTTGTTTATTAGCAGATGGTTTATTTATTGATGTCATTTGGAATTTCAGGTCTTGTCTCTGAAAACATATATGTGCAGCCCCAGCATCTGAAGACAGAAATATTTGCTGATAGCATTTGATACAGCAAATTCTTTTTCTAGCAGCAGTTCATTGCTACATTTGACAGAAAGATTGTGCAAGAACATTTTGCACTTACAGCAAGATCTATTATAACGCTTTATATTAGTCATCCTGCATTTAGTCTCTTCATTTCAATGAGTGTTACACATGCACTGGCATACACATATTTTGGCACCATATTTAAAGGTATAGCTAGATTACTGGAGGAAATTATTCATTCCAGGGACCGTATTGTACAGAAATTTGTACAGATAATTTCTGACCTTCCTGTGTCCTTCACTTTACTTGCTTTTTAAATGACTGTTCCAAAACATTTTTGTTTATGCAGTTGGAGGTGTGCCTTCCCGCACCCCCAGTGTAGAGCACCTCAGTGGTATCAACTGAATCTGGCTTTACCTAGGAACTCTGTCCCTTGCAGGAGAAACTAGTGCATCTGCCAGGTCGAGGATGGCTGTGAGGAGAGGCAGAAGCATATACTTTGGTCCAGGATGGCACAGTTGCCTTTAGACAAGATCAGGGTGCAAGATGGCAGAGCAGTTCTGAAAAAGTTCCTAATGCCAGCATGATGAACCGAAACTCTTTAAGCAAAGAGGAACTTTGCTCTCTTTTAAGTTTTCATTGTTATACAGGAAAGGCTGGCCAGCCATAAAATTAAGACTTTTCCTGAGTTAAGGCCTTAAAATAAATCTAAAAACCCCAGCATTTTTGCCATCTGCATGACTATACATGCCTTGGTCAGAGCTCATGGCATTTCCAGTATTTCAAAATAATCTTTTAAAGCATTGCTGAGTGCATCCTTGAAGATGGAGCAAAACTTCTTAACATGGAAGAAAGTTTTCTGTTACTCCCTAGTTGACGTCTTTAGGTGAAACCAGATTTAAACAAATTTTTTTACAATTTCCAGTTGTTTTTTTTTTACCAAACCTTCTAGAAATGAAAGTGCTATGGTATTTGTATAAGCAATTAATTTTTTTTTGAGAATTCTAAATGGGATGTTCTTGAAAAATGCATTTTGAATGCAAAAAAAATTGTCTTTTAAGAAAGTCTAACAATATAAAAATCAAGGACATTGAAAGATGGGGAAAGCCCACTGTGATCCATGTATTAAATCAGGCCACGGCAACATGATATTCCTGTCCAGTTTTGGCCTGGCCTGCTCATGGTTAGCTTCTAAACTAAAGTAAACTTTTTCAAATTACATAGTTACTGAAATTTTACAACACTGTTCCAAAAATAATCAATTGAGTGGCAGTTTAATTAATATTTTGGGTCAGCTGAAAGTGTTGCTACTTTGGGAATGGCCCATAGCTCCTATTTTTTGGCTGAATATGTGAATTCCAGTTTTGAAAAAGATAGCTGATTTCCCTTTTGATAAGAAAATTTCAGATAAAGAAAGATATGGTATGTTATGGACATATAAATAACCAGTGAGCCAAATGATGAAGGAAGCAGGAGGTTTGGCAGATACTAAGTCAGGAGTAATCATGTAGTAATCAGAAGCTTTGCTGAGGTGTAGAAAAATATATGTATAGCTGTTTTTTTCATAAACTTCCTGGCCAGAGAAAGAAGCTACTCCTGTTGAAGGACACTGAATGAAAAGAAAGTCTAAATTCTTTTTCTTCTTTTTGAAAAAGTGAGTGTAAGAATTCACCATTTTTCCATTGGTAAAGCTTTTCCTGCCAAAAGCAATGAAGAAGGAAATTCAGAAAATAACTGCTTGGTAAATTCTTTTAACACACAGTCCTGTTTTAAATCCTGACTCTGAGACTAGTCTTTCTCTTCTACTACTAATGTATAAGATTTGTGGTGTAAATGAAGAAAGCAAAAATCAGGGAAGAATTTAAAACAATAGTAAAATATCCTGGGTTGGCCATATGATTTTTTTGTATCCCCAATCGTCCCTCCTGCAGACAAACGGCGCGTGTGCATAAAACCCCTAGCACCCATCTGATGACAGAAGGGGCTTCCTCCCTGTTCATGTATCAGAGTGAAAATAAGCATCTTTTATTGGATTTTTCTCCTGGTTTTGAAAGTACATAATTCCTGTCTTCTGCAAGGTACCACATGGTATCAAAAGTATCAATGAACCATTTCTTGGAGGAGATTCTGAGAATGTCTTAGAAACAAAGATATCTTCTGCTTAACTTATCTCCTTCACCCCCCAAGAGGATTTTTTAATGAGGATGACCCATTTAATCTTCAGTTGTCTATAGCAGATAAGCAAAATCGTTCTCTTGAAAGAATGAAACCTTCTCTCCATTGCCTCTAAAGAGTGTTTGGATCTTAAGACACCTTTCTGATACATTCAAACATCTGCTTTAGAGAAACATCCCTCAGGAGTTGTTTGAGCCCTACAGGGAATGTACTTACCTGCGCAGTCTTCAGAGCTCCTAATCATAACATCAATACAGCCCATATGGAAAGTCCAACAATTAGGTAAAGAACAGACATGGGATTATTTGTGTTTAATACATCATAGGTAAGGCTTCAGAAGAGGATGTGCTGTAGACAGATAGAACCTAGCTGAAGGAACATCAAATGCCAAGTGATCTCAGGGGCTTTTTAAGTAGAGACATACCATGAGAATTATTTTTTACCTTGTATGTTGGTTAAGCATTTCACAGTTCATTATAGGTAGAGTAAAAGTACTTCTCAGTGACCCTTTTTTGGATTTCATCTGCTAGAGACCAATATATAAGGAGCATGTGAATGTTAGTGGTAAGCTGATTTTTGTGTAAGATGGTGATAATTCATTTCTAGGCATGAATCTTCTGAGGACCTCATAGTTAAATCATACCAAGTGGTCAGTGTTTCTTCTTACTCTGTACATGTGGCATGTACAGTTCTGTCTCGGAAAGAAACCGCAGTTTTGTAAGTCAGGAACTTTATAGGAGAAGATCTTTGCTTTCGTCACTAAACTGGGTAGGAATCACTAGTTCTTGAGGGCAGTACTTCTGGGGATTGCTGCTAAGGATGTACAAATTGGATGCAGAGCCAAGACCAGGCCAATGTTGCAAGAACCATGCTTATCAAACCTGATGATTTAATTAATGTATATTAAGTACATTAGAAAAACATCTAAAGACATGGCAAGAAGGTTAGCATGATTTATGCCAAACATGCATCGATGTATTCTTCTGTTGTCTAGAGGAGCAGAAGCCAGAGCTATGGTGTACTCCTCTAAGCTGATTTAATGCTTTAGCATCTCCACTTTGTTTTGACTTGCGTCTTCTCATGGCCTTGTAAGGCTACTTATTGGATCTTTGGAATTCTGGTTTTCCTTGCCATCATTGCTATTTTTAGTCAAAATCTTTCAAGAGTTGTGTAAAGTGGGTTAATTTTTGAAATTATTTTCTGTTGTTTCAGTGGCTCTTAAATGTATTATCAGAATCAACAAGACTGCTCTAATTCAAACATATTACATTATCTGTGAATATTAAACATTCTTGGCATATGGCTCAAGTAGTCAGATAACATCTTTACACAGCTTATTTGTGTATTGTTCAAAGTCTGACCTTGTTTGGAATTTCTTTTCAGTACCCTTTTTTTCACAGTGTGACATGTTAGATTAACCCTGCCTATTAATTCTTTGTTCACCTAATAAATGGTGAATCAATATCTTTGAATCAGAATACATGCATGCATTTTTTTCCCTAATACGAGGATGAATCTACTATGGTTAGCAACAAATGCAGACAAATGCATCTGTTATTTGTTTTTCAATTTCAAAAACTTGAACCACTGATTAGTTTTCATACATAAATAAAACAGTTTAAAAAAACATACAAGGGAAAATATTTAAAAGCTCTCTGCCAGCAATTTCAAGACCACAGCCAAACTCCTTGTCTTTTGGAGTCAGTATAGCCCTGAATAATGTTAAAAATCTTGTGAAATGACTGGCCTGTGTTCAGACCTTGAGCATGTTTCCTGCAAGTAAAATTGCTGTTCCAAATATCTTGTGTCTCATGATGTTTTCCCTGAACTTGTCCACAGACTTTTTCTGGATTTGGTTTTATCACAAGCATTCACGTCTGGATTCCACCTTCATACTTGCTTTGTATCAGCTTAGTTCTGCTGGCTTCCAAGCCCTCACCCCAACGAGTGATGATTTATCTGGAAGAACCTGGAAACCTTGAGTTTTAATACCATAATGAATTCTTTTGCATTAGGGGAAATCTAGTCTTGCTAGTATAAGTAATGAGCTGAAGATACATTTACTCACCTATTTATTAAGTAAAATGTAAGTCATTCAATATGAGAATAGGCCTCGGCCTCTTACATACAGCAATGCAACAGTGATATTGTACTTAATGCTTTGTTGGAAGCAACAGCCAGTTTTCCTCCCATTTTTCTGTCTCATTCTTCCAAGAGATTCCTGTCACTTACACTACTTAATCCCCTGTCAGCTCCTAATATCCACTTCTTGTGCTTGGTCCTCAACTGTCCTGTCCATCCCATTTTGAAATTGTATTTCATTTCTTCTCCCAGGCTGACATCTTGTGCTGGATACAGAGTGCTGAAAAAATGGGAGGTCTTGCCTTTGATGCATGGTAATGGGTTGAGGTTAAATCTGGCTTTCAATTCACCTGTGAAGTTTATGTTACAGAAAATGTAGCCTAAACACTTAAACTGTTTGCTAACAGTTTGCTAAACCCCAACAATTTCTGAAAGGTCCCAAAGGCTTGCAAGAAATTGACATGTTCTGAGAGTAGCTACAGATGAGCAGAGATGATGATGCAAGTACCCTGAAGGTGGGAAACAGAGCTGATAGCAGAACGGGAATATGTTGAGGCAGCAGATGTATTATTTCTCCTAGAAACTTCAACCACTCCCAGGTGACCTGGCTTCATTGGCAGCCTTTGTTTATCCTCTGTGTTTCCTGGAAAACATGTGGTGTTTTCCCCCCTTGCACTGGTACCTCCTTCTTGGAGTTGCAAACCAAGCCCAAGTAGTCTCATAAATCTTTACACATGCAGGGAAAGTCAAAGATTTTGATCTCTGTATAATAATTATGTAATAAATTGTCTTGGTTTAGGGCAAATATTTAGGAGGAAACCTCTGGGGGGTCTCCTCTAGGAAGAGCCGATTCCAATTGCCCCTCCCCCTACAGGTCCGGGAAGAATTTCCTTAGAGAAAAGTGGAAAAAACTATTTATTTAACAAATAGAATATTCACAAGTATAAGAAAAATTTGGATAATATGAAAACAATGAAACCTCTCCTTCCTCTGAAGAGATAGTAGATTCAGAGTCCATCTGAGTCCGGTTGAGTTCTCCTGTGGAGGGGCCGATTGCCGGGCCCGGCTGTAGGAGTTGGCGAGGGGGGGGCCCCCCGGGGGTTCCCTGGTGTCCTGGGCCCACGCAATGCCAGCCAGTCCCAGGAAGAGGAAAAAAGGAAAAAATACCCAGCAAAAGAAACAAAGTCTCTCCCTGCAAACAGCCAGGAAAAATCCGAGGAAAAACCCTCCGCTGTGAGCTCTTCCAGCACCCACACCAGAGAGAGTAAAAAAAAAAAAAACAGAAAAAAAAAAGAAAAAGAAAAGAGATAACGCTGTCCACTGGAATGTAGCCTTGCTTCGTAGGAGTAGGAGTAAAGGTATCCTGCAGACAAACGGTGAGTGTTTTTTTTTTTTTCCCCTCCACCTTCACTCTCTGTCTTTCTGGGACAACTTACAGCTGCAGAACTTAAGGTCCAGCATAAGCAAGAGGACGACTGGGGATACAAACAGGTCATATGGCCAACCCAGGACATAAATTCAACATGCTATTCCCATATAAGCCTTGTTAAATATCTGCAGGCTTTTTAGGATGTGATGTGTGTGGAGTGTGAATGATATGTTTTACATACAACTGTTACACTCTGAAATGTCCTCCTGCCACTTTTTCTTGAGAGGCGTAATCTTACATAATTAGAAACCACTGCTGCTTTACGGGTTTGCCTCTGCAAGAAAAAAGAAAGATTCAAATATTTAGAATCCGTTAAAGTCATCCTGCAGTATTTTATTCCTTGTTGCAGATAGAGCATATTAAAAGCATGAAGTAACATGCATGCTTTCTTCAGTGGTTATATCTTGTCTCTGAGAAATTTAGTGGTTTGTGCTGACAACAAAAAGTTGGCAGAGTAACCCATTGTTCAGGCAGTCATGTTTGAATGTCTCTCAGGCTTTTTAAAGGAAGAGAAGCATCTAGTAAATTAACAAAACTAGAGACTAACTTGTCTCTGAATTAATGTGTGGCCATTTATAGAATCTTAACATGAGAGAATGGTGTGGGTTGGAGTGGGTAGTATGAGGGATTTTCTGCTACTCTTCATGATGACAGATTAGTAATGTTATTAGATATACACATACACACACATATATATACAAACACACACACATATAGATATCTATATATATATATTCAGGAGTGAGTAATGAGTCCGTTAGATTTTGGATGTCCACTTAAAACTGTCTGAGAGTTGGCGATTTTCAAGTGCCACAGGTCTCTAACCTGACAATAATGTGTTGTTATTGAGAAATGTTGAAGGCTATTCTGACATCCAGTGGTGTCCAAGAATGCACATGGAGATCTGAGTGTAGGCTGTGCTACAGCATTAATCACTCTGATATTCCACAGTGAGAATATCAGAATGATTTTTTTTTTTACCAAACTGGGGCTGGGCACTTTGACAAAAGTGCCTTTGAAATTGTGGTAAAAACTAGGGAAAAAATGGTGTGTGTATTGATGTTTAGTGTTTTGCAGCCTAAGACAAGACATTGCTAGAAATGGGAACATTCCTACTTATGGAAAAAATATAATCTTTTTGCCATGGTAAAAAGAAACCATTGTCTGTAAAAACCTCTGTGGGAAAATACTAATTTTGCTCGTGATGTTGGTATGTCTCATGTGAAAGTTGAAGACATTCAAGAAAATGAAAGCTTCATTCTAATAAGGAAAATGACAAATAATAAATATATCAAGTGTGTGTGAAATCTGTGTGAAAAGATTTTATAAAAAGTCTGGATTTCCATCAGACAGCCACCCCCTTACAAATTTTTGAGTTTAGAATTGAAATTCTGAAAATGTAATTTCTTTGCAAAAGAACTTCTCTTTTTAAATTAGAAATCTTTTCAGGAGTTGAAGGCTAGGATCAGTAGTAAGTAATAGTGTCCTCTGTGTTACAAAAATTTTACACTGTTATCTCAAAAACACTCATATATGTGGTAGTCTAGACTATGTGATGATATAGACCATTGTATATAGAGAAGAAGAAAAAGTAAAAAATAATTTAAGATCTTTGAAATTAGACTTTTTTTTCACTGCAGTGTAAAGCTGTTCAGTGAAATTTGCTAGGTCAGCCTTAATTGTGGCTGCAGCACATGCTGGCCTCAGGACCAGACTCAGAGCAAGTTAGAAAAGTGTAATATGAACATAGGTGCTGAAGATGCTATGCAGTTAGCCTGGTTTACCTCTTTTTCTGGCCTACTGTATGTGCTAATGTGGACTTCGTATTCCTCTGTCTGGGTACAGATTTAAGGTACGCTTTCCAGTATAAGAGGTTTATCTGTATGCATAAGACCAGTGCACCAGACCACAAATTATTTTATTCAGGACTTAATAAGTAGCTTCTGGAAAACAGGATGAAACAACCTTCAGCAGAGACACCTCCAACAAAGCTTCTTGAAAATCTCTTCTTGGGAGGCTACACGGCTACTTCTTCTTGGTACCTCTCTTGGGAAAGGCTTTTATTTGCCAATCCGTAGTCTTAACATAGGGTTTAAGAGAGCCTCCCTTTTGTGCCTCTTGTTCCTTGCCCCAGGTGTTCATTTTTGTTAGGATTTAGTTACTGACATATCTCTGTGGCTTCTGTATACTTCTTGCACTGACTACAAAGGCAGTGCACATCTCTTTCCACATCCTATGCACTGCTCAAAAAATGTCCTCTCTTATGCTGTTTCTGTAAGATGTTGAATTCCTGGAGTGGGAAGACCACTCTGAGGGTAGTCCTTTTCTGTTTATAGGCTGCTGAGGAATGGAAATTTTCGAAAAACTCTGGTATGCAAGGTACCTTGAAACTCCAAGTGTGACAAAGAGCCTACCTTCCTCCTCCATTACAAAGACTTGTAAAGTTCTTGCATCTACAAATCCTACACATTTGGCCAGAAATTTCCTTGTTTGTGTACCATAAGGTGGCTGGGTGATAACATCTTGTTCAAACAACAAAAAACTCAAAGTGAGGCTCACAATACAAATCATGATTTGTATTTTAGAGATGCAGTTCAATCTCAGCATAATGAAAAAAGGAGTTTTGTGCTATGATTTTATTTAACTAGTTGATTTTCTATGGCCGAATATTTAACTGAAAACAAAGTTTATTTAAAAAGTTGCCACAAATTTTTTCTGGCTGGTTGACTGAACCCTTACGCATCTAAAAACTGAGAATAATAGGTGATGTGAAATGTAAGTATCTAACAATCATCCTAACAAAACAATCAAACAAACCAAAATCTCTAAAAAATATCCCACCAAACCAAAGGACTGTGGCCAGTCCTTTGAAAAGGATGGATTTACTTCTACCTTAGCAGGATCCATCCAATTTAGATTTTTTTTGTTCATTTTTTCCCCAGTTTTGTGGCTCTGTGGCTTCCAAGAGTGCTAAAAGAAATGGATTGCTGCTCAGCTGCCTTACATCCTTTCCTGCCTTCTGACTGTCAGCATATGCTGATTGATCACAGGTACACAGATGAGTGTAACCTAATTTCTTCCTGATTCAATTCCCCCAAATTCTGTTGGTCAAATAGCAGTATCTGCCTTCTAGGAAGAAGCCTCTGCCTTTGGTTGCCAAAACAGGGTGTAAGTGGCTTGATAGTATGTTGCAGAGCAGTGCAGGTAACAGGTGGTACTTAGTTCTTGCATGTTTCCCTCCTAATATGGACTGAAATGCTGAATTTAGTATCTATCTCATATAGGATTTCTGTGTAGTTGGCAGAAAGGAAAAAGTATTTCCAAGTTCAGAGTTGCTCCTCTGGAGGCGTCTTTCTCTGTTTCAGCTTAAGTGTTTTAAAAACTATGCCAACCTTCAGTTTAAGAACAGGTAAGTTCAAGTAAAAAGGACCAGGTTTATGTTGCTTCATGCTAGACAATTCCTTTTAGTCTTGTGAGATATTTCTACTTTGGCTTGTTCTTACACTGTACTTTTACAAGATATAAATCAGGACAATTTGGGGAGTATGCCAAAAGCTTGCATAGTGCAGAAACTTGTATTGTCCTTCCTGTATCTCTTGAGTAAATCTAATGACATCTGTAATTTAAATTTTCAAGAATGAAGAACAAATAGAGCCTGACTTTTTTGTTTTTGTTGTTTTTAATTTAACATAAACCTTCTAGTTGATATGGATATAATTTCCATGTGAAAGATCAAAGAAATAAATGTCTGGGGCCTTTGTGAATCTCTTACTTAAAATAAATAATGAAAACTCATTTCAGGTGATCTAGACAAATCATAATCTTCAATTGAGCCCAAGGAGACTGTGGGTATATCTGTTGAGAATGTAAGGACAGATTATGTTAAGTCAGGTTCTGAATACATACTTCGAAGAACAGATTATGAAGAATTTGTGTGCCAGTGAAGCAGAAAAGGTACATCTTTCAAAGAAACATCAGTATCTCTTGTCTGGAAAACAGCATTTAAAATCTAGATAAACATTTGGTTTTTGCTTATTTTTCCACAATACTTAACACAGATACAAACTGTGTAATGCAGGATTCAGAGTATGCAGTAATTTCGTATCTGTAACAACTTTTTTTCTCCTGTTTCAAGTATTTATGATTTGAATAAGGTACAAGTTTTCAGTTTTTCATCCTGCCAGAGGATGTGTGGAGGTCAACAGCGGGATGTCTAAGAAAGTCAATTCGTGGTTTGTGGGAAAATCTCCCCCTTTCACTCCTAGAGGCTTTAAGGATGGTAGCAGGAAGAATTTGCTGATACTTTGTTGTCATAGTCTTGACTAAATTTCAATAATTTTTTTTCAATAAATATTCATAAGTTGCAAAAAGTGAGAAGGCTTTTCTTGAGCAAGAAGAGAAGTTCATTTTATCAGATTTTGTTACTCTTCAAGTCTTACTTCAGTCTTCCGCATTCTTGGACAAGTGATTAAGCTAGTGACACAAAAAGGGGGGTTTGAACTATTTCTGCTAAAGGTAAAAGAACAGATTTAGTGCCTAGGCATGTGCATTTACACAAAGATTTATCTCATTTGTTCTGACATAAACAGGGATGCAGCTGAGCTGGCCAAAACATCAAAAAAGATAATACAAAGGCTAATACTATTGCTTAGTTTAAGACAATTTACAGGGGAGGGTATCTGAAATAAGTTACTACCCTGAGTTTTAACTTTTCCCCTTTCTACTAATAAGGAGAGACAAATATGAAGAGATAGAGGTGAATGTGAGGATTGGAGCCCACTCCTCATTTTTAAATTTTAAATTAAAAAATCAATTTTTAATTTTAAAAAATGTAATGAAGGACAATAGGGGACAAATCAATAAAGCAAAAGTAACAGCTCTGGGTGCATAGCCATAGCCAGAGGCACACCAGCTAACCATAGCAACTCTTCTTATATACCCTTTCTATTGCATTGGTCAAATCCATATTCATAAAGATTATACATTTTCAAAAATTTCTTTGAACTCATTTACATGTTCCAGGAACTCTTTAGCATGGTTCAGCTCTGACCCGCCTTCTTAGAGCATGTGCAGTAATTGTGGATGTGGTTTTGAGGGACATTTGTCACCTTCTCCCAATGGCCCCGTGTTCTGTGGTTTCAACAGTTATAGATAGTCGAAGTGTCAGTAGCAGGGGTCCTCATCATGTCCATTCCTCAAATGTTATCTGACCATGCAGACGGTTTCAGCTATTTCAGTTATTGTAAGTTAACCATAAGTACTCTAAATCAACATCTTCTACTTCACAACTATATGAGTTACTTCCATTATTGCCAGTTAGTTACAAAAATAAAAGCATTAGGTATTATTTCACAACTACAGCTGCTTCTGCGAAAGTTAACATTATAGTACAATGCACAGCATAGCATCCACTTCAATATTTATGAAAGCCAAAACTAAAATACGTGTATATCACAGTGAAAAAAATCACAGTTTACTTAAAGAAAACAGCAATAATCAAGAAATACAAAGGCGAACTACGCCCGTGCACAAATGTGGAGGAGATCCCTCTAATCGTCCCAGGGAACACAGACAAAATGGTGAAGGATTCCCTCTGAGAGTGAGAATGAAGGAAACAACACGGCAAAAAAGCCTCCGTTGTTCTAAAACTCCCTCCCTCCCCCTCTGTCGTGTCCCACTCCCCCTCCCCCGCCAAAGGAATAACCAACAGGGAACAGGGACAAAAAAATCTGGAAACACTATTGTTGTCCAAAAGCAGTCAATGCTGCCAGTCTGCCTGCTCCACACCGCCCACCAGGGCCTATCCCTGGCACGGCCCGGCTACTGGCAGCGACTGGAACTCCTGGAGTGGCTCTGACCTCCAGCGTGGCAGCTGCCGGCAAGCCCGTCCTCTCCCGCAAATGGCCTACGGTAGCAGCTGAAGGGGTTTTGAAATGCTTGAGAGCCTGGAAAGAACGGAAGGAAGGGCTCCAAGACTCCATCCCCTGTTTTTAAAGGCACGAAGTACTCCTCTCTGTTATGTGAATTGGGGTAAAACACTGAGGTTCTGCTTCCACCTCCAAATCTTAAAGAGACAATAAACAAACTTGTGTGGGTTGATGTAAAGAAAGATTTTGGGTCAGCCCTAATGCTTAGCTCTGCCTACTATCTCTCTAACTAGGACAATCATTGATTTAAATTCTATGTCATAACATGTGTTTTACTGAGGTTTTTCTCTCCTCCAGATATGTAGAACATAGTGAGCTAGGTTATACATATTCGTATCCTAACCAGTCAAAGCATTTCCAGTGTATAATTCATTTGGCTTACTTCAGATACTTTCTTTAGGGTTATTTGACTCCCAAGGTGGTTAGTTTTCTCTTTTGACTATTAGTGGGAGTCCAGACATTTAGTTCAGATTTAAGTGTGTTTTTGTGGACAGGCTAATTCAGCCTTCTTGTATAATTTCGTTAATTCTGAATAATAATTGTGATTTATAATTGTGCATGCAGGTTGGTGAGGACAAAGGAAGCTGTTCTTTCCATAGAAACCACCACCCATGTGTTGTTCCTCAAGAGAATGAAAATATTTTCCACACCATATTTGCTTTTTTCACAAAGTCTGGAAGAAAAGTACTGGTAAGAAATGGTGCCATTTATGGCACCACCCGAACATGCAACGCATTTTACAAAACATTTGGCGAGGTTTGACATGAAGATCTGAAGCAGGTAGTTCATGATAGGGCATATGTAACAATACTGATCATGTGCTGGGGGGACAGTCAGTGATTGTAGTTGTCTGATGTTTTAAAAGTACATAGAAGTTTCAGGAAGTGCATTGAAAAGGGATTTAGCTGACATGGCAGCACACACTTGGTTACCAGAGCTCCCATGTTCTGTCAAAGGCATTTGGGGGCAGTGAGTTACTGCACCGTACTTGGTGCCTGACCCACACAGAGGGCTGATGCACAGCAGCAGTCATGTTCCTTCCAGAACTGAATGCTTGCCTAGCTCAGCAGCTCTGTAGAGGACTGAATTTTATGGGTTGTTTCATGCTGTCCTCTGTATCCAGCTATCTTCATGTCTTTAAAGTTATTATTTCAATTCAGGAGTGCTCTATTATAGCAATTTACTATATAACTTAGTTTTTTGGTGTGTGTGCTGTCACACAAGTTATTGAATTTTTACTTCCTTTGCCTAACAACTTTTTCCATGTTTCCTGTAGGACTGTGAAAGACCAGGCCGATCTTGTTTAATTGTACGCTGCAACTTAAGCTCTCTACCTAAAGCAGAGTCCTGTGATATAAATATTTACATGCTGCTGAATACTGAGATACTCAAGAAGGTACGTGGTCCCCTTGAAGGTGGTCTTCAATGACAGTTTAAATGTGCTTATGTGAAACAATGAGCTCAAAACTTGCATTTCTTCCTTTATTTACTAGTGTGTGAAAAACAATCATGGTATCAAAGAAAAAGATCTACTTATTAACAGTGTGTATGGAGGTGTTAATCGTAGTTCTTATGCATTACCGGTTAAGATAGAAATAAGTTTTGTTCAGAAATTTATGCATTGAAAAATAGTTAAGGAAACCCCTAATTGTGTGCATGGTATTAAGGCTAGGGATTTCTGAAAATTGAATTGATTTATGAAATTTTTCATTCTAAAAAATGTAAGTGAATGTAAACTGTGACCAGCTGTTTTTCATCTTTCTGTGTAAACAGAGACGTGGCAGTATGTTGTATTTTTTACTTCAAATTATTGTTACTCTAAGAAGATGGATCATGACCACTTTAATACTGAGCTTAACATTTGGACAAGAAACAAATGATTACAAGTTAATTTTTTCTGTCTTCTCTGAAGCCACTGAATAAGACAGTAAATCTTTTGAATTTTTTATGATTTACTGCATTTTGATCTGTTTTCCTTTACTTACAAAAATGCTGACTCTAATTGAGGCAAGATGCTCTAAGGTTATGAGGGCATAAGATAATTGGAAGAGAAAGCTGAGAACATTACCCTGTTAAAATAAACCTGTCTTTGTTAGCTGTTAGATTAAAAGCATCGGAGAGCGCCATTATTAGAAAACAGTCGCTAAAGTAATTAATAGACCTCAGCTTTTACTATTGAAACCAGTGAGTCTGTTAATGTTCGTTCATATTTGAAAACAGGAAGCCTAGGCAAGGCCAGAAGTTTCAGGTATTGTTACATACTTACAGAAATGCTGAAATATATAGACAGGTAACTTAGTGCATGCAATATATGCTTCTGGGAAATAGAGACTTGAGAATAGCCAGAAATCATCCTGTTACCTGTGTGAGGAAAATTAATCCACAAACACCAGAGGTTTATGTCCAAAGAGGAGACAGAGGAGTCTTGTAATTTCATTTGAATAAAGGGAGAGGCCATGGGGCATTTCCCTTGGGGTGTCTCAGTTTTTTGGAGGACACAACCTCCTTTTTATCCTAATTTCCCGACCTTATGTCCCTCTCTCTTTCCCCATTGGCTGAGGTATTTGAGAGGCACAGACTTTCAGAAAACGCCTAATACCGGAGACCCCCCTCTAAGGTATAATATGGAATTTATGGATCTTCTCAATGTTCCTCTCATTTCTCAATGAGAGAAAACGAGGTCCTATTCCTGTTAAAGTTTAAAGGCTTTTAATAAAAAAATCAACAAGAAAAGACAATTCAAGGCAAAGGAATTACAGCATCCCGGGACGCTGGGTGTAATGGCGCAGAGCCAGAGCACACCTCTCCCAGAGAGAGACTTTCCTTATATACTTTTTTACTGTAACAGCTTGTTGTATAATTCTAATGACGTTTTTTTTAAGAATTCAGTAATCTATCAATTCCTGGCAGGCAGTCTTTTCTTACGGGAAGTCTGTTGGTCCATCTGCATAGTCGTTTGCCAATTCCCAGCAGAGGGGTCTCTTATCCAGGAATATCTTGATAGAAGTAGAAGTCTGGCAGACCATTTGCATAGTGGTTTGCCAATTCTCGGCAGAGGGGTCTCTTGTCTGGGAATATCTTGATAGGAGTAAATCGCCTTGCTTGAGGGGTAGTTTGTGATTTTTTTAACATAGTAATGTTAGTTATTTCTTAACTATTGAATAAAAAGAGAATGGTTACATTTCTACACAAACACTGCTTCTACAAGGATCAATATTATACATATAGCATTCATTATTTGGTAAAAACCAACACTATACTATGTATTTATAACACTCAATATTCAATTTTATGTATCTGCAGACCTTTGGTTTGTTTGTAAATGCAAATTTCCCTCATTCCATTCATCAATCAGTGGAATCCTCCCCATTGTTTGTTTTATCTTTCACTGCTGATTTTATCTACTGGCAAGACCCACAGTTTTGTTTGTGAAGACAAATTCCTTATTCCTTTCATTCCCAAGGCAAACTGCATACAAGTGACTAATCTGTAAGTTGAAATGGCATCTTTTAAAATGTGCCTGTTCAAATGCACTGGGCATTTTACTGGAGAAATATATATTAATGAGAGGAATTGTACAGTGAATAATTAAGATATTTGCCATAAATAGTTTCAAATATGAAGTTCCTCCCCTGGAATATATTGTAGTTTATCCCAGTTTTTGTATATCATTTTTGTGTTCACTTGAAAAACAGATTGGAACTTTTTTCATGGTTAATATTGAGCCTTCTGTGTCACTGGAAATGTTTTGTCTTTCTTTTGTAGTAAATGTGGGAAGCATAAACAAACACTAAGTATGTTTTTAAAGTCTAACATACCTGATTTATAATCTAAAATATTTAGCTTAGGTGTATCTGTCTGTTATGAGCATAAAGTATATTTTTTCAAAGCAGAATTGTAACCAGGCTGCCAACCTAGCCTTCACTAAGCATTTTCTGGGTGTATTTATTACACTGGCAAATGGTTCACTGGGCTTTTTTTGGCAGGGGGGTTGGTGCTTTTGTTGTTGTTTAGTCCAGTTCTTCCTCTTTTTACTTCTCAGGACAGTTCATCGGTCATCCAGTTTGTCTCAAGGGCAAGGCTGCAGGTGGACCATGATCTCAGAGTTGTGGAAGTACCCAGTGGGAGCCCAGAAGAAAAACTAGTGAGTACACAAACCTGGAGAGAAATGTTTCCTTACCCCAGTGGGCTGGAAATCACTGAGAGCTCTATACAAACTGGAATTTGTACCTGGGCTAGCTCACAAGAGTGCCCAGACTTTGTCTGACTAGACTAACAGTACAGTGAACTGTGTTTTTGTGGTTTGGCTCTCTGTGATAATTGCGTCAACAAAGTGAATGATGTTATGTCGAACCAGAATGATCTATGTTGTAGTAGATATAATATCCTTGAGGTATTAATGTAAAAATTAGGTTTAGCTTCCTGATTTAGGGTTAACATTTGCTTTAATCTAATACAGATTTCCCTTGAAACCTGGAAGAAACTTTAAACCTGGGCAATGTCTTTTCACATGTGCCAGAATAAAATACTTAGAAGCGTTAATGATATTTTGGGAGCTGTGAAAATGGAAAAAGGTGTCTAAAATTTCAGAAAGTTGTTTAACTTTTTTTTTCGTGCTCATTTGGTAAAACTCAAGTATGAGCTGATAGCACATTTGTGTTGATCTCCCCTCTTTCTCCTGAGTTCTCTGCTCCTGCTGGGTCTCCTACCCTTTTGGTGCCACTGGTCTTCCTGCTTTTTGTTATCCGAAAGTCTGGCAGTTTCGGATAACAGAGCAGTCTACAGCTCCTTCACTGTATTTCACTGTCCATTCACCTAGCTGGCACCACCCATTTCACAGCCTTTTGTCTCAGACTTCTACAAGAGCTCAATCTGCATTTAAATTGGCATCTCAATCTGCAGCTTGGAAACCCAGCTTCTTGCACCAGATGTGTCCCGAAACAATCATGTCTGTAACTGTAGCCTTGAATTTTTATTTCTTTAGACCTGTCAGACTTCTATTTTTTAGTGTTCAGAATTTAGAAATACTATTATCTAGGAATGCAAGCTCTGCTGTGTTTCAGTGTTATCTAATGCTTAGAGAAAAAAGAAAATAAAATTAAGCAAAAAAAGAAATTGTCCTTTTCCTATTCTCAGAAGTCCTTTCATCAGGCCTTGGGTTGCATTATGAAACACACTGTATGTGTTGGGAAACTATCTTATCTTCAAATAAGAGTTTGCTTCCAGTTCCTGGGAAGACCTAGCTCTAAAAGAGCATGCTCGACACGTAGCCATGTGATACTAATCTGTAGTTTCAAGTCTTTTCTCATATGAATGGTATTTCCTCTCTGCTTTATGGTATTTCCATATGCCAGCTTCAGTATTGCTGTATGTTTTGTACAGGGTCATGTTCAGGCCAAAATTTAAGACATGGCTTGGCTCAAGGTATTAATTTTTCTGGGTTCTCTTCTTGTGGAATGCAGAAGGGAAGAGTAATTGTTGCAAGTCACAACTATTCAGCTGAAAATAGAGACTGGAGGAAGAAAACGTCTTTCTTCAAACTCCTCTCTTCCATTTTAAAGCTCTTCATTGACCAGAGACTACTGTACTGTATCTGTTTGGAAAATAGTTCCTTCTGTATAGTTGCACATGGACTTCCTATGAGTCTATGTATGATAGTGTTCCCTAACGTTTCTTAGACATGATCATGCTAAAGTTGAAAAGGCCTTTTTGCTTTCTATGGCTAAAGGTGGGCTTATTGTCACATTTAAATGATTCTTTAGGACCAAGTACCATTATTTCAATTGTCACTTTTACAGTATAGGGCACAATATCAGAGTGCAAACTCTCTGTAAAGCAGATAAATGGAGAAGGAAGACAAATGGAAAAGGAAGGCTGGTATTTTTTATGATAGTATAAGAAATACTGGTGAAGCACCCATATAAACACCAACTCTGTTAGAAACTTCAATAGATAATTTGTAAGGGAGATGCAAAAGTATATGTGAGTATCTTTAAGTTGGGTAGCAGGCTGTCTTTGAAATTAACCCATTTAAAAATATTAATTTGTGCAATTCTCAGAAATAATTTTTCTGGATTTGGATATGATTTTATGTGATTTGTAATTATATATTTTTGGTTCTGGTTACAATAGACTGTTTCAGCTCTTACATTAGACAAATCACATGAGGAAGGTGATCAGAGTTCAGATTTGATTCTGTGATGACAGTGGTATTAACATATGTACATATTATCTTGAAATCAGTGTCGTATTTTCAGGAGGCATTCTTTATTTTCTTCATCATACGTTCCCATGAAGGTTTGGTTCTCCTCTTTTCTGTATGTAAGCAAAACTAATAATAAGCTCCAGGAGAACACAGTAGTCAAATTACCAGATCCAAGAGTCCACATTTTCTGCTCACTGCTTGCATGTAGAAAGAGGAGCAGTGCTCTCAAGGAGCAAAAGGATTGCCCTTGAAAATGTGGAAGGAAGAATTAACTGGATTTTACTACAACAAATCCAAATGCCTCTGAGTCTTCCTGTATTGAAAGTGAGAGAATGCAAAGCTTACTGCATGAAAAGGCAACCCCAGATAAAATGTATGCAGGTCCTGCAACAAAGTGACCTGTAAAACTTAAGGCTGCTGTCTGGTGCTATCCACTAAGTACAGATATGCTCCATCAAGGCTTTGAACATTTCCTGCCTTCTGGATAGAGTTCACAGTTCTTTTATTTCCAGCTCAGTCACTCCACATTAAATGCATATCCCAGATAACCCAAAATGTTACTTTATCCCCTATCTATCTATGCCCAAAATTGTTACTGTCTCTTTAAGACCCCTGCAGCTGGAAGCTGGAATGGGGAGGTGGTGCCCAGGGCTTTTTAAAAGTTGGGACACCCAGGCATATCTCTCTCTCCCTGTTTAGCTTGCCTCTTGGCCTTTTCTTGCCTCTACTCACAACAGGATCAAGTAGAAAATCTGCATTTTTACAATCAAAAACTCTTTCAGAGTGAATTTTGCAGCACCTGTGGAGAACACAGCCAGAGCTGGTCTGGTGCCAACCCATCATGCATCAGTGCTGGAAGTCTGTTCTTTCCTTCCCTCCTCTTCCATCAGAGTAGGGACCCAAGGCAGCAGCACCAAAATTGGCAGAGTCCAGCAGATGTCAGGAGGCGGCAGCAACCGGCAACGCTGATCCCACACATGCTGGCAATGGCTATCTGTCACTAGACCTGCTTTGTAAGACCCCTCCTACCTACATGGGAGGGTTTGCTGCTATTCTCCCTTTCTCTTCAGAACCACAGACTCAGCTGTGGTGACCACAGTCTTAGGCTGGGTCACTCTGCTGTTTCAGGTTTCTCTTTGTCTCTGGTGGGGATCTGTGAGATTTAGCAATTTTGTATCTAGTAGTTATTTACTGTTATTTTTTTGCCTGTTGCTGTGTTGCTTGCTAGTAAGCTTGTATTTTTTCATTCATGGCTATTGTATTCGGTTTCTCCTTATTGATGGAGAGGGATTGGTTAAAATGAAGAGGGAGAGCTCATTGTAGAGTGTTCCCATTAAATTGTCTTGAACCATGACAATGCAGCACAGGCAAATGATTGTCCTCCATGGATATTTTCTGCTCAGAATTTAGGTATATTTATGTTTGCAATGATAATATATTTTGGGAAAAAAATAGCAGAAAAATAATCCTTGCAAAAAGTAAGTTTATGGTTTTGAAGACTTGGAAGGCGTCTTTATATGCATATCTCTATGCAAAGAGATGAAAATGTATATTCATGAACCTAAGCTTTAACTGTTTGCTTGCAGCATGGAGGTCTTCTGACTTTGGCCGGTTCTCCATGTCTGTGTTGGAAGGAGCAGCCTGTGGTACTGTACAGTGTTCATAATGTTCCAGCTGTTTTTTTAATGCATGTGGGAATACCTCTTCACTCAGCAATCCACCACCAACCTCTCATTTTTTAGAAACACTCAGCATTTTAAGGCACCACTTCTCTCCAGCTTAACTTTTTGGTGACTGGCTGGAGCTTTCTCCCACAGCTTGGCAGCCTCCTTGCCATCAAATTGCCATCAATATTTGCTGCCTTATTGTTTACATCATGTTTAGGTTTTCATTTTATTTTTTTACCTTTCCATTTGCTACTTTAACATTCCTTTTATAGATTTTCTTGTCTTTACACTGCAGTCTGTCAGGTAGAAACATACCCTTGGGTAAAGGAATGTAATAAGGAATAACAATAATATACATTTAATTTTCCAGGGATAGAGACAAGGTTGCAAGAAAACCTCAAGTTTGTATTTTCAAAGAAAATACCGCTTTTCTTATTATACATAAATAAATAAATAAATATGTAAAAGGAAGTATATGCATATATGTACAGACATATAGGGGAATGGTGTCTTTACTGGTGAAGTCCCCCCAGGCATAACAGTACTTGAATGGAAAAGTCAACCAGCAATGCAATATGGTTTGAAAAACCAGAATTAATCTATGTGATAATACAGATATAGAATTGCTTTTTTTAGAAGCCCGTGCCTTCCATGGTGCTGTGGCTCATGATGCAAGTGCATAAAAATCATTTAATATACATAAGCAAAAAGAAAAGAAAATTTTTCAATTTGTATTTTAAATCAGGTTTTTTTGAAGTATGTTTCTTTTCTTTCTGAGTACCAGTGCAGTAGTGTACCTCTTCTGCAAAGGGCTTTGACAGAGTATGAGCTTTAATTACTTTAAAAACTACTCTGTTAACTTCTTGCCTACATGCTTTACTGGAATAAGGTGTTTTAACACCTCTTAAAAAAAAAAAAAGTTCTGTTTCTTCTTAATTTGTTAACCAAGATATAGATGTCAGGATATAGCAAGTGTTTGGCACAGGTAGAAGATGGACTGCTGGGTGCTCATCTGGATTCGACATTGCAAAAATCAGAGGTTGCGTGGAAATCTCAGATTTTTTCCAGAAAGGCAGTTACACTGTGTAAAACTGATTAAGGTGTGAGCTACATAAAGCTAAATGGCAAGCTGCACTGCCTCTTGGACCTCCCTACTTTCAAATCCTGCATGTACTGCGCAAAATGCAAAAGATAAATATAAAATTAAAAATCCTCATATGTCATCAAGACAACAATGTTTTCACGATTTTTCCTTGGCATTCTATCAGAGTCTGAAGTCTAACATCTAATCCATTCTGTATTTTGTAACTGTTACATGTGCTTTTTGTGAACCAGCTTCTGCCCCTACTGCCCTCTCTAGGATATTTTGTCAATCCCACACCCCTTATCTTTGGCATCAGTTACTCTTATCACTTCCATCTTCTCAATAGGTCAGGGTTGTGGGAAGTGTGCTGAGCTGGGGCTGCCTTTTGCTCCCCAACCTGTTAGCCACATTATAGAGGCTGTATTGCTGGGGTAGAAAGGACAGGGAATTCAAGGTTTGCCCAAGAACAGCTTTCAGAGATTGCAGCCAGCAGGTGGCAGATGGTTTTCTTCTCTTTAATGCCAATTACCCTCTGCCTCCAACCTTCCCCCCCAGGGATGTCTTTCTTCCCTGGCATCCCGTCACTGTCTGTATTTCTTTCTTTCAGATACTACAGATACCCAATATACACTGACTGTCTGCTCAGTCTGATTTGATTTGGGTTTGGCTTGGGTTTTTTGTTGTTGGTACTTTCTTTACCAAAACTCATTGCAGTTACTGTGCATTAATACAGGCAGATTTTTAGGACTTTAGATGGCTAGGGACATTAACATGCACAATATCCCTGCTCCTCCCCAAACCACAAAGCTATGAATGGGGTTTTTTTTAATGCATGTATGTTGATTCCAGGTTGCTAGAATAAACCAGGTAGATAAGCTGTTGCTCTACCCTGTTAGCTCAAGCTGTGACTGCAAAAACTACAGCCAGGATCTTCTAGCCAGCGTGCTTCAGACCTGAAATGTGAAGTTCTTGCTATAGAGAATACATATGATTTCATCTCTGCAGCTATTTCGGTCTCTATCTTTTGGCAGGATGAAGTGCATATAGGTCTATTTTGCTGGAGGTTGTGATATGTTAACCTTTGCTCTCTGAGTAGTGGAGAGAAGGAGCTTGCTTGAAAGGTCTCTTCAATAAGGTTGGCAGTACTTAAAAGGTAAGGCGTTGTGGTTTTTTAGAGGCAGAAAGGAAAATATAATTAATGTCTTGTTATCTAAGAAATAGTCATAAGACGTGTGTCCATAAGACGTATGCTAACCTTAGCATATGCTAAACTGGACTGTCACATCAGATCATCTTTCCAAGCTGCTTAGAAATACAAGCGTCTTAGCTTGAAAGACAGATGTCTGCTAAGGAAAGCAGGAGTGTCCTGGGTTGGCCATATGACCTGTTTGTATCCCCAATTGTCCTCTTGCTTATGCTGGACATTAAGTTCTGCAGCTTTAAGTTGGTCCAAGGAAGACAGTGAGAGTGAAGGTGGAAGAAAAAAAAACACTCGCCGTTTGTCTGCAGGATACTACGAACCAAGGCCGAGAGAGCGGAGAGGCTGCATTCCAGCAGACAGCGTTATCTCTTCTCTTTTTTTTTTTTTACTCTCTCCGGTGTGGGGGTGCTGGACAAGCTCACAGCGGAGGGTTTTTCCTCGGATTTTTCCTGGCTTTTTGCAGGGAGAGACTTTGTTTCTTTTGCTGGGTATTTTTTCTTTTTTTTCCTCTTCCTGGGACTGGCTGGCATTGCGTGGGCCCAGGACACCAGGGAACCCCCGGGGGCCCCCCCCCCACCCTCGCTGACTTCTACAGCTGGGCCCGGCAATCGGCCCCCCCACTGGAGAACTGAACCGGACTCAGACGGACTCTGAATCTACCATCTCTTCAGAGGAAGGAGAGGTTTCATTGTTTTCATATTATCCAAATTTTCCCTATACTTGTAAATATTCTATTTGTTAAATAAATAGTTTTTTCCACTTTTCTCTAAGGAAATTCTTCCCGGACCTGTAGGGGGAGGGGCGATTGGAATCGGCTCTTCCTAGAGGAGACCCCCCAGAGGTTTCCTCCTAAATATTTGCCCTAAACCAGGACAAGGAGCCTCCCTTAAAAGGCAAAATATGGCCCCCTTCGCTCCAAATTATTATATCTTTGAAATTAAGAGGCTTTCAGACAAAGATATGAGAAAAGGAATAACAGTTCTTTAGTAATGTGTATATGTATAATAAGGCAAACAAACAACAGCAACAACATCAACAAACAAGAACAGAAAATCCAATAAACAGTCTCTTTCCGCTCTTTAAGCAATTTCCCCTTTAGTGTAGTTGTGGAAACAGCCAGCATGGGCGCTGTTGGCTCCCGGCCAGGCAGGGAGGGTGCCATGATTCCACACAGCTGCAGGGCGTGCTTTGGCGCGAGCTTAGCCATCTCTCCACACGGTAATGGCGGACACAGCCAGCAGAAAGGGATGGAGAAGGGGCTTCCTTTATGAACCCCCAGGGGCAGCCGATCCTGGTAACCCCTCTGGGCAGCAAAGGAGCTGTAGCAGGAACCTCAGAGTAAAAAAAAGGCAATTTCAGGGTTCTACACCTGGGGAAGAATAACCCCCTGCACCAGTTCAGGCTGGGGGCCAAACTGCTGGAAAGCAGCTCTGTGGAAAAGGACCTGTGGGTCCTGGTGGACAACAAGCTCTCCATGACTCAGCAAGGAGACCTTGTGGTCAAGGCAGCCAATGGTATCCTTGAGTGCATTAAAAGGAGCATTGCCAGCAGGTGGAGGGAGGTGATCCTTACCCTCTACTCAGCCCTGATGAAGTCACATCTGAAGTGCTGTGTCCAGTTCTGGGCTCCTCAGGACAAGAGTGACATGGAGTTCCTGGAACAGGTCCAGTGGAGAGCAACAGAGGTGATTATATGTATGGAACATCATTCTTACGAGAAAAGGCCAAGAGTTGGGCCTGTTCAGTCTCAAGAAGAGATGACTGAGGGGGTCTCATCAATGTATATTAGTATCTGAAGTCTGAAGGAAGGGTGTCAAGAGGATGGAACCTGGCTCTTCTTGGTGCTGCTGTTACGATCCAGTTGCTGAGGTTCTTAGAAATGCCCCTGCCTGAATTAAGGTGCAATGAGAGCATATGCCAGTGACAATAGTATGAGTTTTATTTGATAGTAAATATTGGGGGGGGCCGGGGGGGGGGGTGAGAGAGAGAGAGAGGAAGAATGAGAGAGAGAAAGAAATAGAAAATAGGTGGAGGGGACAGAAAGAGAGTAACAGGAACGGAGTAGGGAGAATATCACTACTCCGTGGATCCCAGTGATGTTCCATTGATCCTCTCCAGCTGGTCATCTTGCTGGTGAAGGTCCCCCGAGAAAGCATGAAATCTGATGGGGTTATATACCCTCGAGCCAGGTAGCAATGTCCAGTAATGTCTCCCTGAGGGGGGAGTGGGGGCAGTATGGTACAACAGACTCTGAGTTTGTTGCATCCCATGCAGTCCTGAGGTGCAAGCTCCAGGAATGACTCTGGGGCAGGGGCATTTCGGAAGACCTTTGATGGATTAAGGCACCCCCTCATCTGCCTCCCACATGAATGTCCCATGGATTCGGCCTTCCCAGGGTTGGGTTAGGGTTACACAGCTGAGCCAGTTTGTGTGAAAGGGAGGTTAGGTGTTCACTGCCCCTGAGCAGAGGTTACACCTGAAACTTCCTTGCTCCCCCCCCCCCCCCCTTAGTGGAGAGACTGTGTAAACAGGGCTTCTGTGGGCTGTGGTCTTCCCTATCCCAAACGGCCAGGGATGATTTTTAGCACGGCTGCTGCGTTTGGCTCACATTCTTTTCTTTGTTTACTAGTTTGTTTCTCCCTGGGCTTGAGGTTGATGAAAGAATGGCTTTTCCCTTTATCTAATCTCAGTAATTTGACTTACAGTCCAAAATTCTTCCAGGAGGTTTCTGTGGTTGTACTTTCTTTAAAACTTCATAGCAATGTTTGAGGCATGAACTATTTTCAGTCTCTGACAGCTGCCAAGCAATAACACAAGAGACAAGAAGAGACTGATGCATGGGAAGCTCCTACTGAATATGAGGAAGAAGTTCTTTACTGTACAGGTGACTGAGCGATGGAATGGATTGACCAGAGAGGTTGTGGAGTCCCCCTCACTGGAGATACTCCAGAACCAATCTGACTGCAATGTGCTCTAGAATAACCCTGCCTGAGCAGGGAAGTTGGATCAGATGACCCACCATGGTCCCTTTCAACCTTACCCATTCTATGATTCTGTGAAATGCATGATAACTTCTCATCGATAGAAAAAAGCAGTGTGTATAAATCAGCTATGTTCAAATTCTTCCTCCAGAAAAGCTGCTGTCTTAATCAGCATTAAATTAATCTGTGAAACTGAGATGAAGGATGTCTGAGTACTTCTTTATTGGAACACTGTGACAAAATAGAGTGACCACCTTTCTCTCATCTGTGCCTGTAATTTTAGTGGCTGTTTTCTAAGGCTATGCATGCTTATGGAAAGAAAGATATGTTTGATAGTGGGATCTTGAGAGGCTGTCCTTGTCCCATCTTCCACTTTAAGAAGAGCTTTTGCCTGCACTCAGTCAGGATCCCCATGGCTTTCTCTGAGGCTTGTAAATCTGCATGGTTGGAGAACGCAGGGCATCTCTGGCGCCTGTACCAGAGCTGCTATCTCCTTCCTTTTGCGGCCTTTTCTTGAATGCCCACCATCAAGATTCATAGAAGTTGCATGGTAATGCATTGCCTTTTCTGGATCAAAATGTAGCAGTTTGAACGGGTTTAGGAGTGAATGAATGCATTTTATGAGTCTTTCATTGGCCTTTTATCTTGGGATTGCATAATTGTATGTTACCATAACTCCTGGATTTTCTCCGACTTTTAACAGTTAAGTTTTTTAAAAACTTGTTTCAACAATTCATATCTACAAAACAGTTTTGGCATTTTTAAGCAAAGATGGGGAAAGTGGTTTGTGAAGGTGGGAGGAAAACTAGCTACTTTGTCTTGCAAAACAAAGCCAGACAAATCAAATTAATTACCTTTAAAAAAAACCCCTGCTACCTCTCCACATTTGCTGCGTATTAAATTTCAAAGTTTAACACAGAAGTAGCCCTCACTGAGGAGAGACATTTTTGAGTTTTCCTCTGAGGAATTGGTTTTGATTTAAGTAAGAGACTGAAAATTCACATAGTGTATATGAGTAATATAATTTCCTCCCATTGTCTTCTTGAGACGGATGGTGGGAAAACTCTTTGTTGTTTGTATTTCCCTAACATACATGCTAGAGAAAAAGAGAGAAGAGCTCCCAGCATTTCTAGAAGAACCCATGACTGCATGTGTCCTTGCCTCTTTAACACAATGTGTTATTAGTAAAGCAGGGACGATTTCTATTTAATAGGGATGCATGAGTTGTCCAGTGTTTTTTGGGGGAAAAAGTAGTTAATAAGCTGTCTTAGTTTAAATAACAAATATCTGCCAAGGAAGGTAGAAGCCTTCCTGAAATGCAAAGATGACCCCTCTCTCCAAATTATTGTGACTTCAAAAATTTCAGGGCTTCCTGGCAAGAATATGGGAAAAGGAATAACAGTTCTTTACTAGAATATATTTATGTAATAAGACAGAACAAACAACAACAATGATGATTAAAAAAATGCCAATAAGAGACTTTTCCCACCTGTTAAGCTATTTATCCTTTCGTGTAGTTACAACCTCAACAGGATGGTGTCTCAGGTGAGGCAGAGAAGATACAGTACCTCCCTGGCAGCTTCAGGGGGGCATTCTGATGCAAGAGCAGGACCTCCCTGGTGGGGATAGCAGCTCAGGTGAGGGGGAAAGGAAAATTTCTCACCCAGGCACCCATGCGAGTGGTGGCAGTCTTTGGCACTACTAATTACAGCTGGTACGTGCTGAGAAGGGAGGCAGGGCTTTATCGCAATGTTGCACTACCATACAGAGAAGAGGTCCAGCAGGGACAGCTCTGGCTTCAAGCGTCTTGACACACAGTGGCTTCGGAGAGGGGCTGGGGAGGAATGACTCCCTCAGGCACTCACATGGACTGTGTTTGTCTCTCTCGGTGCTGGCATCTGGCAAAGTCTCAGTCAATGGGGCAGCCAGGACTCACTCTCTCTTGCAAGCAACAGGCTTACAAGCAGGTGGCAGGCAGAGCTCCATGCACTGCTCAGGAAAGGTCCTAGATAAAAAAAACCCGCATGATTGTCTCTACTCCCAGCCTGGGAAAAACTACCCCCACTCAACTAAGAAACTCCAAACCTTGGTTCTCCTCCCCAAAACCATTTCAATGGTATATAAGGTTGCTTGGTTAGTCCTTTTGTTTCTTAATTGCTATTTACCTAGAATGCCACCCCCAGCACCTCCCTAACAAGTGGGAAGAAATTCACTTGAAAAAACCTAACCTACACAAGCTCATAATGAATGTTTCATGTGACAAGCCAGAACATGCTGAGTAAGACAAGCCATGCACGATGTCATACTAATCCCTGCCAATACAAGGGATGGAGTTTTTAATGCAAGACCTTGTGCTCATTTGATGGCCCAGCACCTGAATAAGCCCTCTGTTGGGGACTGGCAGGGTAAGTGTTATGCTGAAGAGAAGGCTGATATTCTTTGGATTGATGCCTTTTTCCTGGTATTAGGAAAATGAAGCTAGACACGGTTAGAGGGTTTGGGGTCGTTACCTCTGTATTTTTATTAGGATCCTGTTTGATGCATCCATTTCACCCAGGTGACAGCGTGGCAAATGCCCACCCACCGTCAATCACATACACAAGTTCTAAACTTTACACATTAGCATATCTAACAAGGGGGCCCAATAATGGGGCTGGGGTGGGCTAAGCTCTAGTTTACAGAATCTGTCCTGCTAGGAGACCTTGGCTTCCTGAGGTAGTAGGATGTTTGGTCTCCCTGGCCCTGCAGTTCTGGGGTGTTTAGTCTCAGGGCCTGCAGAACACTTACAAAACACTAAGCACTAGACTAAGTGAAGGGTTACAAGTATGCATGCTAATACCTGTGGATACAGAGAACTGTGTAAAAGGTATATGAAAGAAAAGGAAAAAATCATTCCGGCATCTGGATCAAACACACAACTACTCAAAATCTGCTTGAAAACTTTAAATCCTTTGGGAAAAATGGATGGAAAGCGCTAAATTAAGGCTGCATTCCCTATTTGTTTGACAGATGAAATATGATCAGTGAGACTACCATACAATGTGTTTAATAAGATAAATACAAGAGAAAACAATGCAACTTCCAATTATAAAAAGATATTTTTCTAATTGCTTTGTAGGTGGTCTTTGAAGCTTTGCACAATCTGGAGCCTCGTGGGTATGTTGTCGGATGGATCATTGCCATCAGTTTGTTGGTGGGAATTCTCATCTTCCTGTTGCTAGCTGTGCTCTTATGGAAGGTAAGGTAACAGATGCAACATCAAACCAAAGCTGATCCCAAGGGAAAAAAGCTTTAATTTTCCCTTGTATTTAACATGCATTTTCTTTAGGAACTGAATAATTGTCTACTCCATTACAGAAGTCATTAGTCAACAAAACCAATTTCATGTACAAGCTTTTGTGAGGGACATTGGGGGACTAATGATCTAGAGAAAAAGTGAAAAAGTGGGGATTTTAAGAGCCTAACTATTAAAAGTTGAAACCTCTAAAAAACATTTCAGGACAATGGAAGGCCTCTTTTAGAAATCTACTATTATATTACACTTAGATACTTTGCATTTCTGTGTTTTTATGATGACTGAGGTTCACTGATTTCATCAGAGTTTCCCAAAAATCAGGTCAACTTTGCTTGACCAGCAAAGAGATTGGGTGCATGTCTAGCAAAAACTAGTTGATAGCTACTTCCAAGAGGTAGATGCCCTTGGGAGAGGAGTATCCAGCAATAAATTTTTCAGATCCCTCAGACAAAGAGTTCTAGATCAGTAAAGTGCCTTACCAGAGCAAGAATTGTCTGGACCTGTTAAAAGACAGCCCTCACACCATCTCTGATAAGGTGCAATTCTTTTATGCAGGCCCTGTTACAGGGTAAAATTGGGCTGATGCTAACACTTGCCAGCAGCCATCTGGTGTGGTAAATATGAAGGGTAAGGAACTTCAAGTGTTTTCACTTTTCAGTTCCCTGTTACTAATCCATAAATTTAAAAGACCACAGTCAAGGTCAGGGGCTGTCTTTGGGTGAAATAATCTCAAATGCACACTTGGGAACAAATCCAGCATTATTTTGCTTCCCGTGGCAGAAATCCTGAAGCCTGACTTGCACTGTTTAGCAGCATGTGGGCTGCAGGCTCTGCTAGCCAGCTGTGCTGGGACTGGAGGCCACAGCCCCAGTGTAGTGCAAAAGCACATATTGCTCCAGGTTGTGAAGCTATGAAATGAATTTAGAAACCTAAAACTGGTCATGCAATTCTCATTTTAAATTATATAGATGTGTGTATAGCTGGGGTATAGATTATACACTACATCATATAATATATAAATTTTATAAGGGTTATAGATTTAAAGTATTTTTAAAATCAGTTTTGAAGATTTTTATGTAATTACTGGCCAGGTTCATTTAGAGAAAGATGTCTGACCATAGTCTAGAAAATCTCATAACTTCTCTTTCTCTGACATTTGGGAAATACTTCTGCTTTCTGTGTCAGAAATAAAGTAAAAAGTAAAAGGGAAAAAAGTCTGTACAATTAAGATGGAAGAATAAAAATGAGAATGGAAAAATGCGAGATTGGAAGAGGCCCAGGGTTTACATCTCAATGACACACAGTTCTTGTAAAGGAGTTATTGCTGCAGATACCTATATGACTGATTTCATATGACTCATTTCATGTCATAAAGAGGGATGAGATGAGCTGTTTGGAAATGTACAAGATAAGAGAAATATCACCCTGTGAGTCTTCAGGTAAAACTTGCACAAGTTCAACTCTTGGTCTCCACTAGAGTTAATAAAGTCCTTTGCTTCCTGGGTTAATCTTGATACTTCGAAGTCTTTTAAATTTTATAGGGATCTTTCAGTGTATGTGAAGAAACTGCCATTTTGTTGCAAGAAAACTTCGAGAGAAATCTCAAGTAACAGCAACAAATAGCTATAACTAGAGTTATGTAGCTGTTTTTGCATGCATATATGCTGAGGCAAAGGAAGTGCCTTGCCTAAAGTCAGAGATGCCAGTCAAGTTTTGCCAGATGACCTGCAGTGCTTTATCCACAGATTTGCATGATTACTAAAGGATCCAATAATTTAAGGTTTTATTTTAGAGAAAATTGATTAAATCAGCCAGTACTTTAATTTATCTTAGTTTGAATCATAAATATATATAAGTAATACTTCGCACTCACTAGTTATTGTATTTTTTAAAATGCAGTAATATTAAAGTTGAGATAAAACTGACATGGGAAAGTTACAGTCCTACAGAGTAATCTTAATTGTCTGATTATAAATATTTTTTAGACAAAATTGGCGAAGTATATCCAGCAGTCATTCCTAAATTTTGTGTGTGAAGAAGTAAAAAAAAAATCCCAATATTATGTTAGAATTTAGTTTTTAAATGTGGAATGAAAGAACAGATTTTAATTAGACAGGGATTTGGGTATCTTAGAACAGCCAGTGAGAACAAGAATTTAGCCAAGTTTCAGGATTAGATTATAACATAAATTATGTTTTTTATTAAGAAATTAGTAAGGACTAAACTGTGATGCTCAAAGGCAGCTGTTTACACAAAAAAGAGCAGAAGCTGGAGCAAACTCATTGTAACAGAACTGAGCACTGGCAGCAGTGCAGAGTGTGCTGGCAGCACCCGTATCTCAGCCCTGTGTGGAAAGTACGCTCTTGCTGTGTGTGCAACTATACCACAAGTGGCACAACACAATGGACAAACCCTCAAACATGCTGATGTTTTGCAAATGAAATAAACAGTTCCTTGAAGTTGCAGAAGGATACTAGAATACATGTAAATATTTCACATTACACACTGCTAGAATTAATAGCATTAGCAGGAGTGAGATCTCAGGGACATTCCAGCACAAAATTCTATTTTTAATCAGAATAAGTTTACTGTATATAATACTCAGATGAGGATGGTAATTATTTCAATACTTGTAGATTTAAAACTGAAGTTTAGGGAGTTCATGTCAATGGAAGTGATGTTAAATATTTGTTGTTTCACTTCAAGTAAAAGCATACTTATTCTTGTGCAAGATCACAGCCATGTTTATACACGCATAAAAAGTGTTTTAGTATGAGCTTGATCAGTTTTTGAGTGGCTTTGCTTCTCTATTTATTTTCATATATCATGTAGAAGTTATGCTTCCTCTGGTTTAATTGCATACAGATTCAGAGGGGGTGAACAGCTTTTTCCTGGTTCCACAAGATACCATGCATAAGGCAAACTGGCAAGGATTGCCCCATTTTTGCCTATTTGGTTGGACAGCCCAGATGTGGCTTTTTGTATCTTGTTCATCTGATCTGAATAACTTGATGCAGGCATCTGTGGGGTCATGCTGTCATACTTGCCAGATTCTCTGCAACATAGCTCGCTCTCCACACTTGTGCCTCACCTGAGGTCCCCTTTGTGCAGGAGGGGCAGGAAAGCAGGAGCTCTCATGCTGTTGCCCACAGCCATACACTTTCCTTTTTTATGTGGAGATTGGCCTATAACCCTTTGGTGGCCTCCAGATGCTTGTGGAAAGTGGAGCAGGGGAAGAGGTTGCTTTTCTTCAGGCCAAGTACTCACGTACTTGACAGGCCTGTAGTTTCACAAGCACTGGTATCAATTCAGTAGGGAAAGGCAGTGATGGCTGTTTTATTTTGGTGAATGCTGTCCAAAACACACTTCCCTCAGGTGTTAGAACTGCAGCAATGTGTCAGGAAAAAGTCTCCTTTGGGCATAGTGTATTTATGCACATGTAGACTAGGTGTACGCTGTGAAATGCGAAACATTAAACATGATATAACACAATAAATATTCTATTAATGGTAGTAGTGCTTTACAGTGTTTTGGGTTGAAATTTCTACATTTGAACTGTCTTTAGTTGTAAAGTGAATTATTTAATCCATATAATTTTAGATTAAGTGTACAGAAAAAACAAAGTGAGTACCAGGCTGGACATTTGGGCAGCTGAGTGATCCATGGAGCCAATTGTGGAAGTGATTTTCAAAGCAAAGGTTTTATATTAATTTATATTCACTGCAGTGACATTATTTTGTTTCTCTGTGAGATGTTTAACACAGGAGATGGACTTTTGTCCAAACTTATTTATCTTGACATTAAGCATGTCTCTGAGCTGAACCAGTCTCTGTGGTATCTAAGCTCTGACTTGTCTAAAATGAGGTCTCCAGCATTGCTTTCTGGATTCATGGGTGAAAGAATTGATCTTTAGGTGTCCCTTATGTAGTAAGAACCTCTTCTTTGTAGATTTTTGAGAGGATTGTAGAGGGGGACAAAGAGAGGAACACCCACATACGTTTTTTCTTGACTAGCCTTTTGTTTTAAAATGAGAGTTTGAAGACTTTTTTTTAGTTTTTAGGAGGAATAACTTGTGACTACACCAGTGTCTTTGAAAGAATACTTATATTTCTCTACACAGAGTAGTTGCCATTGCCTCACATACTGTTTCAGCATACAGAATGTATCTGAAGCTAACCAAGGCTAAAGCTAACTTGAAATTCATCTATATAGTAAAACCAAAATGTTTTACCCTTTTTGGAAGGAGATTTTTCTCTTACTTAGGGCCTCAAACATTAAGTCTTTTTAAAACATACAAACATGCCAAAACATACAGCTCATCGAGTTCCAGTGAAAGAAAAAAAGAATACTCCTAAGCTCTGCACTTAATCTTTGCTAGTGTTTGCTAGTGGGGCTGTGTTACAAGCACCAAACCATTTTTTCTCTTTCATTCACAGCTCAGCTGGCAGTGTCTAACTACTGTTTCCTGAGCACTCATCACAGCAACCCCCTTTCTTGGTGGCCAGGTTTTGGAGTAGTATCTCTGCAATGAAATAAAACTTATTTTTAAAAAAACCACAAAAACAAAATTACGCCACATTTTCCCTCCAAGGTGCATAGGGAAATACAGTTATGGCACAAAACCTCTTTGGATTTCAGTGTAGGGATGTAGTGTGGCTATTATAGATACAAGCATATACACACACACACACATATATATATATATATTTATATATATATATACACACATAATCATAAAATCAAGCTTGAAGAAGACTTCCAAGATCATTGAGTCCAACCTTTACCACCTTCAAAACTATACCAATGGCACTAAGTGTCACATCCAGTCATCTCTTGAACACTACCAGAGATAGTGACTCTACTGCTTCCCTGGGCAGCCCATTCAGTGCTTAACCACCGTTTCAGTGAAGAAGTTCTTCCTCATGTCCAACTGAAACCTTCCCTGGCACAGCTTGAGGTCATTTCCTCTTGTTCTGTCATTAGCTGCCTGAGAGAAGTACCTGACTCCCCCCTTGCTACAGCCTACTTCTGGCTAGTAGTAGGGTCTCCCTGACTCTTCTTTTTTCCAGGCTGAATGGTCCTAGCTCCATCAACTGCTCATTATATTATTTGTTCCATAGACCTTTTATCAGTTTCATTGTCCCTTCTTATGACTTGTGCCAGCCTCTCAATGTCTTTCTTGAAATGAATGGCTCAAAACTGGACACAGTACTCAAGGCACAGCCTCACCACTGCCAAGTACAGGGGAATAATTACAGCTGGGGTCCTGCTCGTCAGACTGATGCTGATACAGGCCAGGATGTCATTTGCCTTCTTGGCCACCTGGGCACACTGCTGGCTCATGTTCAGCCGTATGTTGACCAGGACCCCCAGGTCCTTTCCCGCCAGGCAGCTTTCCAGTCACTTTGTCCCCATCCTGTACTGATACATAGGGTTGTTGGGACCAAAGTATAAATTTATATATATGTGTACATATACACATATGTATGTATACATATACATATATTTTTTATCTCTGTCTCTCTCCCCCCCCCCACTCTATTTATATACATAATCTTGCCAGTAAGAGTACATTTCAATTAAAAAAAAGTCTCTCAGCTGAGTGTAGTAGCTATATAGCTTTGAATGTTGTTTTTAGAGGTGGGGACAGAGAAACCTATTGAAACTGAGTGGCATTTCATATCTTTGGTGAAACTTGTTGTGTCTGTTCAGAGTCCATATGATTCTTCCTTTCTGTACATATAATTCCAAGAATAAACCATTATGTACTATGGTAAAGCCAAAAATTAAGAATCATAATTGTTGTTCAGATGAACAAGGCAGTCAGATCAACTTGCTGGGAGAGCACTTACTAGGCATTACTGATGGGAAGGCTAGTTTGAAAGCAGATCAGTGGAGGAATTTACTCCTCACAATGTTTTTTGAGAGATTCCAAATCAGAACTACAATTTAATAGGAAAATTAAAATAAAGGCAGTAGTACAGAAACACTGCTTTAAACTGATGAAGTCAGAACACGACTGGTGGTTGCAGTCCAATTAAACAAGACACGTGGTCTTGTCGAAGTGTTGATCCTGTAGAAAAGGTCTGGTCCTTCTCTGGAGATGCAGTGATGGTTACCAAGAGCTCCTGTTCTCTGAAATCCAGTGGTGTTCCTCTTGTGGTATTGCAAGCCTCAGATTATATCCAGGAATGCTTGGTTCCTCCCCAGGGCAGGGCATCTCACAATGGGATGATGCAATTCTATGATTCATGCTGAGAGACCTTGATGGCCCATTAGTGGAGATAGTTCCCCTCAGGGTGGCTTCTGCTTCCCTGGAGGGAGTTTTCGGGGCTGAGTCATGGAAAAACTAAAGACCGCTGCTCCACCCATTTTAACATCTTATGTAAATAGTAGTGGGATACATGCTTTTGGTTACATCTTACCTTGTAACCCAAGAGAACAGATCACAAAGGTCTTCCCTGCAGGGACGCAGAGGGATGCGCCCGTTACCTTGGAACTTAAGAAGTCTATATTTCTTCTAATTTCTTTCTTTTTTTTTTTTCTTCATCATCTCTCCTTTATTTAAAAACATGTCAACACTATCTTTTCAAACTTACTTTTAAGTTCCTGCCCACCTCTTTCCTCTAATATTTCAAGTTCACAAAAACATGATCCCTGCGTGTAGCAATCTAATAGCCCATACCTGTCCTGTCTGTCCATAAAAATGCAAACACTAACTTTGAAATTCCTCTTTCTGTAGTCCTTGAAGCATTGCATTACCTATGGTTTTGTAGTAAACTTTTCAATTGTATTGCTTTTATTACTCATTTGCCTAGTTGCTTTAAGTAAGCTGTTACTTGCTATCTCACATGTAGGCTTCTCAGGGTACTACTTTTTTGATACAGACTCTAGGTCCAGTAGATCTAGAATAAGTTTTTTTCAATATTATCTTGTTACAAGTATTAAAGATGTAGTCAGGTGATAATTAACTTCTGTGATTCAAGACCAAGCCTGTATTATCTCCCAAACATAGATAGGCTTTCGTTTTATACAATATCTAGGAAACCTTGAGGAGGAAATGGGACAAGGGAAGTGACTGGCTGTCTATACCAATAATGAAGCTTTCGCTGGGCAGAAGTTGAGTGTCATTTGAAGTCTGCTTGTTTTCTTAAGGAACCATCAAAGCTTGTTTTATTGTTTCCTTTTCCTGAACCAAAGCAAGCATGACAAAATTTTTGTAGACCCTTGGCTTCCTGAGACTAAAAGGGTTTGTATTCTTGCAATAGTGACTCAAAGTTCGGGTTTTCTACAGCAGATTACTCCAGTGGTTGGCTGTGCTTTTTCAATTCTGACTGGATGTTGCAGAAAGATTGAGTTTGGTCATCTTTATTTGTTCTGAGACAATTAAGTGGTGAATGCTGCTGTTATAGCCAAAACACTGCCTTTACCACTGAGCTGCCATGTAATATTTGTTCACTATCCTCAAGAGAAAGACTGGCAATATTTCAGTGGTGTTATGTGCCCAGTACTTACTTGTAAAATGCCTTTGTTATCTTTCTTGATAAAATGAGCTATGTGAATGTGCAACAATAATGTTGTTCTCTGTGGTCTCAGTGTCCTCCAAATGAGAGCTGTACATGCCAAAATACTTTGAGAACATCACAGCCATTGGAGCTGTGTTGCTCTTATCCTGGCACCATGCTGTCGCTGACCCCTTGGGTTGACGGCCTGGCTGGTTGGGGCAGCAACAATAACCAGAGATAAAACCACACACTCGCACCCATTCGGAGCATACACACAATAAGGAAAGCACACATAGCCAGCAGCAAGAAGTGGAGAGTTCTTCTGTTTGGGTTCTAGGGACAGGGTTTATTGCCTGAAGGGTCTGGGGACAGAAGACGCAGAACAAAGGGGGGACAAACCTTAATATAGGGGAGACGGGGTTTAACTAACCAATGAGGAAGAGGCAAGGGAGTTGTACAACTGGGATGGATGGGCTAGGGAGCCAACAGGGCAACACAGGAGGTGGGATTAAAGGGAACGAACCAACTGGGCATTGAATACAAAAGGAACCTTCCAGAGCATAGCTCTCTATAGTAAGAAGGGGCAGGGAGGCCAACAGGCCAGCTGGGGAACAGAGATTAACATAAATGTAAAACAGGCCCTGGACGTCTTGGGAGGAGAGCCTAGGGTCACCCTGGCTGGGGAGGCTATGTCACCAGTAGCCTCTCATAACGCTCGCAGGCCTACCGGCCTCCACATCATGCAAACAAATGTAATCCACTAGCAAGAGAGGGGTAGGGTTGTAGTTCAGAATGTCTTTCAAAACAGAGGAAAGATAGTCATCATTTTCAGGAGTTTAAACTAGAAAAAGAATGCATGTAGACTGAAAAATTGAAAATAAGTACATCAGGTTCCAAGGTTTCCCACTACCAGAAAACAACATGTGTATTTACTGGCAGTCACTAGCACCTCTCAGACCCAAATGCCAATGACAGAGCAAATGTGATTTGCCTAGTCTGAATTCTGTCTTTGGTGTCACAGTGGCTTTGGCTTGGTGTCACAATGGGAAATGCAGTATTATAACTTATACCTGCCATAGACATTTCCCTCTGGTTTGGCTAACTCATAGAAGTAACTTATTCTGATAATTGTTAATATGGTACAACTTTCATTCCAATATTTTTGACAGATCAAATATATCAAAGTAAGATTGTAAAGCTACTTTTTCTTGATTCCAGAAATGGTCTTTAATATTTAATCTTGGTTTTCAAACAAAGCAAAACGTATTTCAGTAATGTTTCTTTCTTTTCTTTGGAGACAAAATGGAAAGTATGGATTGAGGTATGTTTAAATTAATTGTGTTTGCAACGATGATATCTTTAATTACTGTCCTTTTCCCTGTTGATATTTTAGAAGACAATTTTATCTGGATGTATCTGCAGTAGACGTTACATTCTTTCTCAGTTTTGAGAGTGATAATCAGAGATGAACTTCTGTTGATGGCTATGTTCATTCTACAACTTTTCAAAAATAAACTATATAGTAAAATTTTGCAATAGGTAAAAACTTTTAAACTATTTGGAAATGTTTGTAAGTTTAAATGTTGGCCAATTCTCTTTTTAATTACACTTTACTTTTTAAGTATACTGGTAACATCTGTCTTGCAAGATAGTGTACATGGTTACTATCCTGCAAGATGCAAGAAGTTTGTGCTCCATTAAACTCAGATTTCCCTAATTCTGCTCTGAAAGATCTTTATAAGTCCAGTCACTGGAATTTTCTTAATTTTTGAGGTACTGTAAATGCTAAGTATGCACAAATGAATCAAAGCCTAGATGAATAAGTCTTGTCTGATGCAACCTACATGGTAAAGATATTCCAAGGGTAAATAACAGAGCTAATAGCTCTATTCACCACATTACTAAGTAGCTCCATTGAAGCCAACTGAACAGCTTCTTGGAGAAAAGTTGCACAAGACTTGGTTAGAGGAACAAATTATTGAGGAGTAGGGTGACACTCTAGCATCAGAGACAATGGCAAGGCATGTTGTATTAAGAAAACCCAATATATTAAATTAGTTTGTCTATACTGGTGTCCCTCTCTGTGTGCTGCTAACTGTTTCACATACCTAAATGCATCTTTTCCATGCATGCTGCTAGTCTGGATTGTGCATCTACTTTGAGGTACCTGTCCTTAGTGACTGGTATTTGATATTTGGCCTTTCAGGTAGGTATAGAGCATTTGGTTAAAACAATAGTTTATATAATGATCCCTTTAGGTTTATGAGTTTATGAGTTCTGAATGTTCTTATAAAAAAAAAGTCTTATTATTTCAACATTACAAAGTAACCGCCTAATAAAAAGTGTGTTTAAATACTATGTTTCTTTTAGTACTACAACATGTGAAATAGATTTACTTTTAAAATCTATGAAGGACTACAGGTCTTTTCCCAACATACCAGCAGTAATAGCTCAAGAAAGCTTAGCCAGATTAGATGAAAGAAAGTTAAAAGTTAATGGCTATTTTGTGTTCATTGTTTATTCTTTTGTGCCATAGCAATATCTATCAATTACAATACACTGGAATCAGATACAGATAGTAGGTATCAAATTCTTCCACAGTAGCTAAATAAAGTGTTTGCAGAGGAGAACTTATCTTTGAGCAAGCTGGTGAATTTATCTTTGCCTCAATTCCCCAGCTGTATAAGTATATATGACATTGTGTATATGTACAAAGTGTGTATTTTATGTGTGTACAGCACTTGTGAAATGGTGATGTTTGAATAACATTATTTTCTTGTACTTGTTTCATTGAACAAATGAGGACCTACAATACAAGAAAGTTAAGGAATCTGCATCTCAAAAAACCAATGAAAGACTGAATAATCGAAGTCAGACCTCCTGAGTCCTCATGAGCTTACATAGGTCACACTATCATTCTTCCTCCTAAATGCACATTTTCTCCTATAACTATAGACAAGACACATGGCTCTCTCCAAATATGCCTCTTCCTCACACAGTGACCCAGGATTGACAGTTTGACAGTTCTTGGTGGAAAAGCTGATACAAATATCTGTTCATGATCTCTTAGTACTTTGGCAAGCATCCTTTAATTGGGAGGAAGGGCACACTGCATCCTCTTGAAACTGGTGGCTTGCCAGAATTATCCAGGGCTATGCAAGCCCAAGGGCAAAGTGCTTTTACCTGCCTTCTTGGTTGTAGTAAAATGAAATGCACTTAATAACCAGTGATCAGATCTGCATGGTGAAATACTCCATGCTTCTAATCTCAACAGCACTACTTTGCAAATGTTGGACATGTTGTTCTTCTGCCAGATGTTGGCATCTTAATGGGGTGAGGTTCTTGGCCCTGCTTTGACCCATGCTTAACTGCATATTTTTCTAGCTGTGATATTCTTTATGTGAAGGGAGAAGTGCCCAAGTAACACACGCTTGGGCAAAAAGGTGAGATGTGTAAGTTAATTGTGAATAGCTTGGTACATCCACCTAGATTAGCAATGTGGCAGTAAAATATTCATTATGTAAATACAGACTATTCATCAGGTGTGACTGCACAGTGCTTATAGCAGATAAAGAAATTGTATTCCAGATGAAATACTGTTTGTGACTAAGGCACTGAACCCAGAGTGTGTTGTCAAAGCCTAGTACCATGAAAGATTTCTTCAGTGGTTCTTATGCTTTACTTTTTACCCCTTTATCAGTACTTACTTTGCTCTCTTTTGTTTTTACTTGTTGGCTTGTAGCCTTGTCAATAGAGTAATATTGTTAAAAAACAATACTTCTTGTGTGCAGTTTAACACCCAGTATGCACTAGAGAAACTCAATTGAAAACAAAGAAGTGGCAAAACTCTCTGATACAGTTTTGAATTCTGTCTGAATATTGTTCAAAAACCTCTATTTCTAATTCAATTATAGTTATGAAATGCTAGTATAATTAAGTCATAATCTTGTTTTTACAGCAGTGTGTGACTGTTGTAATTTTTTTTTTGACTACTTATATTAATGGGGAAAAAAAACTTTTAAAAATGCAAAACATAACCATTCTTCTATAATCCACATTTCAAGCTATTTCTCTTTTTATTTTACTGGGAAAATAAACCTTGTTGGGCATGAAAAAACACTTTAGAAATTTACCTAACAGTAAATAAAATAAAAATAGAGATATTGCTTGTCCTCTAATCAGCATTGTTTTTTCCCAGCTGCAAATTCAATTTTATTTTGTAATCTCAGCACTCTCCAAACATACTTGTAATTCACATCGTAGAGAGATAGCCACAGGCCCATACTTCAGGATACGTTGGGTAAGTGCTTATACTTTTGGAGTTTAGGAAAGTATGAGATCTAGCACTTCAACCTTTTGATATGCAAAAAGTAGCAGTAGAAAAAACCCGAACAAGATAATTTATTGGGATGATAATTTAACAGTTTGAAATAATTTTTGACTGAAGTTTTCAGTTTTTGTAGGTGCTTGAAGAATGCTATTCTGTGTGAGTATTGTTAGATATGATTTATGGGATTGAAGGGATTTAGATCTCACATGGCAGTTAAAGGTAATTGTGTCTGCTAAAGACTTTAATAACCATGTTTGAATACAGGACTTGATAGTGCTGTCACATGGCAAGAAATATTTTTGCAATAATAGGTGTAATTTCCCATCTCAGACTAACACAGTTTTTGTGTTTCTTTATTGTTCAGTCTTGCCAGAAACATGCTTTCTGCTCAGTATATACTGTAGATGGCAGTAGGATTATGCTACAAAAGGGTACATGGGCTGAAATAACTAAAATAAAGATGTGTGTAAAAACCTATGGATGGTTAGAAGTTTTGAAGTGACAAACAATATCCAGTCCTTTCTAGAGGTGCTTCAAGGAGAATTAGAGCTGCTGTAAGTAGACGCTTTAGATTCAAAACCTGAAACCATCCATAGGTTTTACACACATCCTTTACTTTAGTTGTTCTAGTCCATCTATCCTGTTCTCATTTTCTGCACTGTCTTTAGTAGATTATGCCTCTTCTTGCACTTCTTTATAGTGGAATCACCTCTAGATGTAGAGTTTTATGCTTCATTTTTATTTATTACAGTTTTCATCTCACTTTTTATCCCTACCGGAAAGTTATACAACAGCATTCCTTATCCACAAAAAAAGTAATAGAATACCAAAACCCCTCATTACCAGCTTTTAAAGACAATTCCTGAGGCAGATGTTTGGAAACAGACATTTTCAAATTAAAATAATAGTGGGAAAGAATTGGGGTTTGTTTGTTTGGCCCTCAAGGAAACTAAAAAACTTTACAGTAATTTTGATTATACCTTCAAGACAAAGTTTTATTGTACAAAGGATGTGGTTGCATGAAAGATGAAAACCTTAAAAATTTAAAACCTGTTTTTAAAATTAGAACTTGAACTTCTCTTGTTAATCTTAGGAAGCAACGTCCTATGGCAGTTTTCTTTTCTAATGCACAGAACACATAGGTTCTACTACAAAAACTGGTAATACAAAAAAAAGCCACCCACATTTTCATAATATCTGATCCCTGAGCATATGTATGTAGTAGCATCAGGTTCCTGTGAATAAATAAGTACCCATGATTAATCTAACTGGAGTAGAACAGAGAAGTAGTAGGCTCTCACACTTTTTTTTTTATTATTATCAATATAATAATTCACTTCCATTTTAAACTGAAAATCTAGAGAAACTTCTGCTATTTGCTTGTAGTCTCCACTGAGCTGAATTCTGTTGGCATCACTGGTGAACTTTCACTGTGATGTTATGATGGAATCTTGTCTTCTCAAAAGAAATCCTTTGCCCTGGTGTAGTTGTGGGTCCAAGTATAGAAGTTACTAGTAATGATATTTTTCTGCTAAGGAAAGAATTTCATCTCACTTCTAGAGCAAGTTTGAAGAACTGGGAACTGGAGAAACTCCTCTCCAATTCTCTCTTCCTGATTCCTTTCATACAGTGTTCTGAAATAGGCTAGGAAGCGAGGGAGAAGTGGCCCTCCAAAATTCAACAGAGTCACTTCTATGAGTTGATTTTTCAGAAAGGAATCAACATTATACATGCATTTGCATATACATTGCAGCAGATAAAGCTTTGCTTATTGTACATAGGAAAGGTACTGTGATCACAGTCTATGCACAAGAATGACTGAACAAATTACTTTTAAAGTCTAATTCCCATTATTCAGGAGGGCATCCCTGTCATGGGACATTTGTAACTTTGAGATCATGGGCATTTATATGTATGTCTACCTACTGTGCTTTTATAAAGTTGTTGCAGACATTGCGGTATAGGAATGATATTCTCTAATTTAGTGCTCCCATTAAAACTATGAGCCTTTTGGTCCTCCCTGCCCCTACCTGCTCCCTGTGGTGCGCTGGAGAGGAGTGGAAGCACAAAAAGTAAAAGTCAGAGGCTGAGATAATTTACTGGAAAACAGAAATGAGGTAAGAAAACAAGCAGCAACAGCAAAAATACTAATGACAAAATTGTACAAAAGAGAGAAAGTGATTCACATGCAAAAAGCTCTCTGAGCCCAACCTGGCCCAACCATAGCCGTGCTACCCCAACCATTTCCTCCAGCTTGGAACCAACAAACCCCATCAATCCCTCTGCCCCATCTATTCAAGTGGAAGGAAACCCTTCTCTACTGAAGAGAATCTCTTTGCTCTGCCCCCTGCAATGACATGAGGTGGTACAGAATAATCTGTGTTCTAGCCATGCCCGCTCTGGATATTACAAAAATTAACCCTGTGTTGGCTGGAACTAGGACATTATCCACCCCTTATTCTATACCATGAATGTCATGCCCAGATCCTACACCTTCCAGCTCTATACTTAAATACATACACACGCACACACACACACACACACACATATATATATATATATATATGTATATGTGTATGTGTGTGTATGTGTATACAAGAACTGGTACAATCCCTCCAAGATGTCTGTTAAGTTCATTTAGTCCATGACTGTGGGTTCTATCTGTCATACGTGTCTTCCAGGGGAGGAGGGCTAGTGTGATGTTGGGTGGTTGCAGGCTGCATCAGGAGCTCACAACTGGTGTATCTGGAGCAGTCCATATTTTTTGTCCATGGTGGTTGTGGCGTACAGTGGCAGTGTCATTCAGCAACCAATACACAGTTCAACATTATGGACTGTTCTTTCCCAGTAATCAAATCCCCTTGAAGTACCTATCATATTTTCCTGTTCCTCTGCATTACTCACCATGTGCACCCAGGTTCTTGGGAAAAACCAATCCCACATATGGCTTTGCCTTTTCTGTAGAGGCAGGACTAACCCAAACTGTCTTCCCTAACACATATTCCTCATATGAACCATGGGGACTTAATCCCCTTCTCTGGTATGTGGAATCTTTGATGGAGCAGGGTCAACTCAATTATTAGAGCCTCTAGAGTTAACTAACTAGGTGACCTCTCCTAGACATTGATCCCAATGTTTGAAGGTTCCACTACCCATTGCTTTTAATGTGGTTTTTGAACAGTCCATTGTATCATTTAATTTTCCCAGAGACTGGTTCATTAGAGAGAATATGATGCACCCACTCCTTTCCATGCTCTCTAGCCCAGGTGTCTGAGAGACTATTTTTTAAATGAGTCCCATTGTCCGACTCAATTCTTTTTGGGGTGTCATGTCACCACAGGACTTGCTTTTAGAGGCTCAAGATGCTGGTCTTGTCAGTGGTATGAGGCACAGGATATCCAGCTATCCAGTGGTTGCTTCCACCATTCTAAGAATGTAGCACTTGCCTTGGTGGATTTGCAGGAGTGTGATGTAATCAGGTTGCCAGACCTCCCCATATTTATATTTCGACCATTGTACCCCATAACACAGGGGCTTTACTTGCTTGGCCTGCAGCACATTTCACAGTTATGGATAATCTGGGAGATTATGTTCATTGTTAAGTCCATCCCTTGATCACAAGCCCATCTATATATTGAATCTCTGCACTGATGACCTGAGACGTCATGGGCCCACCAAGCAAGAAGAAAATCTTCCTTTTGTTGCTAGTCCAGATCCACCTATAGCACTTTAATCTTGGCAGCTTGATCTACCTGTCTGTTGTTGTGGTGTTCTTCAGTAGCCTGACTCTTCGGTATGACAAGACATACATGTATGTCTGCATGACATACTTCTACAGCCCACTTCTCTATCGAGATAGTGATGTATTGCCAGAATTCAGCAGTCCAGGTGGGTTTATCTCTGTGCTGGCAATTGGTCTTTTTCCATCAGTCTAGCCATCCCCACTGATGCTACCATCCATGAGTCAGTGTACAGTTAGAGCACTGGCCATTTATCTCATTCAGTGATATCTAAACTCAACTGGACAGCTTTCAGCACTGCAGTCTGCCTTGATCCAGTTTGTCCCTCGATTATTTCTGTGAGTTGCCATGAGATTCCATCCACATAAACATTGGAATCTGATGTTATTCATCTTGCCATTTTACTCCTAAAACCTGAACTTCCTGGGCAGGTGCCTTGACCTTACTTTGCTTTATGACAGAACTGGCCATCAGAGGGATTGGGATTATCTTCTCTCCTTTCTAAAAAACTTCCTCTGCTGTGTTGCTGCACACAATGATTTCATCAATGTATTGCAGCTATTCTGGAGCCTCACTCTTTTCCAAGTCAGTCTGGATTGAGTCCATGGCAAATAGTGGGACCTTGGACTCCAGTTTGTACTGGAGTTCCAGCATGTCCTTCACAGCAGCACTCAGTGGTGGTGTGGCTTCATTCAGGACATGGTAGTCCACTGTCCATTCTCCATTGGACTTACACACTGGCCATATGGGGCTATTAAACAGCGAGCGAGTCTTACTGACCACTCCCTGCCTCTCCAGTTCACAAATCGTCTCATGGATGAGGGTCACGGAGTCGTGGTTGGTGCGGTGTTGTTGATGATGCACTGTTGTGGTAGTGATCGGTACCTGTTGTTCTTCCACTGTCAGCAGTCCTGCAGTAGAAGGGTCCTCAGAGAGACCAGACAAGGTATTTGGCCATCTCATTTCCTCTGTCTCCACAGCAGTTGTCCCAAAAACCTAGGGATGCCCTTTTGAGTCCTTCAAATATCCTCTCCTGAGCTGATCTATGCCAAAGATGCATGGGGCCTCTGAGCCAATGAGAACAGGGTGGTTTTTGCCTTTTGTTCCCAGTCAGGCTCCCCTTGGCTTCCAGGACTGTCAGCTGTTGGGATTCCCCCTATCACCCCAGGAATAAAGATACGTTATGCCCCTACAGATCCTGAAGGCATTAGGGTACATACATTGTGTGCCAGGGTCAACTAAAGCTTTATACTCATGTGGGTCTGATGTGCCAGGCTATGGGATCCCACAGTCCAATAGATCTGATTGTCCCTTTCTTCCACATGGCTGGAGGCAGGGCCCCGGTAGTTCTGGTCATGGTAGTCATTGCTCAGTTCTTGCAAACATGAACTGGAGATCCCTTCAAGAGGATCAGAAATAACATTCAGCCCTTCCATTCTGTCTGAAGACCTTTCCAATCCCTTGCTAAATGCCCACATCCTGGAGCAGGGATCCAGTAATCTAGTTTCATATTGCAGGTTGCAATATCCCAGCATTTGAACAAGCTAGTCACAGGGGAATCTCCAGACTGGTGGCAGAAATGTTTTTTTGTATATTGCCGCTCACCTGGGGGTAGGGATTAGGTGATTCTCTCTGGCTCTGCTTCTTTTTCCTGTTGTGAGTGCCCTATTACTCTTTATCCCTCACTAAGTGAACTAAATTTGTCTTGAATTTCTTTATATGGGCACCTTCTAGTGGCATGAGTTGTTCATTTGGTTCAGCTGCAATTTGAGTTGCCACAGTGCCTGTGAGTCTGTTCTCCTTCTCCTCTCCCTGAGGGTGTTTTCTAATACAGGGCAATGTCCAATTAATCATAGTTGAAGCTCAACACATTGAAATAAATTGCTCCTGTCTGGGATAGCCACAGCATTCTCCTTGCAAGTATTCTGTCACTTTATTTAGGTCCTATAGTTGTTCAGGGATGACCGTCCAAGCCACTGGAGCAAATAATTTCTCCAACATCTGGGCATCTCTGAAAGATCATGTTAAAAATCTCATTTCTTTAATTCTTACCTTTGTGTGGACTGCACTGAGGAGACCTGGCAGACTAAGCAACAAGAACATGCTTTCCTTAACGTCCAAAGGAAATTCAAAATCCTCCAAAGCTCTTTTATCAGGCCTAAGGAAGGAAAAGGAGGTAAAAAGCTGGGGAAAGTTGTCCTTCCCTACTCCCCTGGCAGACTGGGTATGATATTTACTACTATTGAGCCTGAGGCAAGGGTAGGAGAACAGCACTGAATACAAACCTCAAATGACCCTCATTACATGTTATCATGTGAGAAACTGTTATCATACATTACATTAGCAAAGTAATCCTGAACATTCTCCCTGCTCTGAAAAAGCGCACTGCAAGGTGCACTTACAGGAAGATAAACAGGATTAGGTACAACAACCACATGAACAGGCCAAACAACATTGTAACCATTGTAGGTACAGTGGCTCTGTACCTAATACAAAAAA
>JAHLSL010000202.1:12491-27691 GCA_025920805.1 Petroica traversi
CTGCTGGATGTCACCTCCAGCCAGAGCATCGCCGATGTCACCGCCTGTGTCCGGGAGCGAGTGGGTGATCAAGGTAGGACGGGGTGGTCACACCACTGTCACCCCAACAGCTCTCCTGCCACCTCGCCCACTTGTGCCAGCAAAGGTGAAGCTGGTGCAGGGCTTTGGAACAGCCCCAGCTGATCCCATCCCCTCTCCAGGGCTCTGGGGGCTGGTGAACAACGCAGGCATCGCCATCCCCACCGCCCCGAACGAGTGGCTGTCCAAGGAGGACTTTGTCAAGGTGCTGAATGTCAACCTGGTCGGGGTGGTGGAGGTGACCCTGAGCCTCCTGCCGCTGCTGCGGCGGGCGCGGGGCCGCGTGGTCAACGTGGCCAGCGTGATGGGTCGGGTGTCCTGTTTCGGTGGCGGGTACTGCATCTCCAAGTACGGCGTGGAGGCCTTCTCTGACAGCCTCAGGTACGGCCGTGGCTGCCCCCGGAGCTCTCCCGTGCCCCTCCAGCAGCCCCGGTGCTGCCCCGCTGTTCTCACACAGGGTTTTATGCAGTTCGCCGTTGCATCTTCCCCGGAGAGTTTGTGAAACGCTGACCCGGCCACACGCAGTCCGGGAGCGTGGGCAGGGCTGGAGCCGTGGTTGCGCAATCAGGGGAAAGGTTTTCAGGAGCTCTGCAGCAAAGCACAGAGGGATCCTGGGGCGGGGGAGATGGGGGATCCTCGGGGTGGTCCGGGAGGTCCCGGGGTCCTGGGGTGTCCCAGGGTCCGGGGTTCTGGAGCCCGGGGGAGTCCCGGGGTGCTGAGATCCGGGAAGGTCCCGGGATCCGGGGAGGTCCCGGGATCCGGGAATGCTCCGGGGTCTGGGGCGGTCCCGAGGCACTGAAGTTCAAGAGGATTCCAGGGCCCTGGGATCCGGAGGGGTCCCGGGGCTCTGAGGTCCGGGGATGTCCCGGGATCCGAGGGGGTCCCTGAGCAAGGACAAGGCTCCCCTGTGCCCATGACCGGATGCCTGGGGGGGTTCACGGGCTCGCCCCCTCCAATCTCTGCCCTCCTCGGTGCGGCAGCTCCCGCTGATGTCCCCACGCCGGGCAGGCGGGAGCTGCGTCCCTTCGGGGTGCAGGTCTCCATCATCGAACCTGGAGGCTTCCAGACGGGAATAATCGACCCCGCGCCGCTGCTGGAGGGCTTCGCTCGCCTCTGGGAGCGGCTCCCGGCCGAAGCGCAGGCAGCGTACGGCCGCCACTACCTGCACAAATGTGAGTCCATCCCCACCCGCACCACCACCCCCGGTGCCCCCAGCTCCGTGGGGCTGCCCCCAGCTCCGTGGGGCTGACCCCAGCTCCGGGGGGCTGACCCCAGCTCCGGGGGGGTGTCCCAAGCTCCGTGGGGCTGACCCCAGCTCCGTGGGGCTGACCCCCTTGTGCCCACCCAGATGCCAAGAGAACCACCCTGCTGCACCGCCTGAGCAGCCCCCGCCTGTCGCTTGTCACCGACGCCGTGACACACGCGCTGCTGTCCCGCGGTCCCCGCAGCCGCTACGCCGTGGGCTGGGATGCCCGGCTCATCTTCCTGCCCCTCAGCTACTGCCCGGCCTGGCTGTCCGACACCATCCTCGGCCTCTTCCTGCCCGTCCCGGCCAGCGGGATCCCCCCACCGGAGCGGGGACACTGACAGGGCTCCCGCGGGTGTCTCACGCCCTCGAGAACGTGCTCAATAAAGGTGTAATGCGGGGGCTCCGGCCTCGAGGCGTCTGGTGGCCATGGTGCTGGTGGCCTGTCCCACCAGGGGTCCCGGGGCAGGACCCCGAGTGCTGCCTGTGCCCAGAGCAGCCGCGTATCCCGGGACAGCCCGGTTCGGCTGTCAGGGAACGAGCTGGGAAAGGCAGCGCTGGGAAACGAGCTGAGAACGAGCTGGGAAAGGCGTTTCTCCATCCTCTGGGCTCGGCGTATCCAGGGATGCCCCGGCTGAGCTGCCGGGGAGCGGGCTGGGAAAAGCCGCCCGCCGTTTATCCACCCCCTGGGCTCGTGGGCGGTGATCCCTGCGTCACTCACCGCGCTAATTAAGAGCTGATTAGCGATCAGTTGCTGAGGGGCCTCTGAGATTGTGCTCTTCCCTGAGGGATCAGAGCAGCGACAACGCAGCCCCGCTGCCCCCCGGCTCGGGCAGAGGCCGAGCCCACGCTGGACCGGGACCCCCGAGAGGCCACGGGGAGGACGAGAGCGATGGGGAGGACCTTGCACAAGCTGCGTTCAGCTCGCCGAGCAGCTTCCCCTGCCAAGGAAGCTTCTCAAAGTGTTTTCTTTGGTTTAGCAAAGTACAACGTCCTCAGCAGCCCCCGCACGTCACATTCGGGGCACGCGTGTCCCCAGGGGCCGGGATGAGGCGTGCCAAGCTCCCGGGCGTGCTGCCATGGCTGTACCTGCCGTGTCACACCTGTCCCCCGTCCCTCCGGCAGCATCCCGGGCCGGCCACGCCTGCCCGGGGAGGGAAGGAGCCGGAGAACGGCAGATCCTCGGCGCTGCCTCTGCCTGGAGCTCACCTCTCCAGACCCTGAGGGGCTCCTGGGCACGCATTTGGGGTGCTGGGAGCCTTGGGGCACCCCAGGCTTTGCGGCAGGGATGGGCAGAAAGGGCTGAGCCGCCTGTTCAGCTCCTCGAGGCTCAGCTGGCTTGGAAATTCGGCTCCCAGACTCGCTATTCCCACCAGGATCAGCAGCCCTGAACAACCCTTGACGGCTCCCAGATCCTGCTCAGTCCCAGCGTTCGGTGTGGAAATTCCCTGACCTGTTAAATACAACCAGCAAAGCATCGCTTCCTCCGCGGGTGGAGCAAAACCCCCCCGGCCCCTCGGTGGCAGAGCGGCCCCTCACCACCCCCACGGCCCCAGCTGAGTCAAAATGTGCCCGGGGCCAGCACGAAGCTGCCGAGTTCCTGTTTGGAAGCCGCTCTGCCGGGGTTGGTACCTGCACACGGGGTCACCAGAGCTGGGCTTGTTGTTGTGAGGCCCAACTTATCAATGCCCTCGTGCTTCCCTCTCCCCGTGCCTTCCTTCCGAGCCAATTGTTGATCCCGCGGTCTTGTCTGCGCTGGAAAAAAAGGAGATTTCCTGCAATTGTTTCGCAGGACTTGCAGCCCCATGCAAAATTTTCTGCCTATCAGCCCCCTCCCCAGCGCCGGGGCAAGGCTTGAGCCCCCTGGCTTCCCCTGCCAGACCGTGAGGCAATCACGGCTCTGTGATTAATTGCTGTCTGGCCAGAGGTGCTTCTCTGGCGACATCCATCTGCCATCGGCTCCTGCGGGAGCGCTGCGCGGGCAGAGTTCAGCTTTCAGCCCCCGAAAAGAGCCCTGAGCTCACCCTGCTATCGAGGTGGCATCAGGGACAGCTTTGGCACCTTTGTTCTAATCCACCCCAATCCCTCAGGATTCCCAGTGCTGGGGCAGGACCTGGGATGTATTTTCCCCACAGAAGCATCCAGGTAGGATCCAACCTCTGACCCCAGCGGGGTGACAGTGGAGGGGACACTCAGAACGCCTTGGGGACCCCCATCCATCCCCAGGCACCTGCAGCTTCCACACCGACACCTGCCCGGGGCATCCCCTGGCCCGTCCCCACCCTGCGGCAAAATCAAATGGGAGCCGAGTGCAGGGGCTGGAAATCCAGTCAAATGTCACCCACGCGGGGCTGGCTCAGGATGTCGCAGCACGACGGTCATTTCCTGCCCAGCGAGCGGCCACCAAGCCCACCCGAGCTCCGTGCCCAGAGGCGCCTGAGCTGCCGAGCCGAGAGGATCCCCCCGCTCCCGAGCAGCCCCTGCGCAGCCCTCGCTCTGCCGCCGGTGAGCAGCGCTGTCCCTCCTCCCTCGTGTCCCTTCTCCTGTCCGTCTGTCCCCCTTACCATCCATCTGTCCCCTCTCCCGTCTCTCTGTCCCTTCTCCCGTTTGTCAGTCCCTAGTCCTGTCCGCCTGTCCTTCTGTGCACCTATCCCCTTTACCATCTGTCCCCTCTCCAGTTCATCTGTCCCTTCTGCCATTTGTCTGTCCCTAATCCCATCTGCCTGTCCCTTCTCTTGTCTGTCTGTCTGTCCCTTTTACCACCTATCTGCACCCTCTTCCATCCGTCTGTCCCTCCTGCCATTTGTCTGTCCCTAGTCCTGTCCATCTGTCCCTTCTCCTGTCCACCCATCCCCTTGACCATTCATTTGTCCCCTCTCCCATCTCTCTGTCCCTTCTCCTGTCCATCTGTCCCATCTTCCCTCTGTCTCTCCTCAGTCCCAGCGGCCTCTCAGGATCTGCAGCAGGAGGTTTAGGAGCCCTGGGGGTGGCAGCTCCAGCCTGTCCCTGATTTTGGGGCGGGTGGGTGTCAGTGTGGGTGGATGTCACAAGGATGTCACAGGGGACACCTGGCTGTGGCTCGGTCCCGGCTTGCCAGGCTCCAAGTGAAGCGGGAAGATCCCACTGGCACAGCTGGAATCCTCCAGCATTCCCAAGGGAATGGCTGCTCTGAACTCCTCCAGCAGCACCAGGCTGGACTGGTTCTGCAGCGTCTTCGCTGTGAGGACGCAGCTGTGCTGGGATGGGAGCTCTCTCTCGGGGCAATAAGAGGATGTTCAGGTCAACTGCAATTTCCCTGAAATTTATAATTTTGTCACCTACTTGGACGTCCCGATGGCTCCTGGCAGAGCGAGGGAGGCGGGCTGTGACCACACCCTGAGGGCTTGGTGGCTTTCCCGCTGGAGCTGAGTCTCTGGGACAGTGTCACCAGCACTTGTGTCCCGGACCAGGCTCTGGGACAGGGACAGTCACCTCATGTGGTGACCGTTGTTTGTGGCTGGCATTTATCCTGGAATGTGAGGGGATCACGTGGGGGGACACAGCATCTTTTGAGGGTTGATGTAGTGAGTCACCATGGGAGGGAAAATTGGGTTAGAAGCCCCCAGAAGGATCTTTTTGAGCCCCACACAAGGGCTCTGCTTCAGGCTGCCCAGCTCAGTGCTCTCCCTTTCCCTGCAGCCACCAGGATGGCCGAGGTGACCACTGTCCCCATGGAGACACACATTGTCCCAAGCGAGTATGGGGAATACCACAACTGGTCCGAGCTGTTCCACCTCCTGAACCACACCTACACCTACTGCGAGTTCAGCCTGGACGAGAACATCAAGCGAGTGATTCTCTTCATCCTCTACCTGGTCATCTTCGTGGTGGGCTTGGTGGAGAACCTCCTAGTCATCTGGGTCAACTGGCAGACACGGGGCAACAAGAGCTTGGTCAACCTGTACATCATCAACATGGCCATCGCTGACCTCGGGGTGCTGCTCTCGCTGCCCATCTGGATGCTGGAGGTGATGCTGGATTACACCTGGCTCTGGGGCAGCTTCCTCTGCCGCTTCACCCACTACTTCTACTTCGCCAACATGTACGCCAGCATCTTCTTCCTCACCTGCCTGAGCGTGGATCGCTACGTGACCCTGACCAGCTCCTCCCTCTTCTGGCGCCGGCACCAGCACCGCGTGCGCCGCGTGGTCTGCGCCTGCAGCTGGGTCCTGGCCGCCACCATCCCCTTCCTGGAGGTGGCTCACATGCAGCTGGTCAACACTGGTGACCCCATCTGCATCTTCATGGCCCCCTTTGAGACCTACGACGAGTGGGCGCTGGCGGTCAGCTTGGCCACCACCACCGTGGGCTTCCTCATCCCCTTCCCCATCATGGCGGTGTTCAACGTGCTGACGGCGCGGTTCGTCCGGCGCACCAAGCCCGAGAGCCGCAAGCACTGCCTGCTCATCTACGCCTACATCGGGGTGTTCCTGCTCAGCTGGCTGCCCTTCCACGTGGTGCTGACGCTGCTCACCCTGGAGGGCAACCACATCATCCTGCACTGCACCTTCGCCCACCTCCTCTACTTCTTCTACGACATCATAGACTGCTTCACGCTGCTCCACTGCGTGGTCAACCCCATCCTCTACAACTTCCTCAGCAAGAACTTCCGCAGCAAACTCATCTCTGCCGTGGTCAAGTACATCCCGAAGGACCACGGTGGCCAGAAGGGCGCTGGCAACTCCTCGTCCAGCACGCAGCACTCCATAGTCATCGCAAAGGACAACAGCCCTCCCAACTAAGGGGGTCAGACTCTCCCAGTTTCCATCGTGGTGGCTCCCTGGGGACAGTTGGATTGGTTTTCCTGGTGCTGAGGAGACAATTTGCTTGGGCACAGCCCTTCTTGGCTGGGCACCTCCTGAGGCAGGGTGAGGTGCTGGGTTTGAGGAGAGTTGGGAGCTGTGGACATCTTGCCTCTGGAGCGGTGCTGTGGCCAGCCTAAAGAAAGGATAAGAGAAAAAGATATTCCCTGTTTTACAAACAAAATCTTCGCAATAATAAAGCCTGTTACTCCTCTCAGTGTCTGACACACCCAGCCCCAAGATCTGATCCCCACCCTGCCCCTGGGTTGTGGGGTTGGGGTGCAAGATCTGCCCCATCATGGGTGTTCCTGCACCCCAAAACTCTCCCTGACTCCCAGCTCTGGGCATGGCACTGCCTGGTGAGTGCCATCCCGAGTGGGAGAGAGGGAATCATCCCTTTGGAACAGAAACCTCCCCTCACCATGCCCAGCAACAAACAGAGCCTGATTTTTGAGAGATGAAGGCAAAGCAGCCCAAGGGGCTGAGCAAGGGGAGGAGAAATTTGAATTTGAGATCAGTAACTCCTTCAAAGCAATTTTGTAAACCCAGTGGTAAATTGGAGTGGTAAATTAGAGATGGTTAAACTGGGTTTGACCTTGCAGGGCTGCTCCACATTGAATCACCCATCCTGCTAACTCCAGCCTCCTCTGGTGGAGTTTTTATGGCATTTCTGGGTGCATTTCTCAATTCCATCAGGCTCCAGCAGTCCTTCCCCTTCCACCAAAGTCCCTGTGGGAGCACAGGCACGTGCAGAAAACCTCAGAGCTGGAGCACGGGCTGGGCTTGTGCCGTGCAAGGAACTGGAGTATCCGGGTTCATCCTTGTCTGGATCGTGATCTCAGTCACGTGCTGCAGGTCGAGCCCTTGCTGGAGGAAGGTGACAGAGTGACAGGCCCATAAATTACTAAAGGCCTTGAGCTGCTCGAGGAACACGTTGTGAAAAAAGCAAAGCATAAGCAGTTCTGGGGACAGGATGCTGGCGCAGGGTGGGAGCAGGATGTCCCCAGAGAAGCCAGGGGTTAAGATGGATGTGGGGTTATCAGGACTGGCTGGGAAAGCTCTGCCAGTTCCTGGGGTCCTTGATGGGGTAAAACCCTAAATTCCTCAGGGTTCCTTCTGCAGGATGTTTCTTTGTGTTCTGGGATATGAGCACTGAGGGAACAATCCAGATCCACAGAAACCCTGGGAAGGCACCAGCCCTTGTCAGAATTCCCTGTTCAGGGCAGCAGCTCAGGCTGTTCCCCTTCCCTAATTCTGTTCCTCATACCTGTGAGTGCAGAGCCCCAGGGGCTGTGAGACCCCCAGGCTGAGATCTGCACCCACAGAACCCCACCACCTCCATTCCCTGATCCCAAATCCTCCCTGGGCTTCCCTTTGCCAATTCCCTCCCATTTCCAATGAAGAAATGGATGATAAATACACAACCAGCCACTTTCTGTGTGACATCACCAGGGCAAAGATATATTCAAGATACTTAAACATGTAAAATTTGGTATTTCACCTAATAAACTTAATTTTTAACTGTCTTAATTTCTCTGCAGCTTTGTCCATAGACCTCAGGGTCAGAGTGACCTCAAATAATCTGTCACCCAACCCCATGAAGTGACCTGGGCTGGGGCACCTTCTTCCTGTGCTCTGCCAACCCTCCATGGGAAGTTCTTCCTTGTGCCGAGCTCAACTTCTTGTGGTTTCATTTATGGCCATTGCTCCTTGTCCTCTCACTGAAAAGTTGGGTGTGATAGGATCCATCCACACATCACAGCACCCTCTTGACCCCCACCTTTGGGATATTGTTATAGATTGATATTACAATTATCTCATATAAATGAGATATTTGCATGGGTATCTGAGATAGTTTTATGGATTGATAGAATCCCCTCATTCTCCTCCAGACTAACCAAGCCCAGCTCCCACAGTCCCTCCTCATCACCAAGATGCTCCAGAGACCTCAAAACTTTGGTGGCCTCTGCTGGACCTGCTCCAGTAAATCTTTGTCTTTCCTGAACTCAGTTCCCAGCCTGTGGAGCTCCAGTTCCCAGTGAACACAGAGCTGGCAGCACAGAAAAGGCTCATCCAGGCACACAAACCCTGGGATGGGTGGGCTCTGCTCCCACCCTGCTGCTTTCCTCCCTCCCTCCTGTTCCTGAATCCCACGGGGATATCCCAACCTGTTCCCCTGTGCCACTCCCAGTCCTGGAACCACCCAAAAAACCAGGAGCAGGACACCAGGATGGCCTTACCTGCCATTCCTGGGAGGAATAAGTTTTATAAAGAAGCAGCTCCAAGAGGTCAATGTTTTCCATTTTATTATTCTAAATAAAAACCACACTTTGTGCTGAACAATGGAGTAGAAAAGAACCCGATGTACAACGATTTTAGACATCTACGATTTGGGGGGGGGGAAGTTTACAAAATATACAAAACTTTACAGCAAATAGATAGTAAACACTTAAATAGCAGGAGGTCAGTACCTACGATTAACTTAACAAAAAGGTTAGACAGCAAATTCAACTCTTGTTCTTTCTTCTTCTGCTCAATTACTCTGATGAGAGACCTGGATCCATTGAGAATGAGGAAAGTGAATTTTGTTTTGGGGGTGGGAGTGAGCCTGGGCTCAGAGCAGGGTCCTCAGAGGGGATTCCCTGTCCGGGTTCCCCAGGAGGCTCCGTGACCTGGACACTGCTGGAATTTCCCCTCTGCAACTCCCTCTCCTACCCAGGATCCCAAAGCACTTTGCAAACACCTCAGGCTGCCCCGGGGAGGTAGGTTGGTGTCCCCATGGTCACCAAGGGCAGTGGGGACAGGAGGGAGCCAGGTTTGCCCATGGTGGTGGTGAAGGGACAAAATCCAGCATGGAGTGACTGCTCTGGCTCTCCCAATGTGGAACTGGAGCTCCCAGCCAGGCTGGCCAGACATGGGGACAGGGGTGACATCCCTGCCGAGCTCTGAAGGCTCAGGAACATCCAGCACTCTCCTGGGGAACGACACTCAGGTCTGTGTCCCCTCTGGGAATCACCCCCAGGGAGGAGCAGCTGCAGCCCCTCCACTGCTGATTTCGGGATGTTCCATGAGGGAATGATCTGTTTTAACCCAGAATTTAACAGAAATTTCCTGGATCAGAGCCAGAAGCAAGCTAGGGGCTCCTGCTTTCCCCTCCCAGGGCCAGGAGCAAGGACTGGCTGTGCCCGTTGGTGTTTCAGTGTAAAAGCTTCACTTTTTGGTTTATGTGCACAAAAGGCTTTTGCTTTACAGCTTAGTGAGTTCCAGGGCTGCAGACCCTCCCTGAAGCTCACCACAGCTTCTGGAACATTCCAGGAGGGTCTCAAGACTCTTGTCTGTCCCTCACATCCTTCACAGCCACCTCCAGAGCAGCTCAGGTCGTGTCCATCCCTGTCCCCAGCCTGTCAAGAGCCGGGCACAGCCCTGAGTTCTACACTCGAGGGGACCCTGCATGAGCAAGGGGTGGGACCGGATGACCCCCAGCAGACCCTTCCAGCCTCATCCATCCCACGATTCCATGACAGAAACCCTGGAACCCAGACAGCAGCTCAGAGGAGCCTCCAGTGAAGCACCACCAGCTCCCACACTTCCCAGAGCACCACACCATTCCCAAAATCACCCTTTCCCTTGTAAAACCTAACACAGCTCTGCAGCCACCCCAGGACCACGAGCCTGGAGTTCAGAACTCAGAGCTGCAGCAGCAACCCAGAGCTGACCTTGGCTCTGGTGCCTCCCCTCCTCCAAAGGCAGGCTCCAGGCACCCTCCCTGCTCCCGGAGGTAGGTCGGTACCACGGGAGGTACCACCCTCATTTTACAGATGAGGAAACTGAGGCAAACAGGTGAAGTGACTTGCCCAAGGCCACGGTGGAGCTGGGGGAGAGACCCCCGGGCACTCTGAGCTCTCCGAGTCCAGCCCCCACTGCAGGATGGCCCTTCCCGGGTGTCCCTTTCCAGGGTGTCCCTTTCCCGGGTGTCCCTTCACAGGGAGGGGGCAGCAGGGTGAGTTTCCAGGGTTTGCAAATCACTAGTTTAGCTTAGTTTAATAACAGCAAAATTTGTCAGGAGCGCAGGAGCAGATCCACGACCAGCGAGGCTGGAGAGCCCCGAGCGCTTCCTTGTTTGTGAGGTAGAATGAGTTACCCGAGGGCAGTCCCAGCTTGGAAATATCTGATCCTCCCCACCTCTGCCCTGCAGCAGGAAAACACGGGGAGAAGCTAATCCATGCCCTTCCCAGTGTTAATGCTGATGGCACCAGCTGACCTCGCTGGGGTGGCCAGGAGAGACCCCCATGCTGGGGTGGACCTGACACAGGGCCAAGAGAGACCCCTGTGCCCAGGAGAGCTCCCTGTGCCATGGAGAGCCTGACACGTCTCCAGGAGAGCTCTCCATGCCCAGAAGAGCCTCCTGCACCAAGGGGCACCCGAAATGTAGATGGAGAGAGCCACTCATGCCCAGGAGAGCCCCTCCATGCCCAGCAGAGCCCCCCACACCCAGGAGAGCCCCCACAAGTGCTCAGCCTGTGGCCAGAGAGGCCAAGCCATCGCTGTGGCTCCCACTCCATGAACAAACTCACGTTGCTCCAACCACAAACATCTGCCACTGGAACACGTCCTGGATGTGGCGATCCAGGGCATGGGAGAGAGGATCGATTTGGCAGGAGAAGGGTCCTCCAAGGTTCCTTCCAGGGCGTTAAGGCAACAGCTTTATACCAACTCATCTGCCTGGGGCACAGAGTGAGGCTGGGGCAGAGCAGAGCCAGGAGACTCCTGGCTCTCTGTGGCCACCACAAATCACCTCCCAGGGAGCATGGCCCTGCTTCCCCTCCCTCTGCAGTCCTCCAGGAGATCCCTGTGATCACGCAGGGCTTTGCAGGGAGGTCGTGCTGCTCCTTCATCTCCTCCTCCGGGTCTCAGGGCACGAGCAAGTCCCAGCCTGGCAGAGAAAACACGACCTGGGAAATTGCAAATCCCCTGTTCCTGGTTCCCTGCTGGGATCCCTCCTTGTTTACACACTCAGGTGCTTCCTGCTCCTCTCCCCGGCAACGCAGCGATGGCCGAGCCCAGAGCACACTTTGCCCATCTCCTGGCAGTAGCAGCAGAACACCAGGGATGCCCAGAACGTCTTTTTTTTTCTTCCTTTTTTCCTTTCTCTTTTGTTCCTTTCCTTCGAGTCCAGCACCTGCTCTGGCTCTGTCCCTCTCCACTGAGGTCAGGTGTGAAAATCTTAGCAGCATCAGTTTGTGGACAATTCGGGGTTAGCCTGGTCAAGTGGGCTAAAAGGTTAAAAAAAAATAGAATCTAGACTCAAAAACTAGTGAGAAATGCTAAAAGCACAGAGAACTCGATGGCCTCTAACAGGACCAGAGGTAAGTAAACACGACAGACTCCTTGAAACAGTGATGTACCTCACGTGCTGTTAATTTGTACAACGCCACCAATCTAAAAAGCCCAAGGAAGGCCCCAAAAAAATAATTAAAAAAAACCTAAACAAACAAACAAAAAAAAGAATTCCATCCATGATGCCTGACCATTAAATAAAACAAAACGACATCTTTTTCTTTCTCTTTCCCTCCACAGCTTCCATCACGAACACTCGCTCCTCCGCTGGCCCTGCCCCACGGCCCCATCAGCTATCCGTGTTTTTCTCAGCCTCTTTGGAATGGATGATGTACATGAAAGTCTGTTCGATGGTGAAGTCTGGTGGGAGGCTGCCCTTGTGCACCCCTATGTGCTTGCTCATGAGGTTGAGCGTGGAGCTGTAGTGGCCACACACCGTGCAGCGGTACATGAGGGCCCCTGAGTGCGTCCTCAGGTGGCACTTGATGGTGGAGCGCCCGCGGAAGAACTTGTGGCACACCTTGCACTGGTAGGGCTTCTCCCCGGTGTGGATGCGCCGGTGGTAGTTGAACTCGCTGGTGTGGGCAAATCTCTTTCCACACACCTTGCAGCTGTACTTGCTGTTGCCTGGCTGGCTCTGCAGCGCCAGCTCCTCGCTCAGGAACTCCTCGGGCAGCTTCCTCTTGGGCAGCCCCTGCGGCTGCAGGCGCTCCCCGAATCCCGCCCGGATGTCCAGGCTGCCCCCGCACTTGTGCTGGCTGACGTGGTAGCGGTAGGCAGCTTCCAGCTTGAAGCTCTGGCTGCAGAAGTGGCACTGGAAAAGAGCCTCCTCCACGTGCTGGTGCACGGCCAGGTGCTTCTCCAGGAGCTGCCGGTCCACGAAGCTGCTGGCGCACACGGAGCAGGAGAAGACCGAGATGCCCAGGTGGGACAGGGTGTGCCACATCAGGCTGCAGAGGCTCAGGTGCCGCTGGTCGCACACGCCGCACGTTTGGCTCTTCAGGTTCACGTGCTCCAGCAGGTGGTTCCGGACCGTGTGGAAATCTTTGGCCAAGGGCTTCCCACAGGCAGCACAGGCCAGCTCGGGACTGAGCCCTCCCCCAAACACGGCCACCTTCCCTGGCAGGGGGTCACTGGGGTGGACAATGACGTTGTTGTCAAACACCCCGTCCCGCCGGTGCAACGTCAGCTGCCACTGGGTGAAGAACTTGGTCTCACACATGTCACAGGAGAAGAGGAAGATGCCAATGTGGGACAGCACGTGAGTGACCCTGGAGTTGCGGTCCTGGAAATGAGTCTCACACACTTTGCAGTTCCCTGTGAGCAGGTCAACGTGGTCCCTGGCGTGCTGGCGGATCAGCTGGATGTTGGGCTCCAGCACCTTCTTGCATACCTGGCAGGGCATGGCCTTGCTGTCCCGGCTGTCACTCTCAAAGGCCAGCTCCTCCTCGCTGTCGTCGCTCAACTCAATCACTTCCTCAGATGGCACCAGCTCTTCTCCAGCATCCTCAAAATGCAGCTCGGCCTCTCCCAAATCCTCCAACTGGAGCTCGTCCATCTGCTCGAATCCCTGCTCTTTGGAGTGGTCGCTGTTGCTGGGGCAGGAGTTGCTCCCCGTGGAGACATCCAGGGAGGGGTCAGCGGGGAAGAAGGCACCCTTGCCGTAGTCACCGTTGCTCTGGGCCTTGTACTGAGGGCAGGAGCTGCCAGTGCTCTGAGCCACCACATTCCCACCAGGCTGAGCCCCCAGACCCGCGACCGGAGCGAACTGCCCCGGATCCGACTCCTGCTCTGTCTTGGGAGGCTGCTGTGGGTGCATCAGAGGCAGAGCCTGGCTGGCCTCACCCACGGGATTCCTCTCATCCTCTTTGTAGCCACCTGCCACGTCCCCGTGCAGGAGGTAGCTCCGCTCGGGGCCGAAGTGCTCCATGCTGCTCCGCATGTCCCCCAAAGAGTGGCTCTGCTCTGAGGAGGTGCTACTCAGTGGCCCGGCCCTGCCTTCCCCCACAGACAAAGCAGGCTGCTTGGTGATGGCCGAGCTCTCCAGGTCAGGGAAGGTGGAGTGACAGGCCTGCAGCAGGTCCTCCATGCCCAGCCGCTCCGCCACCTCGTAGATAACACCCACATTGATGAGATCAGTGAAGAGCTCCGAGGTGTACACAAAGCTCAGGATCTTCTCGAAGTTGGCCGGCGTGATGAAATCCACCACGTAGGTCCTGGCAGCATCCAGCCCCGTGTTGAGGAAGAGGTTCTGGAAGTAGCCAGCAGCACAGGCCAGCACGGCCTTGTGCGCGGCGAAGGAGCGGGAGCCCACCAGGATGGTGACGTCGCACATGGTCTCGGAGAGCCGGCACTTGTTGAGTTCCTTCAGCAGGTTGTTGGGGTGGTTGGTGCTGTGCAGCTTGATCCTCATGCCCATCTTAGCAGCTGCTTAAAAGTTCCTTCTCCTGGTCAGCTCGGCCTTCACGCTTTCATCCGCGGTGGGAGCAGGAACTGGCAGGGCAAGGGGCTCTGCAGAGGGGAAACGCAAAAAAAATGTTATTTAACAACCAAAGCTACACCATTCTGGTCATACCTCCCATTTTCCACCTTTCTGATGAGCCACAGAGCAGCTGCTCAGCTGGAGATGTCTTGTCACCTCACAAACCGATTTTTAGGGAAGTAAAAGGCTGGATGTGCAAAGAATTAAAGTCAAACCAAAAATGACACTGACTCTGAGAGGCAGCCTGAAGGTCCCACTGCTGTTGGGGCAGGGACAGAGATCCTGCTGGCTCTTAGACCCAAAAGGAGCTTGTTCCAGACATGTCCCCTCTTCCCGAGCCGGGGATGAGGCTCCTCTCCAAAGAGATGTCACTCAGGCTGGACGCTCCAGTTGGATTCGCCTCTAGGTCTCCTCCAGCCTCTCCTTCACTTCAGATTCCACCTGTACCCTCAAGGAGACTCCAGGCTCCCAGGTGGGATTCTCTGCATTCCAGCCTTGTGGATTCCCCTGGGATTTCTCGGCTGCTCCGATGGAGTCCACGGCATCTTTAGATTCCCCGGCTGCCACCACACGTGTCCCACAGCACCAGCCATTCCCCCCCCAGTGTCCTCCCAGTGCCTTTGTCCCCCTGTCCTACTCAGGGATGTCCCAGGAGCTCTTGGGACTCCACAAACTTACCCAGGGAGCTCTATCTCTAATTTCCCTATTCCTAATTAATTCCCTGCCTTCCCCTCCCTCAGTCAGGGAACAGTGAGCCCAGAAAGCAGCAAAGAGCAGGAGTTTGGAGGGGGCTGGAGCTGCCCCTGCCGCAGCTCCAGGAAAAACCCACGGGGCAGAGGATGGGCTGCTCTCCCTGGGGATGCAGAGGGATGGGGGAAACACCACTGGCAGCTGCGGAGGACGAGGAGGAGGATGAAGATGCCAGGAGGAAGGCCCTGGAAGGCAAACGCTCTCCAGCCCTAAAAGCACCTGGGCAATTCCTGCAGCGTGGGGATCGCTGAGGAGAGGATGGGGCAGGAGGGAAAAGAGCGGGAGGAAGGATGGGGGGCCCGGGCGGGCAGGAGGACGGGGAGTCCCGAAGCTGCTCCGGGAGAAACGGGAGAGATGGCGGGGGGAACAGCGGGGTCCCCCGTGAGGCCCGGGGCGGGGAGGGCAGGAAGGGCCCCCGGAGGGAGGCACGAAAGGCGGCGGGAGGCCCCGGGGGGAGGTAGGAGAG
>JAHLSL010000202.1:32691-44155 GCA_025920805.1 Petroica traversi
GGGGAGGCGAACAGCGACGGAACGGCAGGGCCCGGGGCTGCCCCGAGCCGGCGACCCCTCGATGGGGCGGCCCGGGATGAGTCTGGGACCCAACCGGGCTTCTGAGGAAGGAAAGCAGCGAGACGGGAGACGGGGGGAACGGAGGCGGCGGGACCCCCTTTGCGGTGTGCGGAGGAGGGACCGCGCCGCGTCCCGGGCTGCCGGTGCCCCTTGGACGGGGTTACACCCCGGGGTGTTACGGGGTGTGCAGGGGGACACGGCTCTGCTGTGGCCCCGGGGGTCCCGTGTCCCCTCGATGCCCGTGGTGCCACGGCTGTGCGCTCACACACCGGCAGTGCAAACGGGCACGGCTCGGGCTCTGTCCTGCACGTTCACCCGTGCCAGCCCACCCGTGTCCCCTGGAACACCTATGCCTGCCCACAGCCGGACTTCCCTCCAGAATCCCCCACCAAAACGTCCCCAAATTCAAGCGACACCTCCACCCCATCTCTCCTCCCGCGTGTGCCCTCCCCACAGCTGTCCCAGCCTCCTCCTTCTGCCTTCCCCTTCCCTCAGCGGGGTGAGGGCAGGGCACAGCCGCTCCCAGGGCCGTGGGACACGGGGACACAGACCTGTCGAACCCTTCCGTGGAGCAGAGGGACCCTTGTCGCCGGTGGCTGCGGAGCAGGGACTCGTCGAGGCGTGGTGGGCAGTGGTGATGGGCAGTGGGCAGCGGTGATGGGCAGTGGGCAGCTCCCCCGGCCCGGGCTCAGCCGGGAGGCGAAGTACCGGGGCAGCAGCTGCGGAGCGGCGCTAAATAAGGGGCTCTGCCCGTGGCACGGCGTGGGTGGGCGAGAGGAGAGCTGCCAATGGGGGCCGGGGGGGTGGCACCCCCACCCTGCAGCTTCACGCCCACGCAGGCACCGTGACACCGGCAGCGCCCGTCGCACACGCGGAGTCACACAGCGACACACGCGTGCCCACGCAGGCACCCCCGGGTGGGGGGTCAGCACACGGGAGCTGTGCACACGCTGGGCCCCTCACTGTGGGGAGGTCACGATGTTGGCACGTGTGGGGACACGCACGGAGGGATGGGCCGGGCTGGATGTGGGCTCTGCAGCCCGGATTTGGGGGTCTCACGGGGGAGAGGGGATCAGCCGGGCTCCCACCGTGCACACGCGATGCACACACGTGTCCATCGGCACACACGAGTGCAGGTGTGCCCACATGTACCTCACACCCTGCCCCTTCGCAGCGCTCCTGGCCTGCCCGCTCCCGTACCAGGGTGTGCCAAGGCGGAAGATGGGGAGGAAAATTTGGGGGAAAGCACAAGGAAAAGGGAAACGAGCGGGCCAACAAGTGACAGCCACCGACTCCATCCCAAGCAACAGGCGGTGGCGGCTGCTCCGGTGGCTGCGGCGGCTCCGGCGGCTGCAGCAGCCCCTCGGGAAGGCGGCCGGCAGCGGCGGCTCACGTGGCAACACAGCCCGGGGCAGGGCAGCATCTGCAGTGCCGGGCACGTTAATTAAATCGGAGCCTGGCCAGAGACGGTCTAATTAATTAATAACACCTACTTGTGCGATGCCAAGTGCGACGCAGCTGTGAAGAGCCGCGGTGCCCCGGGCTTGTTTACGGCACTCGCCCCTCGCCGGGGGAAGGTCCCTGTGCTGGGACGTGATGGAGCCCGCGGTGGAGAGCGGGGAGCCCTCGGCGCTGGGGCACGGCCAGGCCACCAAAGTGTCCCCAAGCACAGCACGTGCCCCACCACGTGCGGGAGCTGCCCGCACACACTCCCCCTGCACGACAAACAGCTCTGGGGCCCACCTGGGAGCTGGTGCTGATGGTGACATGACGGGGAGTTGGCAGTTCCTGAAGGTAACGCAAGTGATGTGTGGGGACAGGATAAAAATCCTCTCTGAGAGCTTGATGAGTGCAGGAGGGAAACGGCAGCAAAGAGGGGGGGACACCGTGTCACGGGGGCTCTGGGGGTCCTGGGGGTTGCAGGACTGGAAGGGGTCCTGAGGGATGGAGGACTGGTGGGGGTCTGGAGGGTTCTGGGGGCTGCAGGACTGGCAGGGTCACACGGATACTGGGGGTTGAAGGAGTGATGTGGGTCTGGAAGGACCTGGGGGCTGCAGGAGTGGTGGGGGTCCTGAGGGCTGGAGGACTGGTGGGGGTCTGGAGGGTTCTGGGGGCAGCAGGATTGGCAGGGGTTCTGCAGGTCCTGGGGGCTGCAGGACTGGCAGGGTCACACAGATCCTGGGGGTTGAAGGAGTGATGGGGTCTTGAAGGACCTGGGGGCTGCAGGACTGATGGGGGTTCTGAGCATTCTGGGGGCTGCAGGACTCAGGCTGGGATCTCACAGATCCTGAGAGCTGCAGGACTGGTGGGGGTCCAGAGAGTCCTGGGCACTGCAGAACTGGTGGGGGTCTTGAGGGACCTGAGGGCTACAGGACTGGTAGGGGTCCTGATGGACCTGGAGGGTGCAGGACTGATGGAGGTCTGGTGGGTCCTGGACTGCACCAGTGTCACTGGAGCTGTTCAGTGACTTCCCTCTATCTCATTCTCTGTGTCCCTGGTCCCCAAATGCTGCCCCAGTGCCATCTCAGGCTGGGAGCCCCTGCATGGGTGTCCTGCAGCAGAGTGGGGGGACCCTGGGCAGGGGGACAAGGACATCCAGCGCAGGCAGGAGGGTGCCAGGGACCTCACGTGCAGCCAGTCACTGCTGCCAAGAAACTGCCTCTGCAGCAGCGTGAGCCGTGAGCCACTTGATGGGAAAAGTGGCCACAATTTGGGCCCTTTCCAATCACCACAAGCTGAGCGCTGGCTGCAATCAGGCGTCAGGAAAAGTCAGGAAAAGCAGGAGGCCAGGATGAGAGGCTTCATCACCGGGCTGGGCTGTGCCCCCCCCAGCCTGGGCACTGTGCCCTGGAGTCCCACCCCCCTGTAATGGGGTGACATCACCCCAGTATCGACACCTCAGCATCCTTTTAATGGGTTTGGAGACTTGGCTGGGTGTTGTCAGCACCTGCAGGGGTGGGGGAACACACAAGGGAGGGTCAGGGGTGTCAATGTGAGCGTGGGGGTCCTGGTGAGGGGTGGGGGTCCCCTCAGTGCACCAGGACCTCCATCTTGTTGCTGCCCTTTTTCTTGCAGATGGGGCCGTCGGTGCCAGCCTTGGGTGACTCCACCACGGTGATGGACACGTCGCCCTTCGGGAAGCGGGTGGAGAACCTGGGGTGGGAGGATGGAGGGGAAGGGGCAGGATGGAGAGGTGGGAAGGGGACACACCCAGGTCCATCCCCTCATTGCCCAATGAGCTGCTGTGGTTACACCAACTCCTCAGGGGCTGCCAGCCACAGCCAGGCAGGGCACTCACATGGTGCCCCACTCTTGGAGACTCCATCTCCACCTCCATCCCACCCTGGGCACCACCCTGTCCCACCCAAAAAAACCCCACCGTCTATAACCCCACCCTCCAGTGCCCACGCCCACATCAGCCACACCCCAGCCACACCCAGTGTAGCCACACCCTGCCCCACCCCAAAAAGCCACACCCTCTGCGCCCCCATAGCCCTGTCCTGTCCCACCCATTGTAGTTTTGCCCTTCAGACTCCGCCCACTGTAACCACACCCACGAAAACCCCGCCCACCACAGCCCCACCCACACCTGTCCGTGATGTGCAGAGGCAGTGCCTGCCCAGTGCTGGCCTGGAAGGTCTGGTGCAGGCGGGTCACCAGCTCGATGAGGTGGTCACTGACCAGCAGGAAATCGCCCTTGGCCCCCACTGTGGAGACCTGTGGGGCAAACAGGGTGTCAGCACTGCTGGGGACCCCCTGAGCCCCCAAAGCCCCCCACCCCAGGTACCTCCTTGAGGTGCAGGGCCAGGAAGCCGTCGGAGAAGCGGGTGACAGAGACGCCACGGATGTCGCTGAGGCTGAGCACGGTCTTGGGCTGGGCGGCCTTGGGATCAGCCAGGACCAGGTGCTCGGTGGTGAGGAGCAGGAGGCGTGGGACTGTCTGTGGGTGGGGTCAGTGCAGGCACGGGGTCAGAGTGGACAGTAGATCAGAGTGGACAGAGGGTCATAGTGAACAGAGGGTCAGCATCAGCAGGGGTCAGCGTGAGCAGGGGTTCAGCGTGGACAGAGGGTCATCGTGGACAGGGTGTCAGTGTGAGCAGGGTGTCATCATGGACAGAGGGTCATTGTGTACGGGGGGTTGTGTGAGTAGGGGTCAGTGTGAGTAGGGGGTCAGAGTGGACAATCGATCAGAGTAGACAGAGGGTCATCGTGGACAGGGAGTCAGTGTGAGCAGGGGGTCATCGTGGAGAGAGTGTCATTGTGGACAGGGGGTCAGCATCAGCAGGAGGTCAGCATGGACAAGGCATCAGTGTGAGCTGGAGTTCAGTATGGGTGGGGAGTCAGCATGAGCAGGGGGTCAGCGTGGACAGGGGGTCAGTGTGAGTAGGGGGTCAGAGAGGACAATAGATCAGAGTGGACAGAGGGTCATTGTGGACAGGGGGTCAGTGTGAGCAGGGGGTCATCATGGACAGGGGGTCAGTGTGAGCAGGGGGTCAGCGTGGACAGAGGGTCATTGTGGACAGGGGGTCAGTGTGAGTAGGGAGTCAGAGAGGACAATAGGTCAGAGTGGACAGAGGGTCATCATGGACAGGGGGTCAGTGTGAGCAGGGGGTCAGCATGGACAGAGGGTCAGTGTGAGCAGGGGGTCAGCGTGGACAAGGCATCAGTGTGAGCCGGAGTTCAGCACGGGTGGGGAGTCAGCATGAGCAGGGAGTCAGCGTGGCCCCCTGGATCACAGGGCCAAGGCAGGAGCTCACCTTTCCATTGGCTCTGTTCACCTTCCTCACGGTGTCGGCCATCACCAGCTTGTCCTTGGCCACGGCGTGGAGCTTCTGGTACTTGGGGTTCTGCTTCAGCCCCAGGTACTCTCCGCGGAAGGGCTGCTGCAGGCTGGGGATGAGGCCATCAGCCACTGCTGCCCTGAGCTCCCCTGCACCCCCAGCCCCCAGCCCTGGCACCTTTTGGGGTAGAGGGTCTTCTTGTCCTTGAAGAGCTCGCTGGCGCAGAGCTTGGTCTGCAGCTGGGCCCGGCGTGCTGGTGGCAGCTGGTCCCGGTACTTCTTGCACTGCCGAGGGAAGGGGAGATTCAGCACCACCAAATACCTCTCAGGTGAGCTGGCACACCGAGATCCCAACTGGAATTCTCCCCATCTCCCCCTGCTCTCACCTTCCAGTGGTAGAAGATGTTCTTCAGCTCCTGGTTGGCATCATCCAGGAACTTGTACGGTGCCGGGGGCCAGGTCCGGTCCATCACCGACAGCGGCGGGAGGTTCTTGGCCAGCCCCACCAGGTACCTCTGCACCTGGGGGTGACAATGTGGCACGGGGTCAGGAGAGGACAGGGCTGTCCAGCTCCAGGGCAGGGGGCTGGAAGGCGCTGCGGCCTGCTCTCCCCTCTCCCCCAGCCCCACTCACCAGCCGCCGGTAGATGAAGTTGGCCACGCAGGTGCTGGCACTGGAACGGAAATACTTCCTGTAGGTCCTGCGAGCCTGCGGGGACAGCGCCAGCAGTGAGGACACCTCACATCACCACCAGCCCCACCAAGGACAAGGGTGTCCGGTTCCCCACATCCCCCAAATCCCCCACATCCCCCCATCCCCATTTGACCCCAGCGGAGAGGACAGCGGCTCCAGCCCGACAGGGTGGGCAGGAGCGGGGTGGGCAGACAGACACAGTGGCATGGACAGCAGGACAGAGGTGGCCGGAGGGCGCACTGGCCCCGTTACCTGGTACCCTCTCCAGTGAGCGGCGATGGTGGTGGCAGCTGTGTGACGTCGGCGCTGGCGCTTCAGCTCCCGGAGGAGCCGGCGAGACTGTGGGGGTGAGAGCCCGGGGAGCCCAAGGGAGAGGCACCAACACAGACATGGAGCGAGAGGGAGAGGCAGGAGAGAGGCAGGAGAGAAGGAGGAAAGACGGGGAGAGGAGATGAGGGTGAATCTGGTCCCACTGTGGGGCAGACGGAGCCCCTGGTCCCACCATGGGGCACTCAGAGCCTCTGTCCCCACCCACCCTGCTCCCCACGCCAGGCCAGTCCTGTTGGTGGCCCTGGGGGTGCCCAGCCCTCACCTTCCAGCCCCGTGCGTACGCCTGCAGGATCAGTGCCGAGCGCTTCATCTGCTTGTACTGGTTCTTTTGCTGCGGGGGAAGAAGGGGGTGAGCTGGGTGGGCTTGGACAACCAGGGGGCAAGGGATGGGCAAGGAAAGCGTGGCCAGGACTGGCGCTGTCCTCACCTTGTGGCCCCGGAACCAGGCGGAGATGATGATCTGACTCTTGCGCATCAGCTGGTACTGCGTCCGGCACCGCCAGCCCCGAAACATCTTCTGGATGAGGGTGGCCAGCTGGCCCATGCGCTCCTGGCGCTGCCGCTCCAGGTCGAAGAGCTGGGGACAACCACGGCAAGCACTGGGTCATCTGGAGCCACCTCCAGTGGCTGTGGCATCACCCAGGAACTCCCAGGACGAGTCTGAATCCCCCCGACTCCCCCATTCCCAGACTCACAGTGCGCGGCGAGCGGATGAAGATCTTGGTGTGTCCAAACGCCAGCTCCTCAGAGGGGAACTCCAGACCTGCCAGCAGCACCTCGGTCCCCTCCCTGCACCATGGCAGAGACTCAGTCAGAGCCCCCCTGGCAGCCCCCTGGCCCTCACGGTCCGTGCCAGCCCCGTACCTGTCCCCACCGTCCCAGCGGGGCCACGTGCGGGGGTTGAGCATTTTGTAGCGCTGCAGGAAGGGCCCGTAGAGCTGGCGGAAGGCGTAGCCCGCCCGCCTCACCCTCACGTTCTCCATCAGCCCCAGGTACCGGGCCTGAGCCAGCACCAGCTCCGGCGTGAACACCATCGCTGACTTGGTGTCGTTGGGTTTGATGCACCTGCAGAGGATACTGGTGGTTTGGGGAGGGTCTCACAGGCCCCGGAGCCGCCCCCGGGGGGTCCCTGCCGGGGTTGGCACCTGATGTAGTTGGGGTTTTTGGAGTAGAGGTTCTTCATCAGCAATGCCACGGATGACTTGAACTGGAAGCCTGCGGTGGGTGGCAGCTTCAGGGAGACTTTCTGGGGGTCTCCCTCGGGGAAGAGCGAGCGCAGCAGCGAGTGCCGGGCTGCCCACATGGCCTGCGAGAGGTCGCGGAAGAGCAGGTCGTTGTTCTTCTCGATGAAGCCCGTCACGTTGTAGGTCACCTGTGGGGGCAGCGGGGTCAGTGCCCAGGTAGGGAGTTCAGCATCTCCATGCCCAGTCCCAGCCCAGCCCTCTATCTCCTGTGCAAAGCTGGGAAGAGGACCAGGGCACTGGGAAGAGAACTGAGGCACTGGGAAGAGGATCAGGATGCTGTGAAGGGAACTGAGGTGCTGAGAAAAGGTCTGGGGTGCTGGGAAGAGGTTCACAGAGCTGGGAGGAGGTCTGAGATGCAGGGAAGAGGAGCAGGGTGCTGAAAAGAGATCTGGGGTGATGGAAAAAGAACCAAGGTGCTGGGAAGAGGTCTGGGGTTCTGGTAAGGGAACCTGAGTGCTGGGAAAAAGACCAGGACACTGGGAAAGAGGATCAGAGTGCTGGGAAGGGGATCAGGGTGCTGGGAAGGGGATTAGGGCTCTGGAAAGAGGACCAGGATGCTGGGCAGAGGAGAGTGGCACGGGGAAGAGGTGCATGGCACTGGAAAGAGGATCAGGGTGCTGGGTAGAGGATTAGGGTGCTGAGAAGAAGATCAGGGTGCTGGGAAGAGGATCAGGGTGCTGGGAAGAGGATCAGGGTGCTGGGAAGAAGATCAGAGTGCTGGGAAGAAGATCAGAGTGCTGGGAAGAAGATCAGGGCACTGAAAAGAGGACCAGAATGCTAGAAAGAGGATCAGGGTGCTGGGTAAAGGATTAGGGCCCTGGAAAGAGGATCAGGGTGCTGGGAAGAGGATCAGTATGCTGGATGGAGGATCAGGATGCTGGGAAGAAGATCAGGGTGCTGGGAAGAGGATCAGGGTGCTGGGAAGAGGATCAGGGTGCTGGGAAGGGGATCAGGGTGCTGGGAAGGGGATCAGGGTGCTGGGAAGAGAAGCAGGCGCTACCAGACCTTTCCAGCGTAGTGGTGGATGCGGAAGCAGCGCGGTGTCAGGCTGGCATCAGTGATGTGCCGGGCATTCTGTGTCTCCTTGCTCTCGTAGTGCTTGTGTGTGGCCAAGAGCTGGTTGAGCTTGGTGATGAAGGTGTCCTCGTTGACCACGCCGGGCCGCAGGCACTCCTCGTCCAGCATGGCCAGGATCCCGGTGGTATTCTGTGCCAGGATGCATGGTGTCACCCCAAACCGGCCCCACTGAATCCCAGTTTGGGCTGTGGGGAGAGCAGGAACCCAAAGATCCCAGCACTGGGTGGGCAACTCACATTCTCAATCAAGTTGCAGATGATGGTGTTGTCAAAAAACTCCACCGGGGTCCACTGGATGCCCTGAGAGCAGATGCGAGTCAGACACACAGATAACCCAGACCCTGCCCCATGGACATCTCCAGCTGATGTGGGGCAGGAACCGGACGTCCGGCCACGGGGACGAGGATCCCGAATCCCTTCCTGCCATTGAATCTGCTCCCAGCAGGGAGCGGGGCGAGGGAGGGACGTGTGGCGGAGCCGTCTCCAGCACTTCCCCATCCCGGGGAGGCCAAAGCTCCTTGGGGCTGTGCTCTGGCAGGGGCTGGAGGTACCTCTCGGACGTATTCCTCCTGTTCCTCCTTCAGTGTCATCAGGATGAAAATCTGCTGCAGCTTCTCATTGCAGTAGTTGATGATGAACTGCTCAAAGCCATTGTCCTGCGAGAGAAGGGTCCTGTGTGTCAGGTGCCTCCCAAGTTCCATGTCTCACCTGCTGTTCCCAACCCCCTGGATGCGGCCAGGTGGGTTCTTCACTCACCTGGAAGATCTCAAAGCCGTAGATGTCCAGGACACCCATCACCTTCCTCTGCTCGTCAGACTTCACCTGGGGAGATAAAGCGGTGTTGAGCCCTGTGTGGGGTGGGGGTCCAGGGTCCTGCTGGGGCTCCAGGATCCCCCGGAGCTCACCTGGATGCTGGTGTTGATGCGATTCACCAGCCAGTCGAAGAGCCGGCTGTAGATGTTCTTGGCCAGCGCGTCCCGGCCATAGTAGCCCTGGGGAGAGGAGAGAGGGGCTGGTGCCGGCTCTCAGGGGGCTGCTGGTCATCAGCCCCACGCCTGGGGGTGGTCCTGCTCACCTGGGGGACGGTGAGGGTGGTGAGCACCGTTTCATTCCGCGCCTTCACCGTGCGGGAGCACAGCGCCTGCTCCAGCGTGCTGGGGTCCAGCCCGATCAGCTCGCAGATCTCGCGCAGCTCTGCGTGGGGACACGGCGGTGGCAGGGCCGAGGAGGGGCTGGGGGTGTCCCCACGCCCCCCATTCCCATCCCTATCCCCATCCCTACCCTGGGGCTCGGTGATGCTGCAGGCCTCCATCCCGCTGGCCTGGAAGCTGCTGCTCAGCTGGACGTTGCCCAGTTTGAGCACCACGGCCGTCACCTCCAGCAGCTCTGTCACCTCAGCGGGCGAGAAGCCGATGACCCTCATGGCATCCTGGGGAAGGACACAAGAGCTCAGGGGATGGGGTGGGCTCCAGGATGTTTTGGGAGGGTCCTCTCTTCCCGTGGGTACCTGCATGGTGTGGAAGTTGGCTGCATCGTCCATGCCGGGCAGGCTCGAGCTCTCCCGGTTCAGGTACCCGTAGTGCCCGCAGTCCTGGCGGAGCTTCAGCTGCTCTGGTTGAGGGGAGAGGAGGTGACAGCTCAGCCATGGCTTCCACCCAGCTCCTGTTCCACCCCCAAATCTCCCACACTGAGGGGTCTGGACCTACGGAGCAGCTGTGGCGAAGCTCCAGCCAGGAGCTGGTAGAAGATGTGGAAGTTCCTCTCGCCCTTCACATGCCGGACGATGCGGGATTTCTCCAGCAGGTCTGTGGGGAGGGGTTGGTGTCACTGGGGTGTGAGGAGCAGGACTCCCCCCAGATGGGTGGTGGGTACTCACAGTTGCTGATGACCCCTCCCAGGGGCTCCCCCTTAAAGTCGAACTCAATGTCCATGTACTTGCCCTGGGGGAAGGGGCTGGGTCAGGGAAGGGGGTCCTGGGGGGTCCCCACATCCCCAACCCCTTTCCCCATCAGGGCCCACATGGCCCCAGCAGGGTCCAGCTCCTCTCCCCAGGTCACTCACGAATCGGGAGGAGTTGTCATTACGGACAGTCTTGGCGTTTCCAAAGGCTGTGGAGGGAGGACAGGGGTTAAGGTGTGGTCCAGGGGGACAGTGCCAAGCCCTGGCAGCTTCAGGATGCAGCAGGTGGGGCTCAGGTTGTGAGGCACTCACCCTCCAGCACAGGGTTGGACTGCAGGAGCTGCTCCTTCACCTTGTTCACCTCCTCCCCTTTGCTGCTGACGGCCGCCACGTAGGACATCACCAGCTTGCTGGCCTCTGCCAGAGAGAGATGGGGGTCATTGCTGTGGGGCCGTGGGTGCTGGGGCTGTGCCCCTCACCCCCCCCAGCCCCTCGCAGTGCCCTGAGCCCCCCTGCAGCCCTGGCTGTACCTGTCTTGCCGGCGCCGCTCTCGCCGGTGATGAGGATGCACTGGTCCCTGTCCCGGTCCCGCAGCGAGCGATAGGCATCGTCAGCGATGGCATAGCTGGGGGCAAGAGGGGTTGGGAGGGGCTGGAGCCATCTGGAGGCTTCAGGAAACGCCAAAACCACCATGCTGTGGCTGTGGCGTTGCCCTAAGTGGATTCCCTTGGACCCTGACACTTTGGGATTGCCCAAGGGTGAAGCTCTTGGCGGGATCTGGGGGACCAAGGGCACCACCAGCCTCCCTGTGCTCACATGTGGGGCTTCACAGCGAAGAAGCTGCAGTTGTGATACTCCTCCACCTTCTCCGGGGTGTAGATGGGCAGGGATTGGTACGGGTTCACCGAGATCACCACATTCCCAATGTAGGTCTGTGGGACAGCAGGGATGAGGGGTTGGGGGCACCCAGCCCAGGCCTGGTGCTCCCCATCCCCACCCTGGATCTCTGTGTTCATTCCAGATCCCACTTTTCATCCCAGAGCATGCAGCCCTTACATTCCCCATTCCAGATCCCACATAATGCTCCCCATCCCACTCTCTATTCTGCTCTCCATCCCAGACCCTGCAGCCCTCCTGCTTCTGAGACCCTTCTCACCATCCCAGACCCCATATCCCATTTCCCATCCCAGACCCTGCAGCCCTTCTATCCCCCGTCTCAGACCCCATATCCCATTCCTCATCCCAGACCCTGCAAACCTTCCATTCCCCATCTCAGATCCCATATCCCATTCCTCATCCCAGACCCTGCAACCCTTCCATTCCCCATCTCAGATCCCATTCCCCATCTCAGATCCCATATCCCACTCACCATCCCAGACCCT
>JAHLSL010000202.1:81062-98022 GCA_025920805.1 Petroica traversi
CTCCCCCCGGATGCGTTTGAAGTCAGGTGACGCGGAGCTGCGGGATGGACGCAGCCCTGGGAGCTGCAATATGATTTTTTCCCCCCCCCCTTCCCCCTCCACGGGGATGCTGTGGGCAGCTCCCAGCTCCTGCCTCCATCTCCAGCCTCCCTTGGGATGCGCTCGCCCGTCCATCCTCCTCCTCTCCGTCCCCCCCCATCCCCGCTCTGCTCCTTTGTCTGGGTTTGGAGGCAGCCTTGGCAGGTCCTGCTGGGAATCCCATCCCAGTGCACGTGCTTGGGGTGCTATTGGGGACCCTGGAGTTGTCACCTCTCCCTGCTCCGCTGTCCAGGGCTGGGCTTGACCCCAGAGCAAAGGGGGACATTGGGCATCTCCCAGTCTGTGGAGAACCAAGGGTACCCGGTGTGGGGATCCAGTGGCTCCCAGTCCCTGTCCCGTGGGGTGGGATGGGTGTCCCTGCCATGGGGAGTGGGTGATGGGAGAACTTGTGGGACATGACCAGTGGGAAAGGGCCAGGGGTGTGCTGGTGGGATCTGGGGATGGGTGAGCGGAGCGTGCTGGGCCCATCCTGCCTGTCCCTGGGATGCGACAAAGGGGTGACAGCCCTGTCCATGCCCCAGGATGGATCTGGGGGAAGTGGGAACTTCCAGTGGCTTCCCACCAGCATCATCCCTTGGTCAGGGCTAGGATGATGGAACCCCCAGGAACACGGGTAGAAACCAGGGATGGAAAACCAAGGAAGCACCGGAACACTGGGGCTGAGGCAAGGGTGGGGTTTGGTTTTGGTTGGATTTGTTGTTGTCTCCTTGGGCGTTCCAAAAAGGGGCAGAATCTGAGTGAACCCTCTGCAGGGCCCTTCCAAGTGCCTTGCATCCAGCCAGAGCCTGTCCCAGGAATGGCACTGAGCTGCCATTCCAACACCTCTGGCACTGCAGAGCCAGGCTTGGCTTCTCCAAATCACCTTTTCTTTTTGGTTGTTGTTTAAGGAAGGTGAATGCCTCGTGATTCCAATGCCGCAGTCCGACTTGAAGGGAAAAGGGGTGAAAAACCGTATTTTAAAGTCAATATTTACTCAGCAATTGGCTGTCCCCCTCCCCCAGCCCGGCCACATACCTGCGGCTTCTCCAGCAGGAATGGCCGGGAGCCCTGTTGGTCCTGGAAGAGCTGGAGCAGAGATCTGGTTTGAATCTTCCCCGTTCGGAGGGGGCCGGATGGAAGAATTGCAAAAATGCATTTGAACTGTTTTGGGATCGTGTGTTTAAATGCAAAACAAACAGCTGAGCCTTCCTTTCCCTTTCCCCCCTGGAAAAATGTGCCTCAAACCTGAGGGTTTGGTATTTTAAATGTCTCTATTACCCGGTTCGGCTTTTGGGAGCCGGAAAATTTACAGGATTTGGGGTTTGAGGATCAGCCTCGAGCCCCAGCACAGCGAGGAGGGAGCGGGATGGGCTCCAGGCTTTGGCCTTCCCAGGGCCTGTCCTGAGGCTGCAGAGAAACTCCAGGACACTGGAAGTTCTGAAAACACAAAAAAGGGCCAAATCCTGTTTTTTCTGCAGTTCAGGGACAAAGGATGGATTATGTGGGGGAGAGAAATGAAGCCTCAGATGGTTGATGTGGTTTTGGTGGATTTGTGTGATGAGTTTGTTGAGTTTGTTGAGTTTGTGTCTTAGGTGACCCGAAGGCTCTGGCAGCTCCGTGTCACAGATTCCAGGCTGGCACTGGGAGGGTCCCACGGGGTGCGTGGACTTGGCTCTGACTGGGAAGAGTGGCCATGGATTTGTAGAGTGCTTCACTTTCGATCCACAGGGAAAGATGGAAGGAACATTGGGATGACGTTCATCTGGTGCTGCCAAAAAAAGGCTGAAATTGCCCAAAACACAACAGGCTGCCCTGTTTTGGGGGTGCTGTGGCTGTGTGAGGTGGGAATGGAGACCTGGAGGAGCATGGAGTGGGAATATTTCCCTCTGGAGTGGGTTTATTCCCTCCCTTTTGTGCTCCCTTCTCCCCCAGAACATCTGGTTTGCGAATTGCACCCGTCCCAGGCCGTATTTATGGCCAGCACTGTTTCCTGGCCGGACTCCTCCTCCTGAGGAGGAGGAGGAGGAGCTGGCCTGAGGAGGAAGCAGGGAAGGAGTTCCTTCATATTTTTGTGCTTTGCTTCCAGTCCATCCAGGTTTTTATGTCGTCCTCATCTGTGGATTGAAGGTCACGTGGCCTTTGCTCCAGGATCTGCTTCTCCACCTCTCCAACAGCCCATTTTGGTGTCCATTTCTTATTTTAGACAAAAAAATCAGGTGGTTTTTGGTGTTTGGGTTTCCCAGCCCTTTTCCCAACCCATCACGCTCCAACAAAGCCTCTGGGTGTCCATGGAGTGCTGGCAGAAGATACTCTTGGGATGTCTGTTCCCACCCTGGCCTGGAGGAGAATAATCCCCTTTCTTGCAACCAAAAGGTTTTTTTTTTGGACTTTTTTTTTGATCCGCTTTGGTTTTGGACCTTATTTGATTTTGGGCCTTTTAGTTTTTTGTGCCTTTTTAGTTTTTTTGGCCTTTTCTTCTGGGAAGGTCTTTTTTTGAAGGGTCCTTTTTCTGGCCTTTTTATATCCCCTTTTTGCGAGGCTCTTTTTTGGGGTAGGGCCTTTTTTGAGGGGATCCTCTTTTTTGTGCCTTTTTGGGGGCCCTTTTTTTTTGTGTGCCTTTTTGGGGGCCCTTTTTTGTGTGCCTTTTTGGGGGCCCTTTTTTTTTGTGTGCCTTTTTGGGGTCCCTTTTCCTCCGTGCCTTTCTTGAGGCTGTTTCATTTCACCACTTTTTACGGCCCCTTATTTTTATTTTTATTTTTTTGCCACATTTTAGTGCCCTTTCTTCCCACTGTTTATTCTGTTTCGGATCCTCCTTTTGGGCACGTTTTTTTTTTTCTTCCACCACTTCCCTCTATCTCTGGGCTATTTTGACAGACTTTTACCATGTTTTTAGCACGGTTTTGTCCCCTTTTGAGTCCCTTTTGAGCCGGGGTCTCTCCTGTGGCTGCCAAGGCGGGGACGTGTCCCCGCAGCTGCCCCGGCCCCGCTCTGAGCCGCCCATTGTGCGCGATGAAGGCGCCTTTATTCCCCAGCCCGGAGCTGGAGCTCCGCTGCCATCGCCGCCGCTGGGGCGAGCGCCCGGCTCGGGAAGGGAATTTGGCTCCGTGTGAGGGATGCAGGAACAGAGACACCTTCTCTGATTGTCCACCTGGCACCAAAGCACAGTTGAACCCGCCGGGAACGCGCTGTGCAAGGATGAGGGACATGCAGGGAATGTGTGGGGTTGCTAAGGAGCCCAGGGAGCCATCACCTTCTGTCCTCACCCTGCCCCGAGCCGTGGTGGCCGTGTCAGAGCTGCGGTGCTTCTGGCTCTTGCTGTGGTTGGGAATGGTGGAGGGGCTGAATTTGGGTGGGTTTGGGTGTCCTGTGGTGGTGAGGAGCTCTCGGAGATTGTCCTGCTTGGGTCAACACCTGTCTGGAAGGGCAGGTGTTCTCAGAACAGCGTGTGTCAGTGCTTGGAAGGAATCCCACGTGTCCTGCTCTGCTCTGGTCCTGGAGTTGGGAATGCTCAGCACGGAGGTGCTGGTGCTGTGGAATGACTCCTTAGAGCATCCCTGCTCCAGGATTGGCGTGTCCAGTGCAAAACAAGCTCCTGTCCTGGCTGTGGTTTCCCATCCCATGAGCAGCTGGGATGGGGCAGCCGGTTGGGAATGGGTTCCCAGGGATTTGCCCTCCTGTAGCTCTGCCTGCTCCTTCGGGAAGTGAAACCTGTGGGTTCCAGCGGCTGCGGCAGCCACAGGTCACGCTGTGGCTGCCGGAGACCTGTGAGGATGAGGAGGAGCAGGAAAGCCAAGTGAGTGTCAGTTCTTTGCTGTGGTTTTCTTAATGAATCCTGCCTTGGATGCGCCTGTGGCCAGGAGATGGAGGCGGCAGATGAGCTCCACCGGGAAGAGGGGGTGGAAGAGCTGGATTTGGAGCAGAGCTGGACCAGGAGAAGCCTCGTGGGAGGAAGGGGACAGGCCTGAGCTGTGCCTCTGGCCTAGGGAAGGTGGAGGAGAAGGACAGGGATGCTCCATCCATTTTGATCTGTCCAGTCTCCATCTTGGCTGTGCCGAGCTCCCGCCGTGGTGCCGAGCAGCAGCTCCCACGCCGCCGGTGTGCAGGGAAGGGAGGGAGGCAGGGAAGCAGGTTGGCAGGAGGAGCTGCACTTCCATCAGAGAAAACAGCATCAGGCAAAGCCCTGTGCAGCTCTGAGGAGTTTTGACAAGGTTGGGATTGGGATTAGGGACCGCATCATCCACATCCTCTCCCCTCGCAGCCTCCCTGCTGTGGAGCAACCCCGTGGCAGGAGGAAGATGCAGACACAGAGACCCCCCTTCCCCGGGCTGAGCAGGAAGTGAAGTGGATCCTGGGAGTGGGGAATTTGGCAGGAGAGCAGGGATGCCACGGGATGAATGTTTTGGGAATTGCGTGTGTGGCTGCCTTTGCTTGAACAAGGGCTCACAGTTGGGTTGGGTTTGCAAGAGGTCTGGCCACCCCCAGGGCTGGACAGTGGCCCCCCCATGATTGTGACCCCCCCCATGGTTGTGTCCCCCCTGTGACTGTGACCCCTCCCTATGGCTGTGTCCCCCACTCTGTGTCTCCCCATGGCTGTGACCCCCCTATGGCTGTGATCCCCCATTACAGTGACCTCTCATTGCAGCTTCCACTTGAGGGGTGCAGTACCCACCCCCCCCATAGTGAATCCCACCCCATTTCTGTCTGAGCTGTGAGGGGTGCAGTGACCCCCATTTTCAGTGACTCCTCCATTTCAGTGACCCCCTCATTTCAGTGACCCCTCCATTGCAGTGACCCCCCCCATTCCAGGCTGGTTTTGGGGAAATGAAGTGATTTCCCCATGGCAATGATGCTCCCATTGCAGTCTCATCTCTGGGGGGCTGCAGTGACCCCCCCCCATTTCAGTGACCCCCCCATTCCAGTGACCCCCATTGCAGCACATGTTTGGAGGGTGCAGTGACCCCCTCATTTCAGTGACCCCCATTTCAGTGACCCCCATTTCAGTGACCACCCCAATGCTTTTTGGGGGGTGCAATATCCCCTCCCATTTCAGTGACCACCCCCATTCCAGTGACCTCCATTGAAGCCCATTATGGGAGGGTGCAGTGACCCCTTTATTTCAGTGACCCCCATTTCAGTGACCCCCCCCCATGACATAGGCAGGAGGCTCTTCCCAGCCTTTCTCTCTCTCCAGCCTATGGATTTTGGCTTTTCCTGCTGCTTTTTGCTCTGTCCATGTTCCCTCCATGTGTCTGGTGAAGGATGTGGGGTCACCCTTCCCTGGGCTGCCTCAGGGTGCTGGACATGGGATGTATGGATCCCCATCCTGCTGTTGTCCTCATGATTTAAAAAAGCATTACTTTTTAATTTGTTCTCATTTGGGTTTTCTTGTTTTTTCACTGCTTTTTCTCTTGCCTAGCACAGAAAACGAAGTGCCTCTGGCTCCCAGGAGCTAATTCATCCAAGTTAAATGATCTTTAAAATCTGCGAGCGCATCACAGCGCTCGACTCCTGTTTTCTCCCGGTGTAATTAATGCTCCAGCTTAAATTTCCTCCTTTCCTTAGGGGCAGGCTTGATGGATCCGGTGCCGGGCTCAAACTTCCGCCGAGCCGTAGGAAAGAAATCATCCCTCCCCCCCAGAAAAAAAACCCCCAAAACCAATCTCAGCCTTTAATTGAAATTTGATTTTTTTTTCTTTTGAAACAACTTGTCCTTGGGAAGAAAACTGATGTTGTTTATTATCATTATTTCTTTTCCCATCCAGCACCGAAGACTTGTAGCCCCAAACAGTTTGCATGCAAAGATCAGATTACGTGCATATCTAAGGGCTGGCGCTGTGACGGGGAGAAGGATTGTCCGGATGGCTCGGATGAATCTCCCGAGATATGTATGTATGATTTTCCTTCCTAACCCTCTTCCTCTGGGTTTGCTCCATTGCTCCACGGGTGTTCCCGAGTGGCCGTCGCACAACGTTCTACCTCAGCTCCCCTTGCAGCCCCTCGGGGTGGGGGGGTGTCCATTTGTCCGTCCATCCATCCCTCCATCCATCATCCAGCCATCCAGCCATCCACCCATCCACCCATCCACCCATCCACCCATCCACCCATCCATCCCTCCCTCCATCCCTCCATCCATCCATCCATCCCTCCATCCATCCATCCCTCCATCCATCCCTCCATCCATCCCTCCATCCATCCATCCCTCCATCCCTCCATCCATTCCTCCATCCATCCATCCATCCATCCCTCCATCCCTCCATCCCTCCATCCCTCCATCCATCCCTCCATCCCTCCATCCCTCCATCCCTCCATCCATCCATCCATCCATCCATCCATCCATCCATCCATCCATCCCTCCATCCCTCCATCCCTCCATCCATCCATCCATCCCCCATCCATCCGTCCACTGTCCCTCCGTCCATGGTTCCAAACGAGCCTCCTGGGAATGGGGAATCCCTCCTTTATTTTTTGTTTCCATCCAAACATGCACAAGGAAGGAAGAGTCGGGCAGCAGTCACCCTGTCCTCAGTGCCTCAGCATTCCAGGGCAAGGGGAGTGAGGGACGGAGATCTCCGGGAGTCCTGGGGAGCAGCTGGGAAGGTGGCACTGCTGTCCCAGATGTGTTTTGGGATTAGGATGCTGGATTGGGTTCACTCATCTGAGCTCCTGGACCCACCAGTGCCCCCAGCTCTGGAGGTGCTCCCAGCTCAGATGGGGTGGTGGAGTCTCTCTGGAAGAAAACAGGGAACTGGGATGGGTTAGGTGGGGTGCAGGGATGGGCGTGTGAGGGTGTCTGCATAGGGGGCAGAGCTGTGGTGACACCAGGGATGGTGGCTGTGCCGGGAGCTCTGCTCTGGCTGGACTGGAGCAAGGAACCACCCATCCCCATGTCCCAGGATTCTGGGCCACAGGACAGCCACCACGGGGCCCAGCAGAATCTCCTTGTCCCCTGTCCCAGCCATCCCTCCTGGATTCCCACTTCACGCAGTGCTTGGCAGAACCGTTTCCTCCAGAGCAGTTTCTGGTTCGGCTCTGGTTTTGTTTATTCCTTAAGGCAAAATGATGCAACGGCCCCTCCGTGGGAGGGATGGGGGGCTGGGATGGGCTGCCGGGCTCCAGTCAATCAGCAGCCCTGGAAAATTACAGCAGGAGGGCTCGGAGGCTGGAAGGAATCCATCCTGATTGGCGTGTCCCGCTGCTGTGCGTGTCCGTGCTCCATCCACGTGGGCAGGTGACCGGAGCACGGACCCCTTGGATGCTCTTCCCTCTCCACCTTCTTCCTCTCTCTTCCCTGGGGCTGGTGAGGGGCCTGGCACCAGGAGCAGCCTCTGGTGCTGTGGATGCACTGCGTGTCCCTCTGTGTGGAGGTCATGGACGTTGGAAGACTCTTGGGTTTGGTCTAAGCCCCCTCAGGGCTCATCTCTGAAGGACACAGGACCCCGCTGCCCCTGTGCCCCTCAGAAGCTTGGTACTTCCAGGAGGGGAAATTTGGAGCCTCTGGGAGGCACAGACCAAAGCCTGGCATCTCCTCTCTCCTCACCACCATGTGTGGGACAAAGTCTATGTGTTTCCATCACCACCACAGACAGACCCCCAAACTTGGGAATCTCTCAGTTCTTTGGGAGCAATTCCCTTTCCAGCCGAGCTCTGGAAACCTGGAGGGGCTGGACCTTCCTGAGGGGCTTTGCCCACCTCCCCCAGTTCCCACTTTGCACCCCTAGACACCAGAAGGGAGCCAGGGGGATGCTGTGCCCCCCAGGACACGGAGATTGGGGTGCCAGGGCACATTTGTGCTGCTCCATGAGCCGGGGGATGAGCGGAGCCTCCCGCCTGCTCCTGCCCAGGCTCATCCCACGGAGCCCGACCTGTCAGCACAGGCCCCCGGTATCTCCAGGATTGCCAGCCCGGCTTTTCTCACGCCACTCCGGCACCGGGGCTTCCAGCAGCCTCTCATCCCCCTTATCTCTCTGGCAGGCAGAGAATGACTTTTATTGCTCTCGTTTAATCCGTGTTCGAGCCGGGCTGCGAGCGCAGCTCCCGCCGAGGCTCCGGAGCCCTTCGGTGCCGGTGTTTGCGTGGCCCTGACGCTCTCCTGCCGGAGCCTTTTGAAATGCTGGCAGGCACGTGCCAGTTTTTCCTCCCTGGGGAATCCTTTGAAGTGTTCCCTGGCTTTGCTCAGGGCTTTGCTGAGCGTTGGCCGGTCCCTTCCTGTCCCCAGTGCTGCTCGTTTGGTGCGAGCGGCTCGCGCACGGTTCTTGCACAGTTTTTTTGCTTCACAGAGCTTTCCTGAGAGGAAAACACTTTTCAAGAGCCTCCATCCTGTTGGAGATCAAAGATGAGGGGCTCTGAGGGCGGAATTTGCCATGGCTCAGCTGTGTCTGGTGCCTGGTTGATCCATCCATTGATCTGAAGGTTCTGGATGCCTCGAATCCCTCATCTTGCCTTGCTGGATCTGCTGTTGGCGTGGTCCTGATGAGTTCAGAAGTGACCCAGAGGCAGCACCAGAACCCTCACTGCTGCTATCAATGTCCATCCTGATGTTCCAAGTGGGACCATCCCAGTTTTGCTCCTCCAGCCTCTTCCCTCATTGTGCTCCCCCCATCTGCTGTTGCCCCCATCTCCCTGGGCTGTTGCCAGATCAACTGCAGCAGGAAGAATTGCTTTTCTTCTTTCCTTCTTTTTTTTTCCTTCTGAGTTTTTTTTGAGGTTAAGCATTCCTATCTAATTCGGCTCCTTGGGGTGTACCACAAGCTTGTCACATGTAATAAATTGGCTCATTTATTAGCGCCAACACGGTCAAAAGCAAACAAAGTGGCTTGTGGATTAATCCTGCCCTGTTTGGGATAAGTGGTTTGATCCAGGCTCTTTGCAGGGAATAATGGACACGGCAGAGCAGTTCTGACTGATGAATTGGGCGCTTCACTTCAACCCCTCCATTCTTCTGGTCCATATATCGACATTACTTAATTAACCCATAATTTGCAATTACTGGGGGCCCACCCTCTGTGAAAAATAAATCTGTGCAGTGGCACCCGGTAAGAAATTCTCCCAGGAATCATCTGCTGGGTGCCCTGGGGCTGGGAAAGAGGGGAAGCCCAAATCCCTGCTGGCTGTCACAGAGCCTGGGTGTCCTGAGCATCCTGGAGGGTCCTGTCACCCCAGTGCCAGGCACATCAGCTCACTAGGAGCACACTGGGATGTGTTTGAGTCTCAGGGCAGCAATCTGGCATCTGGAGCCTGTTAAATTCCTGTTTTTCAGGCCTTCCTTGAGCAGGAATGGGTGCATTCTCCAGGAGGGACAGAGTGAAATTTTGGCTGGGATTGAGGGCCCTGCTCAGTGTGGGGATACTTGTTGGGCGGTCAGTCACAAACTCTGGACTTTTTGGTCCCCTTGCCACAGCTCCAAGGGCCTTTATCCCCTACTGGAGCTGCAGCTCTGGGCAGCCCAAGGGTCACAGTGGGACCACATGCAGTGTCCCTCAGTGGTGTCAGAGCTGTGCAGGATGGGGATGTGCCAGCACAGAGCTGTGTGTGTGATGTAACGCTCCTCTCCAAGGAGAGCTGCAGCTTATTTAGGGCAAACTCCGCTGTTGGAGTCTCCAGTGAAGGTGACTGGGCTAAAATGGGACTGTGCCTGGCCACGGTGTGTGCTGTGCCCTTCCCGCTGCTCGCTGGGGGCCCGGGGAGGATCCACAGAGCTATTTCTGCCAGCCCTGCTGAGGGGAGGGTGAGGCGTGAACAGCCCCTGGAAAATGGGATTTTAGTGTTTTGGCTGGGCAGAGATGTGCTGGTAGCTCTGGTGAAAGGCTGCTTTTTCAGCCCTGAAACGTGGATTTGGGGCAGGGAGAGGAGGAGACCCCATGGAGGGGGTCAGGATTTGCAGGGGCTGTGCCAGGGCTCATTGTCACCCCTGCAGCCACCTCCAACCTGGGGTGAAGCCGTGCTGGACGTTGCAGGAGCTTTTCCCTGGGTTTCAGGCCATTAATGGATTTATGGTGTGTTTGTTGTTTGTCTCCATGCCTTGCTTCTTTTCAGAGGAGCTTAAAAAGAAAGCCTGGCTTCCTTTCGAATTTTTCCAGTTAATAATGAAGATTAAGTCTCCTTGTGCTGGGCTCAGAGGGGCCCCCCATGAACCAGCCCGTGCCACAGCCTCGGGACAAGGAGGGAGTTGGCACCTGGTGGGGAGGTGACGGTCCTTATGCTGACCCTTGTCCCCTTTGGTGTCCTGCAGGTCCCCAGAGCAAAGTGTCCCGCTGCCAACCCAACGAGCACAACTGCCTGGGCACCGAGCTCTGCATCCACATGAGCAAACTCTGCAATGGGCTCCACGACTGCTTCGATGGCTCCGACGAGGGCCCACACTGCCGGGGTAGGTTTGGGGGGCACGAGGTGCCAGGGGGCTGCAGGAAAGGGGGGCTGCCCTGTGGGATCCTCTGGATGAGGTCCCCGGTTTCTCCTGTTGAGTGTGAGCCCCACCACACGCAGCTCAGCACAGTCACGGATCCCGAGATTATCCAGAGCCGCTTGGAAGTGAAATGCCCATCATTCCTGAGCCTGCAGCCATGAAATAGCTGCATTGTCTCCCGGGTTTAAAAGCTCCAGGCCTGGGGTTCTGGTCCAGATAAGAGATACCGCTGTGGTTTTTTCCTAATTTCCAGGAGCTTTGTCCCCCCTCCTGGCCTGTGCCCGTGGCTAATCCTGCTGGAAAACTCCCTAAACCAGCGTGCTGCTGCGCAGATTAATCGCTCAGAAACGCGTGTCCTGGGCTGACCCTGCTCTCTGTGCTCCCCAACCCTTCCCCGCCTGGGGTGGGGGACTCACGTCCTGCCCCACCAGGACCCCTGGCCCCAAAGGGCTCCCTGGCAGGACCCAGCTCCTCTCCACTGCCTGGATCCCATGGGAGCAGCCCAGGGCAGCTCCTGCAGCTGTGCCCGAGCTGAGAATTAATATTTCAGTAACAGCTCTCGTTACTTAAGCGGGATCTGATTTTTCATGGCCGGGCAGCACGTGAGCCACGTGAGCCGTGTTGGGGCAGCTGCTCACGGCTTTGGGCACCTGGTGCTCGGGGATTTGGGCACCTGGTGCTCACAGGTTTGGGCACGCTGGGGCCGCCAGCCCTCGGTGGTGCTTGAGCCGGATGCCGAGTCCCCCCTGCCCGCGGCCGGTGCCGCCCCAGGGAGGCATTTCCTCCATTTCCTCGCAGCTGCTGGCGAGTCCCAGCCTGCCACTGCCCCAGGCCTGGGCAGGTGAGCTGTCACCTCGAGCTGTCACACTGAGGCATCACCCCAAGCCATCACCTCGAGCTGTCACCCTGAGCCATCACCCTGAATTGTCACCCCAACCCCTGTTTACGCTTCGGCTGTTGGGCCATTGCTCCCCCCATGCTGCTCCCCCAGGGAGTTGGGGGCTCTGTTGCCCTTGCAGACATCCCAGGGATGGCAATGCCAGCAGAACCCCACTACTGAATCCCCACATTGTCCCCTCTGAGCACTCCAGGGTTGGACAGGAGGGGAGCTCTGGATCATCCACATCCCCCAGGATGCCCCGAAGGTTCATCCCACACCACTCCCCTGCACAAGGAGAGCCAGGTCTCAGCCACCCCTGGAAGTGGCACGGAGTCAACAGCACTGGGGATGACCGGGGCTGCTCACACCCCCTCTCTGGAGCAGCCCTGTATCCCACATGTCCTCCGTCCCTCTGCTGAGCAGCTCAGTCCTTCTCTCCCCTCTGGGGAGGTGGGAGCAGTGTGAAGTTTCCCAGCAAATCCTGGTGGGGTGTCTGGTGATCCTGTTCACCCAACCCTGGGTCCTTGGTGTCCCTCCCGTTCCTCCCTGGGTGACACCCCCTCTCTTCCATCTGTCCCCACAGAACAATTGGCCAACTGCTCTGCCCTGGGCTGCCAGCACCACTGTGCACCAACGCTGGCCGGCCCTGTCTGCTACTGCAACCACTCCTTCCAGCTGGCCGAGGACCGGAGGAGCTGCAGAGGTGGGGCTGGGCTGGACAAAGCCCTCACTCCGGGCTGGTGACCGTGGCTCCTTGGGGAGGTGGCCACTGCCACTGTCACAGCAGTGCTGGGGCTTGGCCACATGGGAAAGGGGCTGGGCAGACCTTTGGTCAACACTGGGCTGGTGGGTTGGGGTGGTTTGGTATGGGACCCCCTCTGCTGTGGATATGGGTCCCAAAATCCTGAGTGAGGAATATTGGGAATAAGGAAAAGGCTTTGTCTTCGTGTAGGGAGTCAGGGGCTGGCACGTGCTCCTGGTGTCCCTGCCTCGGGGAGGATGGAAAGAATAGGAGAGGGTCACAGCAAGGATTGATGGCATCAGTGTGATGGAAACAAATCTGGAAGTGAGAGATTGTGATTGCTCCATCCCTTTCGTGTGGATGGGACTGTTCCTGGCTCTGGTGCAGAGCTCTGGGGGATACATGGCTTTCATCTGCCAGAAGAAAGAGCAGCGAGCCAGGGGTTTGGGAGCTGGAGATTAGAGGGATTTGGAGTGGGGATGGAGGTGCAGAGCTGGAGGGAGGCTCAGTGGCCAGGCAGGGATTGTCCTGCTGCAGCTGATGCTGGAGCAGGGAGCCAGGAGCTGCCTGCCCTGTAATGGGGTGGCCTTGGAAGTGAGGGTCCCTTGGATTCCTTGGGAGGCCAATATGAGGGTTCCTTTGGCTCCTCAGAAAGTTCATGTGAGGGTCCCTTTGGCTCCTCAGAAAGTTCATGTGATGGTCCCTGTGACTCCTCAGAAGGTTGATGTGAGGGTCCCTTTGGCTCAGGGATCATCCTCTCTTCTCCAGCTCCCCCTTGGAGAAAGGGGGGATCCTCATTCCCTCTTCAGCAGCAAAGTTTTCTGGTCCAAACCTTGTTTTTTCTCCTGTCTTTCCCAGACTTTGATGAATGCACTGTGTACGGGACCTGCAGCCAGACGTGCACCAACACAGAGGGCTCCTACACATGCAGCTGTGTCGAGGGGTATCTCCTGCAGCCAGACAACAGATCCTGCAAAGCCAAGAATGGTGAGAGCCTCAGCAGGGCCAGCGTGGTGCAGCACTGCAGACCAGGCCCTGCACTGAGCACATCGGGCTCTTCCCTGGGGTTTCAGCCACAGGATCGAGGTGTGCCCTGACCCTGTTGTCCCCTCCTTGCCCCCAGAGCCCGTGGATCGCCCTCCGGTGCTGCTCATTGCCAACTCCCAGAACATCCTGGCCACGTACCTGAGCGGAGCCCCCGTGCCCAACATCACCCCCACCAGCGCCAAGCAGACCACGGCCATGGACTTCAACTACGTGGAGGACACCGTGTGCTGGGTGCACGTGGGTGACAGTGCCTCCCAGACCATCCTCAAGTGTGCCAAGATCCCCAACCTGAAGGGCTTTGTGGAAGAAAGGTCCATCAACATCTCCCTGAGCCTGCACCGTGAGTGCCCCCTCCCCTCGGGACCCCCGTCCTGCTCCCCCATCCCAAATTCCTTGCACCCACCCTGCTGTCCCCAGGTCGTGGTGGGTTGAACTTGGGAAGGAGGCAGCTTCCCACAGGGCCAGGTCATTCTCTTCCCTTTTATTGTTATTTTTAGCACATTTTGTGGTGTTTAGCACGTTTCTCGGTGTGCAGATATGAGAAAAAGGGATACAGGGAGGAACAGAGCTGCTACCTGTGCAGCAGGTTTTAGGATGGCAGTTCTTGCTTCCTTAGGTCCCACCCCGAAAAAGTGACCAAGTCCCGCCCCAAAAAGTGACCGAGAACAAACTCCCAACCCCAAGGTGCCTCTGTGGGTGCCACATGAGTCATTGTGTGAGTGGCTGGTGGCAGTTTCCTTCTGCTGGTGGCTCCGTGGCCAGAATGAGTGTGGTTACAGCTCTGTGTCCTGTTTGGGCTTGCTGGTCCCAGTTGCAGTCAGAATGGGAGGGAGAATTACTGGTTGAGATTTTGGTGCTCTCTGAAGTGCCTCTGCCCAGTGAGGGGTCCCTGTGAGCTTCCAGCACCTTCCCTGCCTGCTCAGAGCAGTGGGGCTGGTGGGGTCCCCCCATGGGGAAAGCGAGTGCCACAGCTGGAGAGCCGGGATGTGGGACACCATTCCTGCCACTGGTGTTATCCTTTGACACCACAGACCGAGTTGTTGGGGTGGAATTTGGGATCTGGGGCTTGCAGTGGGTCTCTGTCAGATTTCAATTCCCTGATGTCATCCCCCCGGGGGTGTCTCTTGCCTCCTGAAATTGGGGAGCAGTTCCAAGAGGGCCTAAAGAGAGAGATTTCCTTATCCCACCCATTGTGCTGTTGGAGGATGAACAATGTTGGATGAACTTGAATGAACGGATTCTGCTGAGGGCAGTGGGTGCTGAGCTGGGATCCTGGAGGTCCTGGTGGTCCTGGGGGTCCCGGGGGCTGCGTGTGGTTGGGCTGGGCAGGCTGCGGGCGCTGCTGAGGGTGTGTGTGCTCGGTTAATTTAAGCTCACCCTGTGTATTTTTAGGGCAGGGTGTATTTTTAGGGAGAGGCCTCACCCTTTGCTCTCACAGGCGATAGCGAGGAGTTGGGCAGTATGGGCTCGGCTTCCCTCTCCCCTCCTGGGATTTAGGGGGTTCTCTGGGATTTAGGGGGTCTCTGCTTTTAGTGCCCCTCTCTGAAGGCTCCGTCAGGGTGGGGCTGAGGTTCATCAGCACAAAGGAAGTGGAGGAGTGGATTCCCCCAGCGCCGAGTCCGGTGCTGGGGGTCGGGATGAAGAGATAATGTCACTCTCCAGCGGGACACTGGCGAGACCCATGAATCCAATTAGTGGTTTCCCTCTTTATGTGCTTCTTTATGGCATTATCTGCTCCCAGCAGGAACGGGGCCTCCCTGGTGCCTGCTGCTAATGGGGCTTGAGCTGGCATTTGATGGGGGGAGATTGATGCTGAGGGGCTGGAAAGCAGCAGCTCCAGCTGCCAGGGGAGGCTTTGGGATGTGCGATGCCACAGCCTGGCTGTGATTGCTCCCCTGCCTCCCCATCCCGCTCCGCTCCTGCCGAGATTACTGTCACTTGTGCTGTGGGAGATGTGTCAAATGAAGGCTGTTAACAGCCCTTGGCACGACCCGCTGTCCTCAGAGCTTTGCTGTTCCCCTGGTCCTTACACTCCCAGAGCCTTTGCTCTCCGCAGGCTCGGGAGCCGCAGCGCTTCCCGCGGCGCCGCCCCCTCGGCTTCCACCTCGCTGCCCGTGGATATTTGTCACAGGCACTGATTTTCTCAGTTGATCTGAGCTGGCTGGTTCCCTACCCTCAGGTCTTTTTCTGGGGACACGCTAAAAATCAGAGGTTGGTGAAGCCTTCCATCCATTTCTCTTACAAAAAAAATCCCGTTTCGTGCTGGAATTGGATCATTTCTCTCCACCATCAGTCGGAGTGAGCTGGGGAGGCTCTGGGCACCTCTGGGGGATGTGTTGGGCTGGGTGCCAATGGCCAGGACTGGTGGGATGATGTGATCCTTCACTGGGCAGGGGTCCAGCCTCTCCCAACGTCCACAGGGACCTTGGAAGTCCTGCCAGCCCCGGGAACCCGGTGTCCCTCTGTGCCCAGCCCCGTGATGAGGATGAGGCACAAGCGATGGCACGGGAAGGGCTCGTCCTTCCTGCCAGCACTGAATTGTAACAAGGGGAACTTGTCTTATCCTTCCTCCCATCCTGCTGTCCCTCTCCTCCGCTCCGTGTGACAATCCAGCAGTGTTCCTGTCCGGGAGGATCCTGGCAGGCATCGTGCGTCCGCTCTCTCTCAAGGACAGAGGCACGTGCCTGTGCCGAGGCTGCTCCAACCCCTTGGAGCATCGGGATGGATCAGGGGGGTTCACTGTGAACCCCCTGCCAGCCCCGAGCCCCTCTGGCGTGGGGCAGGGGACAGCTGGGGCCCGGGACAGGGCTGTCACCACTCCCCTTGGACCCTTCCGTGCTCTGTGGCAGATCCTTGACCTCCAGGGACTTTGTGATCCCGTGGGTTTTCTCAACCAGATTCCAGGCTCCACGTGTTTCTCCAGACAATGTCCTTGTTTGTTTGGAGTTGGGCTTCCAAGGAATTTCAGAGCCAAACAGAGCACTAAAAAATAATAATTAAAATCTGTTGCTGGGCTCTCGTGCTGCTGCTTCCCATGTCCCAGCTGGAGCCCTCTGCTCCCCCAGCTCTCCAAGCTTATCCTGCTGGCCTTGCCCCCCATCCTGGGGCTGTTTGTCAAGGATCACATCCTTGAGCAATCCTCATTGCTCAGCCATGGACCCAGGGCTGGGACGGCGAGGGAAGCAGCTGTGGTGAGATTTGTGCCTCCTTCCATGGGATTCATGTTCCTATCCCCCAGAGGTGACACCAGGAGGTGGGAACACCTCCCCAGAGCGTGCACAGAGGCCAGGGTCGTCCTTAGGAGGCCACCTTGAGCTGGCAGCAGCCCAAGGCTGTGCTGGTCACCTCTGGGTCTCCAGGCTGGCGTTGACAGCAGCGTTAAATCCCCGTCTCCGGTGTGCTGTGATCGGGTGACACTCGGCTTCCAGGGGAAGGCAGGAGTCCTTTGCTTGGACTGTGGAAAAATACTGGGGAACACGTGTCAGGAGCCAGAGCACTGGGCTTCTGTGGCTCTTGGGGTGGCTCCCCTCTCCCTTTCCTCCCCCTTCTCCTCCCCTTCTCACGCTCTTTCGCTTTCTTTTTCCCCTTTCCCGTGGCTTTTTGCAAGGTCAGAACCAGGAGCGTGGTGATGCCAAGCTGGCACTGGGCTGGCAGGTGGCTGGAATGGCACTGCTCCATCCCAGACCTGGTGCTGCTCCTTCCCAGTCCCAGCACTGCTCCATCCCAGTCCAGCACCGCTCCTTCCCATTCCCAGCACTGCTCCATCCCAGTCCAGCACTGCTCCATCTCAGTCCCACCACTGCTTTCCCAG
>JAHLSL010000202.1:98032-114185 GCA_025920805.1 Petroica traversi
CTCTCCCAGTCCAGCACTGCTCCTTCCCAGTCCAGCACTGCTCCATCCCAGTCCCAGCCCTGCTCCTTCCCAGTCCAGCACTGCTCCTTTCCAGCCCATTTGCTGCTCCTTCCCAGTCCAGCACTGCTCCCATCCCAATCCAGCACTGCTCCATCCCAGTCCCAGCACTGCTCCATCCCAGTCCAGCACTGCTCCATCCCAGTCCCAGCACTGCTTTCCCAGTCCAACACCACTCTTCCAGTCCAGCACTGCTCCTTCCCAGCCCTGCTTTCCCAGTCCAACACCACTCTCCCAGTCCCAGCACTGCTCCTTCCCAGTCCAGCACTGCTTTCCCAGTCCAGCACTGCTCCTTCCCAGTCCAGCACTGCTCCATCCCAGTCCAACACTACTCTCCCAGTCCCAGCACTGCTCCTTCCCAGGCAGAGCAGGCAGGAATTCTGCAGCTCTAGGATCCATGAGGGGCTGCTGGGAAAGGGCTGCAGAGGTGCCGTGATTTGTTATTTCTCAGTTTAAGGTTTGTTGTTTTCCTTTATAAAATAAGCCCCCGGGAGGGGGTTTGAAATATCAGGACATTTGATCCCGAGTGCATTATAAACCCTAAACGCCTGCAATCTGGCCACCATTAAAATCCCTTCCTGGGCAGCATCAATCCCAAGCCGTCCGGCTCGGAGGGTGTTTTCATTGACTCCATTTCAGCCCTGTCACTGGGAATGGCCTTGTCCCAGTGCCAGCGGGCAGAGGAGCTGTGGGCGCTGGGACAGATTGATTTCAGGGCGATGTTGCTCTGCAGAGGAATCCAAGTACATTTCTTCCCCCACTTTGCATGGAAAGCTATTTTTCTTCCTTGCTGCCTCATCCTGGCCAAGAAAGAGGCTCCGACGTGAACTCACTTGGCAGGAGAGCGGGATGATTGGTAACTTCATCTCCTGGTTCCTTTCTGTTGGGTTTTTTTTTTTTTAACTGTTTATGGCTGTTCTTGTTGCAGCCACGAAGGAAAGTGAGAGCTGGGGAGAGCAGGGGATGGGGGAGAGCAGGGGATAAATGGGAGCAGGGAAAAAATGGGAGCAGGGCATGGAGGGAAGCAGGGGATAGGGGAGAGCAGGGACCAGGATGGATAGGAGCAGGGGGTGGATAGAACAGAGAATGAGGGAAAGCAGGAGCTGGGTCTGGAGGGAGCAGGGAATGAGGAGAGCGGGGTGTGGGGGGAGTGAGGGATAAATGGGAGAAGGGGAGAGCAGGGACTGGAGAGGAGCAGGGAATGGAGAGAGCAGAGAATGGAAGGGAGCAGGGAATGGGGAGAGCAGAGAATGGAAGGGAGCAGGGAATGGGGAGAGCAGGGACTGGATGGGAGAAGGGGATAGGGAAGAGCAGGGGCTAAATGGGAAAGCAGGGATTGGGTGGGAGCAGAGGATGAAGGGGAGCAGGGACTGGGGGCTACATCTGGAGCTGTGCACTCACACCAGCTCATTGTGTGGGAGGGAGCCATGATGGTGATTTTAATCAGCCTGTTAATGAGGACTTGACACTCAGGACCCTGCTGTGGCTCTGCCCAGCACCTCTGATTCCTCTCACCCGATGTTTCCACTTACAGGGGACAGAAATAAGTCCCCCGAGGGGACTGAGATGCCCCCAGGCTGTGTTGGCAGGGGTGAGCTGCATTCCCACATTGCTGGAGACAAAAGGGTGACATTGATGTCCTGAGTCATCAGGATGCTCCTGCCCGGGGATGGGACAGGAGCGTGTCTGTCCCAGCACACGTCTGTCTGTCCCTGCACACATCTGTCTGTCCCTGCACACGTCTGTGTGCCCATCCTGCTCTGCCTCATGCCAGGCACACTGCGGGAGCCCCGTGGGACCCTTCCTGCCCACAGTGGCCCCATTTCTGCTTTCTCATCCCCCCTCCCCCCCAGATCACCCCAGTGACGGTCCCTGGGTTCCTGTCGAGCCTGTGTCTCTCTCCTCTCACCCAGAAGGAAGCCAAGCGCCCTGTCCCTCCCTCGGCCTCTGCGGAATATTTGTGCCCATGGAATGGTCTCATTAAGGCAGAGTAATTAGCAGTCCCTTGGCTGCCCTCCACGCAGCCGGGAGCTCGTTCGATCCCTGTTCCTGCTCTTCCCACCTCCGGTGCCTCAGCCAGGCTCCACAGGGATGCTGCGGGGTTGAGCCAGGACACGGGGAGGAGTGAAAGTTTGGGGTGTCCCCACCATGGGGAGCTGGGGACGGTGTCAGTGAGGGGCTGGAGAGGACCCAGGGTCTGCTTGGATACAGTTCCCCTTCTGATGCAGCCATGGTTCTGCACAGAGCAGAACATGGCCATGAAGAGGAGGTGAGTTTGGGGCGTCCCCACTGTGGGGAGCTGGAGAGGTGCCAGTGACCACTTGGACATGGTTCCCCTTCAGATGCAGCCGTGGTGAGCACAGAGAGCTGAGCATCCCAGGGCTCCCTGGAGAAGAGCAGTGCTCCAGCATCTGCCACTCACCAGCCTGTCCCCAGGCTGGGATGTCCCTCAGTGGGGGCTGCACAGCCTGGGGGAGGCCATGTCACCCCCGAGGAACGTTTGGCTTGTGCAGGGTGGGCGTGAGGCTGCGCAGAGCCCCAGGGATCCGTCCCAGCACCGAGTCAGACGTCCTGGCCGTGGGCCACCGGCTTCCACCCAGCGGTTCCTCCTCGCAGCGAAACATCTTAGCAGAGAGGGGGGTGAATTTATTTATTTTTGAGCCTGGTTTGCTGAGGGAACGAGGCTGACGTGACGGCGGTGGCCGTGTGTGGTGGTGGCCGCCCCCTCCACCATCCCCTCCTGCCCGGCTCGGACACAAGGACTTGGCTGTTCCTGGGGGCAGGGGGCCGTGCTGGACCCTCGGGGGCATGGGGTGTCTGTCCGGCCATCCGGCGCCCTTCGGGGCGAGAGTTTGTCTTTGTGCCCGTCCTGTTAACATACTTCTAATTAAGGAAAATTGTCCCCAGGAGCAGTGTTTATCCACGGAGAGCGGTGCCGTCACAGAGACGGTCTTGTTCTCCCGGGGAGAGGACGTCTGTGGAGGGAAGGGACAGAAATTCCTCCAGATTATGGTATTATGTAAATGTATCAAACGGATCATTCCCTATAAAAAAGGAAAGTAGGAAACCGATGTATTTGAGCAGCCCTGGGGACCGCATTCCTGACGAGCCTCCGTTCCTGCGCCGCCGGCGTTTCTGAGCCGAAACATTCGGCAACTTTTCCAAGCTGTTTTTCCGCCGAGGCCGCGTGCCGGCGGCTCCGGGTGCCGGGGGTGGGTTGCCATCTCTCTGGGTGGCAAGTTGGCCACAGCCCCTCCTTGCCCTGTGGGGTGAGTGGTGCTTGGAGCAGGGGACACGGTGCCCACTGCTCTCCGGGTGGAATCTCCCTTGGATGTGGTGTGGGTGGGCAGCTCTGGTGTGATGTCGCTGGGACCACGGACCCCACGACTCTCCTGGTGCCTCCTGAGGCACTTGGGGTTTGTGTCAGGGCTGGTTCATCGTGGGGAAGCAAGAAGTGGCTGCTGATGTAGATGTGCAATTGTCTGATGTAAATATTCTTTATTTATTTATGATTTCTTTGTTATTCTTTATTTAAAGCCAGATGTTGGCAGTGTAGGTCGGTCCAGCTCTGTTCTCTGTCCCGTGTGCTGGGGCAAGGGGCAAAATGCTCCTCAGCAGAGTGGGAACAAGGATTTGGTGTTGGAGCTCTGTGCCCAGCAATGTCTCCAGCTGCTTCAAGCAGAGCTGGGACCTATCCTGGCCTCCATCCCTGTCCTGCTCTCCTGGGAGTGCTCCTTTGAGGGGTAGTGGGGAAGTGGAGCTTCTCCCAGACTTAGAATCATGGAATTATTAAGTTTGGAAAAGCCCTCTAAGACCCTTGAGTCCAACCATTAACTCAGCACCGAAACTTGTCCCCAAGTGCCACATTTCAGAAGGAATTTCTTTATGGAAAGGGTTGTCAGGCATTGGAAGGGGCTGCTTAGGAAGGTGGTGCAGTGCCCATCCCTGGAAATGTCTGAGGAGCCACTGGATGTGGCACTCAGGGCTCAGTCTGGGATCTGTCACAGCTTGGACTTGATGACCCTGGAGGGTTTTTCCAACCTCATGGATTCTGGAATTCAGGGGTTTTTTTGCTGAGCTGGTTCCTGAGCTTGTTGAGCCTCTGTGCCTATGGGGGGGGTTTGTCCTCTTCTCACTCAGCTGTGCAGGAGTCTGGACGAGCTGTGGGGTGGCTGCATCCCCCTCACAGCTGTCTGGGGACTGTCGAAATCCCTGGTTTAATCCGAGGGAAGATTGTGTGTTTCCTTCCTCCTCCTGTCAGGCCACAATTGATGTGTTTGCAGACTGCACAGCAACTGATTCATGCAGAGCAAAGTTATGTGCTGGGTCAGCAAAGCTCCTTCCCCAAAAAACCCACAGCCCTGCGGTGCCTCAATGGGAGTGGGGTGAATCGGGTGGCTCAGGTTAAGGGAGGGAGAGCCTTGGGCTGCAGCTCTGGTGGGAAATGTGGGGTCCTTGACCCACTTGGTCAAGGAATCCTTTGGGTGGGACTGTCCCACGTGGAGCTCTGGGATCCCGGCAGAGCAAGGATGTGGCTGTAGGAGGCCACGGAGGTGCTCTGAGGGCTGGAGCACCTCTGCCATGGAGCCAGGCTGGGAGAGCTGGGGATGTTCACCTGGAGGAGCTTCTGGGAGACCTTAGAGCCTCTTCCAGTGCCTGAAGAGGCTCTAGGAGAGCAGGAGAGGGGCTTTGGACAGGGGCCTGGAGTGTCAGTACAAGGGAGAATGGATTCCCACTGACACAGAGCAGGGTTGGGTGGGATTTGGGGAAGAAAGTCCTCCTTGTGAGGGTGGTGAGGCCCTGGAATGGATTTTCCATCCCTGGAAGTGTCCAAGTCCAGGTTGGACAGGGCTTGGAGCAACCTGGGCTAGTGGAAGGTGTCCCTGCCCATGGCAGGGGGTTGGAATGAGATGACCTTTAAGATCCCTTCTGACCCAAACCATTCCGGGATTCTGTGAGAAGAGAAAATCCAAGCTCAGTGTGACACACAGGATTTTGTGGCAGGGACCTCAGGAGCAGTTCGGTTGGGATTGCTCAGGCCGTGGAGGGTGTGAAACCAGGAAACATCTGTGCGGGTGGGTTTCGGGGTTTGCTGAAGTTGCCAACCCGCCCGTGTTGAGCAACTTTTGATGAAGTTCTTGATGCTCCCTTGTCCCTCCATCTACCCCTCCTCCCAGTGGGGCTGCTGGCCTGGACCCCGTCCCTGTGAGGTTTTTTTTTGGCTGCCTCTCCCAGGAAGAGCCTTGGAAAGCCGACATTCCCCGCTCTCTGCCCCCACCAGCTCCCTTCCAAACACTCTCAAATAAATAAATCTTGGGAAATGAGCTCGGCGTGTCGCAATCGCCCGCAACGCCCCGCCGAGGTTGAGCAAGGAGGAGGATTGATTCCAGGATGGGAATCGGTGGGGAGAGGCACCCACGGGGGGCTGCAGGAGGGAAGGGGGGTGGTCTCTGTCCTCTGGATTCTCCATGGAAGTCGTGGCAGGACCTTTCCAGGGATAGGTTCATCCCTGCTGGTCCTCTCAGATGAGTCCAGAGTGTGTTTTCGTGGCCACGAGGGCATGGCACCATCCCCAGGCATCTCTTCTGGGTGGGGGGATGCAGGAGGGAGATGCTGTGCCCCCCCACTCCCTCCCTCCCCAAAGATTGGGAAGGAGTGGGAGTAAGGTTTTTGCAGGCCAGTGCCAGGGGTCAAAAATAGACGTTTTCTAAATTAGCTTCCACCAAAAGTTCAAGAGGAAATCCAGGTTTAGCTGGGGCTACAAGAAAGAGCTGAAAATAATAATAATAATAATAATAGAAGTAATAGTAATAATGATGATGATGATGAAAATAACAATGATGATGATCACAGCAATAATGATAATAATAAAAAAATAAAAAGTGATTCCTGCGAAGGAGAGGGGAGGATGGCGAGCAGGGAGAGAAGGAGCAAAGCTGGAAAACAAAAGCCTTTGAGGAGGGTAATGCTTTCCAGCTGCAAAAATACAGCCTGGGAGAGGAACAAGTGCTTGCGTCACCCCCAGCCCCCCAGCCCTGTGCTGCCCTGCTCGGACCTGGGGCCCGTCTGGAGACCCCCGGGTGGACCAGGACCCTCTGCTCCCCCGGGAAGAGGCGGCTGTGGCAGGACGGGTGTGAGGGGAGTGTGGGGCTGGAAGTCTGTGGCTTGTTTTGGCCGATTTCCCTTTGGATTCCTCTTTGAGTGTTGGGCTGGACTCAGCTCCAGAGGGATGCGGCCGGAGCGGCGGGAGAACGACGGGAAAGGGGGGCTGGAGATGGGGCAGAGATGGTTGGAACCCCTCGAGGAGGAGAACCCGGGGGTCTGCAGCCGTGGGTGGGGGGCGAGGGCCCCCGAGCCATCCTGCCAACGCTCCCCATCCGCCCCTGCTTGGATCGTTCCCCGGTCCTGTGACTCTGACTCAGCCACGCAGGCGCCAGCCAAGACCTGCTTTTTTTGGGGAATTCTTGCACATCCCTTCACTGAAGTGTTTCTCGCCCCGGCAGGGCCTTGCCACCCCCTCCCCACGTCACAGGGGGGGTTTGGGGATGCTGAGAGGAAGCAGAGGAGGGCGGTGGGTGCTGGTTGTGACAGCAGCACTCTGGCAGCCCCATTTCAGGGGCAGAACGAGGCCCTTGTCACCCCAGTGCACATTTTTAGGTGGTTTTTGCTCATCACAAACCCCTCTTGCCCCAGGAACCAGGGTGGGGGGTCCTGGCTGGAGCAGGAGCCCCATGAGCTCTGTGCAGCCCTGGCACGTTGGGCAGTGTGGTGAGAGCCCTGTGCCGGCCTGGGTTTGGGGTTGATGCTCATTCCTTGGCTCGGGCTGTTTCCACTTGTTTTTACGAGCTGCCTCACGCCGGGTGGTGGCTGCGGGCGCCGCGGCCTCACCCTTCCGGAGGGGGGTCACTGTCGACATCACCGCCGGCTGTGTGTCCCCATCCCCGTCCCCAGGGCCATGGCCTGGACACGAAGGGCTGAGTGAGCTGGTCTGGACAGCTCAGGGATGGGGGTTGGGGTTTGTGTACCCCGAACTGTCTGCGTGCTCATCCCATGGCCTCATCCCAGCCCGGCAGTGTGGATGGACTCGGCATCAAACCCCGGGAGCAGGGGGGGTGGGGGCATTGCAAAACCTCCTGGCTTGATTCATGTTTTCCCTCCCGAGCTCCTGCGTTGGTTAATAATTCAGTGGTGTCTGGCTCTGCTCCACTGGGGCCGTCTGGGTCTCACTGGCCTTGGGGTCCCGGGGCTCGGGGGCTGCTGTGCCCCTGTCCCTGCTCCTCTGGGGCTGTCTGGGTCTTGCTGACCTTGGGATGCTGGGACTGGGGGGCTTCTGTGCTCTATCCCTGCTCCTTCAAGACTTGTCCAGTTCCCTCTGACCTCACAGTTCTGGTGCTGGGGGTCTGCTGTGCTCTATCCCTGCTCCTTCAAGACTTGTCCAGTTCCCTCTGATCTCATGGTTCTGGCACTGGGGGGGCTGCTGTTCTCTATCTCTGCTCCTTCAAGACTTGTCCAGGACCCTCTGACCTAAGGGTTCTGGTTGCTTTGCCCCTGTCCCTGCTCCTCCAGGGCTCTCTGGATCTCACTGACCCTGGGATGCTGGTGCTGGGGGGCTGCTATGCTCTATCCCTGCTTCTTCAAGACTTGTCCAGGTCTCTCTGACCTAAAGGTTCTGGTGCTGGGGAGCTGCTGTGTCCCTGTCCCTGCTCCTCCAGGGCTCTCTGGATCTCACTGACCTTGGGATGCTGGGGCTGGGGGGGCTGCTGTGCCCCATCCCTGCTCCTTCCTCCAGGCCTCACTGGGTTTCTCTGACCTCTGGTTCTTTCTGCCCAGGGCTGCTGTGCCCCTGTCCCTGCTCTGCCCTGTCCGTGCTGACTGTGGTGCTGCAGTGCTGAGCACGGGGGTCTCAGGGGGCAACAATCCAAAGGACAGCCCTCCAAAGCACTCGGGATCTCCAGGAGCTGCAGCCCCTCAGCCTGGCCTCTGGCCTGGCAGGCACAGGAGGGGCTGAGCAGCGCCGAGCACTGACCCGGTGGCGAGGCAGGAATTCGGGCGCGTTGGGTTTATCCGATTTAACAGGCTTTCACTGGTTTAATTAAATACTCACACGCTGCGTGCCAGGTGCTGTCTCTCACCTGCTCCGGGCCCCGGGGTGTCCCTGCAGCTCTGGATTAGCTCAGCTCCCACCTCGCCCAGCGGGATCTGCCCGTGGCCCCCCGGCTGCCACGTGTCCCGTCCTGGTGCTGCTGTTGGAGCCTCTTCCCCTTCCCTGCTGCCCCCTCCTTTCTCCAGCACCCACCTTGCAGAGCTTCCCCCTGCTCTGCTGGTGTTCCTGTGGGATGAATTCCCAGTGTTTCTGAGGGGTGAATTCCCAGTGTCTCTGCAGGATGCTCTCCTGGTGTTCACACCACATGCTCTCCTGGTTGCGTGTGATGTCTCTGGCTGGTCTTGAGGACATCAGGTCCTATTTCCCTGGGGAGAAGAGGATGGGTTGCTGTGGGTGCTGTGGGTACCATGGGTGCCCAGTGGCTCCAAGCAGGGTGACCAGGGCAGATCCCTGGTACGGGTGCAGGTCCCAGTGCCCTCGCGGCTCTCATGGCCTCGTTCCTGGGCCGTGTTGGTGTTTGTGATCCCGGGGGGGCTCCCGGCTCTCTCCCTCCCTGCCTCACCCTCCTCCCTCCCTCTCCCAGACGTGGAGCAGATGGCCATTGACTGGCTCACGGGCAACTTCTACTTCGTGGATGACATCGATGACAGGATCTTCGTCTGCAACAAGAACGGGGACACCTGTGTCACGCTGCTGGACCTGGAGCTGTACAACCCCAAGGGAATTGCACTGGACCCAGCCATGGGGTGAGTCCTGGCAATTCACTGCCCTTGGGGACAGTTGGCAAGGGTGGCCTGTCCCTCTAGGGTGGGGGGTTTCCTGTAGCTCTGTGAGCCCTCTCTGCAGGGACACTTCCCACCCAGTGCAGGGCTCAGTCCTGCAGGACACACCTGGCCCAGCTCAGGATAAGCTGCTGCTTCCACACACAGTGTGGTCACAGCTTTTGGGAGCGGAAGCAGTCAGCTCCTGTCCTGGGGTGACTGGGGTGACTAATTTATTCCTCTTCACCAAAAATTTAATTAATGCAAAATCAGGACAGCTCTGTGCGTGGCCGGAGCAGCTCCCTCATGCCCGTGTGTCCAGCCACTGCCTTCTGTGCAGCCCCAAGGATGGGGATGCCAGGATGCTGAATCATGGGAGCAGCTCAGGGCACACATGGCAGCTGCCAGGCCCCGGGAGCTGGGAGCTGGTGTGGCTGAGGCCACGATGGGCAGAGCAGAGTAACCAGTAAAGAGGAAAACTCCCCCCTCACCAGCTGCTTTCCTGATGGGCACTTCCCTGCTGGCTTGGATGGAAAAAGCTGGTGTTATTGAGCAGAAAATTGGGAGTATTTCATATAAACAAACAAATATCACAGAGGATCCTGAAGAGAGACTCCAAGTTTGGGCAGGGCTGGTGCAGACAAGCCCCACAGGTGTCTGAGTTAAGTCCCTTGGGCTCTGTGGTGGCGGTGCTGGTCCCTGGCTCTGCAGTGCTGTGTTGGGAAGCTCCATGGGCAGGACAGCTCTGGGATGCACAGGCAGCTGCCTCAGGTTGTGTTTTAACACAAGAACCCCCTGTGTGTGTGTGGGCCTCCTCCAGTGACACCAACACATCTGAACCTCCGGGGAGCTCAGTGCCTGACCCCAGCCATCCCCGTGGGGATCCAAACATCCTCCCTCTGCCAGAGGTGCCATCCCAGCCCTGAGCTCCCTCCTCTGCTCTTCTCTCACAGCAAGGTGTTCTTCACTGACTACGGGCAGATCCCCAAGGTGGAGCGCTGTGACATGGACGGGCAGAACCGCACCAAGCTGGTGGACAGCAAGATCGTCTTCCCGCACGGCATCACCTTGGACCTGGTGAACCGCCTGGTGTACTGGGCTGATGCCTACCTGGACTACATCGAGGTGGTTGACTATGAGGGCAAGAACAGGCACACCATCATCCAGGGCATCCTGGTGAGTGGGTTTGGGGGAGGTTGGGGTCGGGGGAGAGGATTGGTGTTGGAGCTCAGTGTCCTACGTGCCACTGCTGCCTGGAGAGGTTTCCTAGAACAAGGATAGACTGAGTCAGAGAATAAATGGGTATTTATGAGAGGCCTTTAACAGATACACCTTGGGCAGTGCAGGAGCCCCGCAGAGGCTGCACTGGTTTTGGGTTTAGTGGGCCAGCAAAGAACTTGCTGAGCACTGAGCATGGTCCTGCCCTGGATGATCTTGTGCCATTGATGGACAAGACCACACTGATGGCCAGTGTTGGACAGGAGCCATTGGGTGGGATCAGGGGTTTTGCATGTCTTGGAGCCTGGCTCTCACAACTCCTAAATCCTTGTGGATGCCCACCTGGTGCCTTCCAGATCGAACACCTGTACGGGCTGACTGTGTTTGAGAACTACCTGTACGCCACCAACTCGGACAATGCCAATGCCCAGCAGAAAACCAGTGTCATCCGTGTCAACCGCTTCAACAGCACCGAGTACCAGGTGGTGACACGGGTGGACAAGGGTGGAGCACTGCACATCTACCACCAGCGACGCCAGCCCACAGGTGGGACCCTGACTGGGGAATAACAGCTCTCTTTTCCCTCAGCTGGAGGCTAGCGTAGGATTTCAGGAAGAGTTTTCCTATGGAAAGGGTGGTAAGGCTTTGGAAGCGACTGCACAGGGAAGAGGTGGAGTGCCCATCCCTAAGGGTGTCCAGGGAATGACTGGATGTGGCACTCAGTGCTCTAGTGGGGTTGACAAGGTGGGGATTGGTCACACAGTGATCTTGGAGGTCTTTTCCAACCTCAAGGATTATAGGATTCCTGTTTCCCAGGCCACTGGGAGCTGTTGAACATCCTGGGGTGCCCCCTTCTCCTGCTATCGCTGCATCTCCTCCTGTGAGAGCTGCGCCACGTGCTTGATGGATCATGGAGAGTACAGAGATGTGGGAGCAGATGTGGCATCTTAAAATATTAATGGTCCCACTTACTCTCTGTCCCCACTGCCAGCATGTTCACTCTGGTGCTTCCAAGCACCAAGGGATTTCCAGGGACTTGAAAGGCTCCGGTGCTGCGCTGACCCCTCCTTGCATCCATCCCTGCCTGCCTACTCCACCCCCAGCACCTTCCTGCAGTTAATCAATTTACTCCTTTTAAATCCTCTTAGTGTCTGCAGCCCGCTCGGTATTTTCCAGAATATGAAATTAGTCAGGAGATTTCTGAGCGGGGAAGGAGTGTGACTAAGGGGCTCTCCGGGCGGTGCTGGCTGTCCCCACTGCAGGGCTTGTCCTGCCGGTGCAGCAGGATGGGGCAGTGTGGCCCTGTGGCTCTGGTGGTGTGCTGGGACATGCTGGCTTCTCCCCAGGAATCCTTCCCATGGGAAAGTCCTTTCCCATCCCTGTGCTGTCCTGCGCTCAGCCTTTCCCTAACCGGCCGGGAGCTCCCAGGAGAAATGAGTCCCCCTGAAGCTCAGGGAGGAACTCATGTCCCCGCGGTTGCAGCCCCGTATCCCTGTCCCCTTGTGTCCCTGTCCCCCTTGTGCTTCTGGCTGCTGCAGCCCCGCTCTGTGTTGCAGTGAGGAGCCACGCCTGCGAGCCAGATCAGTTTGGGAAGCCAGGAGGCTGCTCGGACATTTGCCTGCTCGGGAACAGCCACAAGAGCCGGACCTGCCGGTGCCGCTCTGGGTTCAGCCTGGGCAGCGATGGGAAATCCTGCAAAAGTGAGTGCTGCCCTTCCTGGGGGAATAGTGGGGGTGAGGGGCTGGAGCCACGGGATCTGTGTTCTCTACAGGGACCTCTCACTGCTGTGACCCCACAAAGCCCCAGTGCCACCACCACGGCACTGCCCTGGCCTGGTTGGTGGCCACAGCTATCCCTGTCTCTCAACAGAGCCTGAGCACGAGCTGTTCCTGGTCTATGGGAAGGGTCGTCCTGGCATCATCCGTGGGATGGACATGGGTGCCAAGGTGCCAGATGAGCACATGATCCCCATCGAGAACCTCATGAACCCCCGGGCCCTGGACTTCCACGCCGAGACTGGATTCATCTACTTTGCTGACACCACCAGCTACCTCATCGGGCGCCAGAAGATCGATGGCACGGAACGGGAGACCATCCTGAAGGACGGTGCGTGGCCGAGGGGCCTGGCCTGTGTCCATGGGGCTGGGCATGCATCATCCCCGTTGGTTTGGGTCAAGATCGAGCACCGTGAATCACACGGGAATGTTGCTTCCATTTTTTGCCTTCTGGCTGGTGACAAACCCACTCTGCTTTTCCCCAAAGGCATCCACAACGTGGAAGGGATCGCCGTGGACTGGATGGGGAACAACCTGTACTGGACAGACGACGGCCCCAAGAAGACCATCAGTGTGGCACGGCTGGAAAAGGCTGCCCAGACGCGGAAGACTCTGATTGAGGGGAAGATGACACATCCCCGCGCCATCGTGGTGGACCCCCTGAATGGGTGCGGGTGCCCAGATGGGCAGGGCTGGCTGGAGGGGCCACAGGGATGTGGTTGGGTTTTGTCACAAGCCGTGGTGGCAAGGCCAGGGCTCAGCTTAGTGTCTGTGGCAGGTGGATGTACTGGACGGACTGGGAGGAGGATCCCAAGGACAGCAAGAGGGGCAAGATCGAGAGGGCCTGGATGGACGGATCCAATCGCAACATCTTCATCACCTCCAAGACCGTCCTGTGGCCCAACGGGCTGAGCCTGGACATCCCGGCCAAGATCCTGTACTGGGTGGATGCTTTCTATGACCGCATCGAGATGGTTTATCTCAACGGCACTGAACGGAAGGTGAGTGGGGGTCCTGTGGCCCTGGGACACTGATCACCCACAGCACTGGGGCAGCCGAGCAGGGCCTCTCTCCTGTCCCTTTCCATCACCCTGTCCCTGTGCTTGTCCCTGAGTGCCCATTCCAGCTAACAGAGCCTCTCTGCCTCCCCACACCCACAGATCGTGTACGAGGGCCCGGAGCTGAACCACGCCTTTGGGCTGTGCCACTACAGCAATTTCCTGTTCTGGACCGAGTACCGCAGCGGCAGCATCTACCGGCTGGACCAGGCCTCCAAAGCTGTGAGCCTGCTCCGCAACGAGCGCCCGCCCATCTTCGAGATCCGCATGTACGACGCGCAGCAGCAGCAAGGTGCGAGGGCACGGGGGGCTGGCCTTGGAGGGGTGGGGCTGAGGGGCGAGTCTGAGCTGCCTAAGCAGCCCCCCACCTCGTTGTGCTTCCTTTTAGCCATCCCCATTCTCCTTGTTTTGCTTTCCTGTTGCTCGTGCTCTACCCTTCCAAATTTTCATCTTTTTCCCACCCTAATTCCATCAGGCTCTGTGTCACCTGAGGGGTCCCTGTGGCCTTCCTTGGGGTCTCCAGTTGGTTTCCAACTGTGGCTCCTGTTGAGGAGGGAAAGGGGGCAGCCAGCACAGGGGTCCCTGGGCACTAAAGTGCCATCTCCTCACCCCTTTGCCTCCACAGTGGGCTCCAACAAATGCCGTGTCAACAATGGGGGCTGCAGCAGCCTGTGCCTGGCCACCCCCCCGGGGCCGTCAGTGCGCCTGTGCCGAGGACCAGATCCTGGATTCGGACTCTGTCACCTGCCAGGGTAGGCTTCCCTGAGAGCCTCGTGGGGACCCTCTTTCCCCATGGGAAGCTGCACTTGGTCACCTGGTTAAAATCCTGCCTGTGCTTTCCACCTTGCAGCCAACCCGTCGTACATCCCCCCGCCGCAGTGCCAGCCCGGGGAGTTCGCCTGCAAGAACAACCGCTGCATCCAGGAGCGCTGGAAATGCGACGGGGACAACGACTGCCTGGACAACAGCGACGAAGCCCCCGAGCTCTGCCGTGCGTGACCCCTCCTGCGTGGTGGGATTTGGGCTAAGACTCCCCCAGATGTGGTGGCAGTGGTTGGGGCAGGGTCAGGCAGGAGGAGCTCCTCTGTCCCCTCCCCAGCTCAAGGAGAGGAGTAGTTGTAGGAGGAAAATGTTGATTGAGATTCTGGTCCCAAGTTTGAGGCTCCAGCCCTTTTCTGTCCCAGTTTTTCTCTTCGTTGGATATAGAGGATGGATGGGGTGGGATCAGGAGCAGGTCCTGAGAGTGTTTTCCTCCCACAGACCAACACACCTGCCCTTCGGACCGCTTCAAGTGCAAGAACAACCGCTGCATCCCCAACCGCTGGCTCTGTGATGGGGACAATGACTGTGGGAACAACGAGGACGAGTCCAACTCCACCTGCTCAGGTGAGAACCCTGCCTTGTCCTTGGGGAGTCATGGGAGAGCCCGTGCTGAGCCACAGCCTAAGGTTTTGGGGTCTCACATGTGCCTGCACCTTGGCTCGCACCTGGGCCTGGCAGGAGGCCAGGGGGTTGTTCCCCACCTTTCCCTGGCAAAAAAAGGTACCATGGGCCATTAACACTCCATCTGTCCCTCCTGGCCAGCCCGGACCTGCTCCCCCAACCAGTTCTCCTGTGCCAGCGGCCGCTGCATCCCCATCTCCTGGACGTGTGACCTGGACGATGACTGTGGGGACCGCTCTGACGAGTCCGCCTCGTGTGGTGAGCTGGGACTGGGAGCACTGGGGGCACTGGGAGCACGGGCTGTGAGGGTTGGGGTGCCCTTGGGGTGTCCCCCGTGCTGACGGTGCCTCTGCCTCCTCTGCAGCCTACCCGACCTGCTTCCCTCTGACACAATTCACCTGCAACAACGGGCGCTGCATCAACATCAACTGGCGCTGTGACAACGGTGAGGACCCGGCCCTGCACTGCTCCTGAGGGGATGGCGAGACCCGAGGCGGGGGTGCAGCCTGGCAGGGACCCCATTTTGGCAATTTGGGCCAGTTCTCGACATGGGCTGAAGGGCAGAGCCCAGGCCCTGAGGGGAGTGGGCGTGAGCCAAAGCTGAGCCCATCCTGCAGCCCCCAGCCCCATATTTCCCTTGGCTGTGCTGGGACAGGGAGAGCTGCAGAAATAACCTGGTAGGGATTGTTCCAGACCTTAGCGTCCTTTGCAAGGTTTCCAAAATTCTGCTCTGGTGCTGGAGCCAAGAGTGGCATGGCCAGAGCTGCTGGAGGGGCTGAACCAGGTCCTGCAGCCCCAGGGAAGGCAGGAGAGCTCTCCCAGCCAGCTCCCATCTGCCCTGGGATCTTTCCAGGGCCAGGCCTGGGACAGAGGGTTTGCCCCAAGGTTGCTTTCCTTTCCCACAAGTTTATTTCAGTCTTTGAGCCGCTCTGCCTTGTTAGGAATAATTAGTGGCTTCAGAGCAGGCGAGACACTGGTGCCTGGCTGAGCAGAGCTGTGGGTGCAGGGCTCTCCCTGGAGTCTTCCTGAGCTTCTCTGGAGCTGGTCCTGCCAACGGATGGTTCCTTCTCCTGGGATCCCCCACGGTGGCAGCCAGACTTTGGCATGGAGCCCTGAGCCTCGCCAGGTGCCCAGGGCAGGAGCTGCAGCACCATGAGGGTCCCCCCATCCTGGCTGTCCCCTGCTCCCCCAGCACCCTCCACTGCTTCTGGTCTCGCCTCCCGGACTGCCCAGTGTCTCTGTGTGTCCGTGTCCATGTCCGTGTCCGTGTCCGTGTCCGTGTCCACGTCCCGGTGTCTCTGTGCCGCCCGCTGTGCGTGTGCCGTGTTTGTCACTGTGGTGTGTTGTGTTTGTCACCGTGCCCACGCTCCTGTCTGGTGGTTCTGTGTTTCAGAAAAAGATTGTGGGGATGGCTCTGACGAAAAGAACTGTCCAAAGCCTACCGGTTAGTGCATAGATCAACATGCACCAGACCCCCACCTGGCCCCCCGAGCCCCCAGACCTGCCCCTTCCAGAGGGCTACAAGCCCCGGGGGCTGCTGCTCTGGACACTGGCAATGTCCCCCGTCCTCTCTGGCAATGGCCTTGGTGCCTCCAGCAATGCCCCCTGTGCCTCTGGCAATGCCCCCATCCTCTCCAGAAATGCCCCTGGTGCCTCTGGCAGTGCCCCCATCCTCTCCAGCCAGGGCCCTGTGCCTCTGGCAATGCCCCCATTCTCTCCAGCAATGTCTCTGGTGCC
>JAHLSL010000202.1:114195-149428 GCA_025920805.1 Petroica traversi
GCAATGCCCCCATTCTCTCCAGCAATGTCTCTGGTGCCTCTGGCAATATCCCTCAGCTCTCCAGCAATGCCCCTGGAGCCTCTGGCAATGCCCCCAGCTGTCCAGCAATGCGCCCTATGCTCCTCAGCATCAGGAGAGATGAGCCAGGTGCCAGGAAGCCACTGTTCCTCCCAGCTCACCGAGCAGAGCCACTTGGGAAGCTCCTCTTGGTGGGAGCCTGGAGAGGTCAAGGGCTGCAGGTGCAGGAGCTGAGCAGCTGGCAGTGCCATCATCCCCATCACTGCCATCGTCCCCATCACTGCCGTCGTCCCCATCACTGCCATTGTCCCTATCAGTGCCATTGTCCCCTTTAGTGCCATCATCCCCATCAGTTCCATTGTCCCCATCAATGCCATCTTCTCCATCCATGCCATCATCCTGAAGCATGAGGAGGCAAATCCCCTTGACAGTCTCAGGTGGGGCATCCACAGTGGAGCCCCGTGGTGGTCCCCAGGCCAGCCCCCCGTGCCAGGCAGGCAGAAGGGCTGCATTGCCAGTGTCCAGGTACCCTCAGACCAAACCTGCTCCTGCCCACAGTGGGTGTGGGGGTTTCATCCAGGCAATCTGACCCCCCCAATTGGCCATCCCAGACCCCTCCCCATGGGTGCACCCCCAAAGGATCACCCATCCCCCAGCCCCACTCCCCCCGGAGTGGAGCCCCCCATGGCGCCGGGCGCCACAGCCCCCCAGGTTCATGGCTGATCTATGCAGTTTCTGTGTTTCATTTTCTCTGTGCGCTGATGGTGCTCTGGCAAGGGGGGGGGGGGGGGTGGGGGGTGTCCAGACCATGGTGGGGGTCCCACCACCGGCGCAGAGGGGCTGCTGTCACCCCACATCCCATCTGCCAGCGAGGTCTGTCCGGTCCCTGTTGTTCCCTGCTTCCCCCGGCGAGGGGTCTCTGCTGTCCTCCTTCCTGCCAGCCCCCTCTCGGCCGGGCACCTGCTGAACCCCTGCTGCCCCCCTTCCCTCTCCAGACAACGACTGCGGGGACAACAGTGACGAGGCCGGCTGCAGCCACTCCTGCTCCAGCAACCAGTTCAAGTGCAACAGCGGGCGCTGCATCCCCGTGCACTGGACCTGTGACGGTGACAACGACTGTGGCGACTACAGCGACGAGACCCACGCCAACTGCACCAACCAGGGTGAGCCCCAGCATGCAGGAGGGACCCCCAACCACAGGCATTGCCCAGAGACCCCAACCCTGCCCCGGGCAGAGCTCCACTGCTTCCAGGCAGGGAATTCTGCCGCCTTCTCTGCCCACACTCAGTGCACAGATCATCCTCCCATACCTTTGAGTGCCTCCAGCTGTTCCTCTGCTGGTTGAGTGCCTGGTCCTCCCAGTCCTGGAGCCCCCCAGCTCCATGGGGTGCAGGCAGTGAGCAGTGCCCTCCCCACAGCCACGCGCCCACCCGGGGGCTGCCACACGGACGAGTTCCAGTGCAGGCTGGACGGGCTGTGCATCCCCATGCGCTGGCGCTGTGACGGCGACACGGACTGCATGGACTCCAGTGATGAGAAGAACTGTGAGGGGGTCACCCATGTGTGCGACCCCAATGTCAAATTCGGCTGCAAGGACTCGGGTGAGAGCAGGGGAGCAGGGGAACCCACTTGGGGGTGCTGGACTGTCCTCAGTGCTGGGATAATGGGGGAAAAAAGGCGGCCAACCCATGAACCATGATGGATGGTGTCATCCTCAGATCTCTTCTCCCCTCCTCTGAGGAAGGGGCTGGGACACACTTTGGTGGGTTGGGGACAAGGGTGGAGGGACACCAGTTCTGGGTTCTGACCCTCTGAGCCTCCAGTGCCCCCCCCGTGCCTCCCCCAGGACCTCCCTAACCTGTCCCACTTGGGCCGGCTCTGGTTCAACTTTTGGGGACCCCATAGCTACCCCCACATCCCCTGTACCTGGGATAACACCTGGAAATGCCTGGAATAACATCCCTTCTGGTTCTGCTCTGCCCCCTCCCCACCCCTCCCCACCAGCCCGGTGCATCAGCAAGGCCTGGGTCTGTGATGGGGACAGCGACTGCGAGGACAACTCTGACGAGGAGAACTGCGAGTCCCTGGTGTGCAAACCCCCCTCGCACACCTGTGCCAACAACACCTCCATCTGCCTGCCCCCTGAGAAGCTCTGTGATGGCTCCGATGACTGCGGCGATGGCTCTGACGAGGGCGAGCTCTGCGGTGAGCCCGGGGCTGGACAGGGGGACAGGGGGTGACCTGGGAGTGGGATGAGGAGGTGACGAGCACGTCCTGTCCCCACAGACCAGTGTTCCCTCAACAACGGCGGCTGCAGCCACAACTGCACAGTGGCCCCTGGCGAGGGCATCGTGTGCTCCTGTCCCCTGGGCATGGAGCTGGGTGCTGACAACAAGACCTGCCAGATCCAGAGCTACTGTGCCAAGCACCTCAAGTGCAGCCAGAAGTGCGAGCAGGACAAGTACAATGTCAAGTGCTCCTGCTACGAGGGCTGGATGCTGGAGCCTGACGGCGAGAGCTGCCGCAGCCTGGGTGCGTTTTGGGGGGGCACCAGGGACTGGGAGCTGCCCCCCGGCTGCCTCAGGGGGGGTTTGTCCTCTCGTGGAGCTGGGGGTTGTGCTGATGGACATGGCTGGGTGCTGGTGGGGTCTGTGTGCTGACAGTGGAGCTGGGGCTGGGTGCACTGTCCCCTGCCTTGTCCCTGCCCTGCTGACCCTGCCCCGTTTCCCCCAGACCCCTTCAAGCCATTCATCATCTTCTCCAACCGCCACGAGATCCGGCGCATCGACCTGCACCGGGGGGACTACAGCGTCCTGGTGCCGGGGCTGCGCAACACCATCGCCCTGGACTTCCACCTCAACCAGAGCTCCCTGTACTGGACTGACGTGGTGGAGGACAAGATCTACAGGGGAAAGCTGCTGGAGAACGGGGGTGCGGAGCCTGGGGGTGGGGAGGCTGGTTGGAGGGAAAGCAGGGGTGCAGGTCTGCGGTCAGTGATTCTGTGACACCCCTTGGTGATGCAGCAGCTGAATCCCTGATAGTGATCCTCTTCTGCTCTCATTATGCAGAAGTTAATTAGCATTCCCAGCACTTTCCTGCTGGTAATTGCAGCCCAGCAGCTGGGCACAGAGAGGACACCCTCCCCATCAGTGCTGCTCCACAGGAGTCCAGTGCCAGGACTAAGGATGGGGGGGGCTGAGCTCTTTGGGGTCTGGACCATGAATAAGGGGTGCTGAGCCCTTTGGGGTCTGACCATGGATGGGGACTAAGCCCTTTGAGGTCTGGACTATGGATAGAGGCCAAGCCCTTTGGGGTCTGGATTATGCATAGGGAGTACTGAGCCCTTTGGGGTCTGAGCATGGATAGGGGCTGAGCCCTTTGGAGTCTGGATGCATAGGGGGTGTGAGCCCCTTGGGGTCTGAGCGTGAATGGGGGTTGAGCCCTTTGGGGTCTGGACTATGGGTGGGGATGGTTCAGGCCCTATTTGGGGAGGACATGTCCCTCCACCATCAACCCCAACTGAGCTGGTGGAGCTGTTGAGGGTATGGAGGGGTGGTGCTGGGTGGGATGGGGAAGGGACACCAGGCTGAGCCCTCACCTCGTGCCCCACAGCTCTGACCAGCTTTGAGGTGGTGATACAGTACGGCCTGGCTACCCCTGAGGGACTGGCCGTGGACTGGATCGCTGGCAACATCTACTGGGTGGAGAGCAACCTGGACCAGATTGAGGTGGCCAAGCTGGATGGCACCATGAGGACCACGCTGCTGGCTGGGGACATCGAGCACCCCCGTGCCATCGCCCTGGACCCTCGCTATGGGTGAGGCAGGAGGGGACAACACTCATGCCAGCACCTGTGGGATCTTGCGGGGGGATAAGACCATGGGGTCCTGTCCTTGCTCACTGTCCCCCCTGGCAGGATCCTGTTCTGGACGGACTGGGACGCCAGCCTGCCCCGCATCGAGGCCGCCTCCATGAGCGGCGAAGGCCGACGCACCATCCACAAGGAGACAGGCTCAGGGGGTTGGCCCAACGGGCTCACTGTGGATTACCTGGAGAAGCGGATCCTCTGGATCGACGCCAGGTAGAGCCAGGACACCTCTCTCTATCTCCCTTTCTCTGTCCCTGCCAGTCTGGACCTTCCCCTCGCTCCAGGGTTGTGCTGGGCTGGGAGTGAGAAGTCTTCAGCTGTGGAGTCTGTTTGTATCTCCAGCACGTGCCAGCCCTTGCTCTGGGTTTTCTCCTCTGTGGATCCCTGGTGTAAATCAGCAGCTGTCCCATGGCTGCTTAGACCCTGCTGGTTGTTGGTGTTGGGTTAAAGACCCTGTGGTGTCCCCACCTCACCTCCCTGACTGTTGTCTGCCCTGGCACAGGTCGGACGCCATCTACTCAGCCCTGTATGATGGGACGGGGCACATCGAGGTGCTGCGGGGACACGAGTACCTGTCCCACCCCTTTGCTGTCACCCTGTACGGGGGGGGAGGTGTACTGGACTGACTGGCGCACCAACACCTTGGCCAAGGCCAACAAGTGGACAGGGCACAACGTGACGGTGGTGCAGAGGACCAACACGCAGCCCTTCGACCTGCAGGTGTATCACCCCTCCCGGCAGCCCCTGGGTGAGGCTGGGGGAGTGCAGGTGGGAGGATGGGGTGGGGGGACCATGGAGGGTGGTGCTGGCACTTGTTCTGCACCCACACCCATTTGGAGCAGTGGGTGGATGCTGCTCTCATCCCCATTGCTGCCCCTTTGCCTCTGTCAGGTGATGAGGGTGATGGTCTGAAATTCTTGATGGGGCAGGCAGGGTCTGGGGGGGGCTGCAGCTCTTGGGGCCTCCTGGGAGGGTGTCCCCAGGGGCTGGGATGTTGCTGAGTCCTGTCCCGTTTGCAGCTCCTAATCCGTGCGAAGCCAACGGGGGCAAAGGACCGTGTTCCCACCTCTGCCTCATCAACTACAACCGCACCTTGTCCTGTGCCTGCCCCCACCTCATGAAGCTGGACAAGGACAACACAACGTGCTATGGTAGGGGTCTGCCTGGGGGGCCGGGGGGATGAGCAGGTGCTCTGGAGCCGAGATCCCACCGCTGCCCTTCTTCTCCTCCAGAGTTTAAGAAGTTCCTGCTGTACGCGCGGCAGATGGAGATCCGGGGCGTGGACATCGACAACCCCTACTACAACTACATCATCTCCTTCACCGTGCCTGACATTGACAACGTCACCGTGGTGGACTACGATGCTTTGGAGCAGCGCATTTACTGGTCAGATGTCCGCACCCAGACCATCAAGAGAGCCTTCATCAATGGCACTGGTGTGGAGACCGTTGTCTCTGCAGGTGGGTGTGGGGGACCATCACTCTCAAAGCTGGGACCCCCAGCCCTCCAGAGCCTTCATCTCCTTGAGATCAGCCCTTCCTCTTCATCTGAGCATCATCCCAGCCCCATCCTCACAGCTGACGAGCTCCCATCTCCGTTCCCTTACAGACCTGCCCAACGCTCACGGCCTCTCCGTGGATTGGGTTTCCAGAAACCTCTTCTGGACCAGCTACGATGCCAACAAGAAGCAGATCAACGTGGCCCGGCTGGATGGCTCCTTCAAGAACGCCGTGATCCAGGGGCTGGACAAGCCCCACTGCCTGGTGGTGCACCCGCTCCGGGGGTGAGTCTGGTGGGGTGTGGTGCTCATGGGAAGGAGGGGTGTGTGCAGGCACAGGTGTGTGTGACAGTGACACGTGTGCACCCACCAGTGTGTGCCAATCCAGGTGTGCACAGGGCTGTGGCAACCCCCAAGGCCCTTCTGGGTGGGGCTGCTCAGGCTCTGCCATGAGTGTGTGAGGGGCTCTGCAGTGCTGGGAGGGTGCAGGGAGGTGCTGGCATCATGGTCTCTCACCCATTGTCCCCTCACTTTGCAGGAAGCTGTACTGGACAGATGGGGACAACATCAGTGTGGCCAACATGGATGGCAGCAACCGCACACTCCTCTTCACCAACCAGAAGGGACCTGTTGGTACGGACCCCTCCATGTCCCTTGGGATCCCCCATCTAACCTTGCTGTACTGCAGAGCCTCGAATCCCTGTCTGGCTCCTCAGGGGGGTGGCAGCTGTCCTGTGCTGGGTCACCATGACCTCACCTGCCTGCTCTCTCCATCCCATCCCATCCCATCCTATCCCATCCCATCCCACCCCACCCCACCCCACCCCACCTACCCCACTCGCCCCACCCACCCCACCACACTCCACCCCACCCCACCCAATCCAATCCCATCCAATCCTACCCCACCTCCCACTCTGTCATGGTCCCTGTGTGCCACCACCATGGTGACATTCCCTTCCTTTCCAGGCCTGGCCATCGACTACCCAGAGAGCAAACTCTACTGGATCAGCTCTGGCAACGGCACCATCAACAGGTGTGACCTGGACGGCAGCAACCTGGAGGTGATCGAGTCCGTGCGGAGCCAGCTGAGCAAGGCCACTGCCCTGGCCATCATGGGTGAGGGTGGCAAAGGAGGACACCTTTCCCTGTCTCCTGGCCCTTCCCGAGCTCTCCTGCCCACCTCAGCTGAGGCGGGAGGGGATGGGGAACGCCGCCACATGCTCCTGCCTTCTCCCCACAGGGGACAAGCTGTGGTGGGCTGACCAGGCCTCTGAGAGGATGGGCACCTGCAACAAGAAGGATGGGACGGAGGTGACAGTGCTGCGCAACAGCACCACGTTGGTGATGCACATGAAGGTGTACGACGAGAGCATCCAGCAGGGTCAGTGTGGGGTCCTGGGGCAGAGATCCCGTGGGGCTGCTCCATGGTGGTGTCATCCCTGACAGCTTTCCCAAGCCTAGCCCTTGCCCTCGTGCCAGATCTGTGCTGGCTGGTGCAGGGCACCCACACCTCATGTGGGTGCTGCCCCAGCTGTCCCAGGCGTGGTGGGAGCACCCTGGTCCCCCACAGCCCCTCACCCCCTTTTCTCTGCCACAGCTGGGACCAACCCCTGCAGCCAAAACAACGGGGACTGCTCTCAGCTCTGCCTTCCCACCTCGGAGACCTCCCGTTCCTGCATGTGCACGGCAGGCTACAGCCTCAAGAGTGGGCAGCAGTCCTGTGAAGGTGTGTGCCTGTCCCTGTGCCCTCCCTGAACCACCCCTTGGCACAGCCTGACCCCGCAGCCACCCTGGCCATGCCTGTGGTCACCCCAGCTGGTGACCCCTCGCTCCAGCTGCATGTGGGCTCCTCCCCACTGCTCTGCTCTCCCCGCTGAGGGGGAACACTGGGGACCAGAGGGACAGTGGGGACTCCGAGGGGTTATGGGCTCAGATGGCAGCAAGACCCTTGCATGGGCTGTCCCTGATGAGCATGGGGGCACTGCCCAGCCACTGAGGGCATCACTGGAGGAGGGGAGTGGGGCAGCACAGTGGGATCCCCCCCAGAGAGAGGTGGGACCCTTGCTGTGGGCAGCGAGTTTGGCTCACCAGGAGCAGGGCCAGGCACAGCCCTCACCCTGCAGATCTCCCATCCCCATCGCCTTCGCCGCCGTCCCCCCGGGCACTGCCAGGGCCTCTCAAAGGCTGTTTGTGTGCAAAGTGTTCCGGGTGGTTTTGAGGGGGGTTGGCAGAGCTCTGCACCATCTGGGTCAGGGCAGGGGCTGAATAACAAGTGCTGCCCTGACCCAGATGCGCTGCAGAGCCTCTGCCAGCACGGGGTGGGGGTGGTGGGTGGTGGGAAGGGGCCTCGCTCGTGCCCCCCTGGAGCAGGGCAGGACCCTGGAACGGGCTGTGCTGGGGCTTGCAGTCCCCAGGGAGATCTGTGCTGGGCCTGCAGAACCCTGCCAGGCTCCTCCCCTGTCACAGTTTTCTATGGTGGAGGGACAGCCTGTGTGGGTTTTGGGATGCGTCTGACTGTCCCTGTACCTGTGTTGCAGGTGTTGGCTCCTTCCTCCTGTACTCGGTGCACGAGGGGATCCGGGGCATTCCCCTGGACCCCAATGACAAGTCAGATGCCCTTGTGCCAGTGTCGGGGACCTCCCTGGCTGTGGGAATCGACTTCCATGCAGGTGATGCGGGGCTGGGAACAGGCCTGGGGGGCTGGGAACAGGATGGGGGATGGGGAGTGTGAGGGGGCCATCACCAGACCCCCATTTGGCAACACTTTGCCCAGGTACACTCCCTTGGCAGCGTGGGTGAGGGAGGGTTTTGGGGCCCTGGAGTGCAGGTTTTTACCATTCTGGAGTGACCAGAGGTGGTCACAGGCTCATTCTCTCCTTCCTCCTTGTCCCTCTCAGAGAACGACACGATTTACTGGGTGGACATGGGCCTGAGCACCATCAGTCGAGCCAAGCGGGACCAGACGTGGCGTGAGGACGTGGTGACCAATGGCATTGGCCGTGTGGAGGGCATCGCCGTGGACTGGATTGCTGGTGGGATGGGGCTCTGGAGCTGGGGGCAGTGAGGGCAGCAAGGCTTGTGTGGGGGTTCACTGTCCCCTCTTGCAGGAAACATCTACTGGACGGACCAGGGCTTTGATGTCATCGAGGTGGCCAGGCTGAATGGGTCCTTCCGCTACGTGGTCATCTCGCAGGGGCTGGACAAGCCACGGGCCATCACAGTCCATCCAGAGAAGGGGTGAGACACTGCCCCAGAGAGGGGCATCACCTGTGGGGTGGGCACAGAGTGAGACCCCGCACCTCCTGGCAGGGCCGTGTGTGTGCACAGCAGGGAAAGATTTGCAGGTCTCCTGCCACACCAAGGAGTCTAAACCCTGGGTTTAACCCTCCTTTCACTGTTGGGCTAAACTCCCTGGGAGCCCCTTGGGACCTGGTGGGTGCCAGCACCTCAGAAAGTCTGAGTGGAGCCTCCCCAGGGTGGCTCCAGCTTTGGACAGAGCCCCAGGGAGAGGAGCAGTGTTTGGATCTGGGGAGGAATGGAGATGCAGGGGATGCAATGCTGGGTCTGTAAGCGGGCAGGGTCTGGACTGAGGCCCCAGTCAGTAGGGGGATGAATGAGGTGGTGTCTGTCCTTTACTGAAATGGCCAGTGCTGCTCCTGGTGATGTCCCTGAGGTGACATCCCCTGCTGCTGTCCCCTCAGGTACCTGTTCTGGACGGAGTGGGGGCAGTACCCCCGCATCGAGCGCTCGCGCCTGGACGGCACCGAGCGGATGGTGCTGGTCAATGTCAGCATCAGTTGGCCCAACGGGATTTCTGTGGACTACGAGGTACAGTCGGCATCTGGGAGGGTGGTACCAGTCCCAAGGGTCTCTGTGGCCATGTCCTGCTGGAGGAGACTTGTTTGCCCTACTTGGGGCTTGGAGTTGACCAGGGTGGCCTGAACTCCAGGACATCCTGCCAGAGGTGCAGAAGGTGCTGTTGTGCTGCCCCCATGCCAACTGGGGTGTTCTCTCTTCCCCACAGGATGGGAAGCTGTACTGGTGCGATGCTCGGACAGACAAGATCGAACGGATTGACCTGGAGACAGGAGAGAACCGGGAGGTCGTCCTGTCCAGCAACAACATGGACATGTTCTCCGTGTCTGTCTTCGAGGAATACATTTACTGGAGCGATAGGTGCGGTGCCAGGGGGTCCTGGGGGCTGTGTGGAGGGTGGGAGAGCTCATGAGTGCCATGGCAAGGTGGGGAAGGGTCTTGTGCTGGTCACACAGTGACTCCATCCTCCTTCAGGACTCACGCCAATGGCTCCATCAAAAGAGGCAACAAGGACAACGCCACCGAGTCGGTGTCCCTGCGGACTGGGATCGGCGTGCAGCTCAAGGACATCAAAGTCTTCAACCGGGCCCGGCAGAAGGGTAGGTCTGAGCTTGGGGGGCAGCTCATCATATGGGGAATGGGGATGGAGACAAATGGATCTCTGTCCCCATCGGAGCTGTGTTGTGCTGCGGTTCGAGCCTGTTCCTCCCTCTGGGAGTGCTGAGAGCCAAAAGTGGCTGAGTGGGTGCATCCTGCCCAGTGCTTCACCCAATCCCCCCTGTCCCCCCACCAGGCACCAACATCTGTGCCCAGAACAACGGGGGCTGCCAGCAGCTGTGCCTGTTCCGTGGTGGCGGGCAGAGGACGTGCGCCTGTGCCCACGGGATGCTGTCAGAGGACGGCGTGAGCTGCCGGGACTACGACGGGTACCTGCTCTACTCAGAGCGCACCATCCTCAAGAGCATCCACCTGTCGGATGAGAACAACCTCAACGCGCCCATCAAACCCTTCGAGGATGCGGAGCACATGAAGAACGTCATCGCCCTGGCCTTCGATTACCGCTACGGCTCCAAGGGCAGCAACCGCATCTTCTACAGTGACATCCACTTTGGCAACATCCAGCAGATCAACGATGATGGCACGGGGCGCAAGACCATCGTGGAGAGTGAGTGGCACAGGGTTCTCCCCTCTGTGCCTGCCCTCAGAGCCTTCTGTCTCTCCCCAGCCTTCTCCTCTGTTCTCGCCCAAGGGGTTTTGGTCCTTGGAGAATGAGTTTTGGTGGATTTGGAGGTGTTTGGAGGGGCAGTGGGTACAGGCTCAGCTGTGAGGTTTCTGAGGAGCCTCTTTAAGTGGACACAGGCATTGGGAGCAGCCTGCAGAACTCGTTCTGGCACGGAGAGTGTGTCACGAGGCTTGGGCTCTAGAAACAGGCACTGCAGCAAAGTTGGGATCGGCTCTTTGCTCACGCTCACCTCCCGAGGCAGCGCCCTGAGCCCTGACCCTCGGGATGCCCAGCCCTGGCCTCACCTCCAGCCCTCACCTTGCACTTGATTGGGTTTATTGGCACCTGCAGCAGCTTCAAAGAGCCACGGTTGCTGCTCCAGGAGCTCCTTGAGCCAGGGCCTTGGACGTGCTGCTAATGAGAGAATTCACAGCGGCGCTGGCAGAGCTTTATTGCTGGGAGGGGAGAGCACGGCCCAGCACTCTCAGCCGCCTCATTAAACCCTTTGCTGAGCGTTAATGAGGGGAGGAGGATGGGTGAACGGTTCAAGTTCCCAGCTGAGAAGGGCTCCCTAGTCCTCACCAGGCTTTGCCTTTGTGCCCCAGGGGCTCAGCTGTCCCCTGGCAGAGGGAAATCCTCCCCTTCCCAACGCTGCCGCTGTGGACCCAGAGCAAAGTCTGGCTGGTGTGGAGCTTGAGAGCCAAATTCAAGTCCTTGGTTCTTCCCTCAGCCTTCCTGCAAGGGAGGGTCATTCCAACAGAGCTCTGCCCACAAGACTCCCAAGTCTCAGGGGCCTCCACTCCCCCTGGGCACAGCCCCCAGCCCTGCTGAGTCCCCACCCAGCAGCCAAAGCCCCTGCGGGATTTTTGGGCTGTAATTAAAAGCAAAAACTTCAACGTCCCAGTGTCAGGGTCAGCTCTGGCCACGCAGGGTGAGCCACAGCCTTGCAGGGGTCTGGGCTGGGTGTGACCTTGACCTGTCCCCCCAGATGTGGGCTCAGTGGAGGGACTGGCGTACCACCGTGGCTGGGACACGCTGTACTGGACCAGCTACACCACCTCCACCATCACCCGGCACACCGTGGACCAGAGCCGGCTCGGGGCCTTCGAGAGGGAGACTGTGATCACCATGTCAGGGGATGACCACCCCCGGGCCTTCGTGCTGGACGAGTGCCAGAAGTGAGTGGCCATGGAGGGTCCAGCCAACCCCCCACAGGGATCCACATGTTCCCAGTAGACATCTCTCCACTGGGGATCCCAGTACAGAGAGGATTGGACCCCCAGGGAGGAAAGACCCTGTACTGCCCTCCCCACAAATCCTTCAGGACCCCAAAGCAGCTCCAGACCCCCTGTCCCATCCTCATCCACAGGGTGCCACATTTCCCAGCAGGCTGCAGCAGCCTCCTTCACCCCCTTCCCTCTCTTTTTATGTGGGAATGGTGTCCCATCCATCTCCCAGCCATGAAGGGATGGGCTGAGCCAGCCTGGATGGGTGAGCTGGGGCTCCAAAGGCATTGTGTGTCCCTCCCTTCCCAGCCTGATGTTCTGGACCAACTGGAATGAGCAGCACCCCAGCATCATGAGAGCCACCCTCTCCGGTGCCAACGTCCTCATCATCATCGACCAGGACATTCGGACACCCAATGGGTTGGCCATCGACCACAAGGCTGAGAAGATTTACTTCTCTGATGCCACCCTGGACAAGATCGAGCGCTGCGAATACGACGGCTCCCATCGCCACGTGAGTCTGAGGCCAGTGAGGAGGAGGGGAGTGTCCAAACTGGGGCTTGAGCATGGTCAGAGGGAAGTAGAGCTGTCCCTGGGCTGAGGGGGTCACTCATCCCACTGGGGTGGTCACTCTGTGTTTGTGGGGCTGTGGGGCTGCATCCCACAGCGGGTTCCTCCTGCTCCTGTTTTGCCCCGGGAAGTGAGGATATGGCTTCAAGCTTCACCACAGGAGGTTCAGGTTGGACATGAGAAGGAATTTCTTTATGGAAAGGGTTGTTAAACATTGGGAGGCACTGCTCGGGTTGGTGGTGGAGCCACCATCCCTGGAGGTGTCCAAGGAACAGCTGGACCTGGCACTGTGTGCTCTGGAGGGGTTGGTCACAGGCTGGACTTGATCTTGGAGATCTTTTCCAACCTCAAGGATTCTGTGAGGTGTTCAAGGCCAGGTTGGACAGGGCTTGGAACGACTCTGGAAGGTGTCTCCACCCATGGCAGGGATGAGCTTTAAGATCCTTTCCAACCCAACCCATTCCATGATTCTGTGCCCGGCAGGTGATCCTGAAGTCAGAGCCCGTGCACCCCTTTGGCCTGGCTGTGTATGGTGATTACATCTTCTGGACGGACTGGGTGCGCCGGGCCGTGCAACGCGCCAACAAATACGTGGGCACTGACATGAAACTGCTGCGTGTGGACATCCCCCAGCAGCCCATGGGCATCATCGCCGTGGCCAACGACACTGACAGCTGTAAGGACCCTCTGCTGTCACTGTGGTCACTGCCACCTCACCCTGGTGGCAGGTCCAGGGAAGGGGAATACATCCCACCCTCCTTCGTGGCCTTTTGGGAGTCCATTTCTTTGTCCTTCCTGATCTTTCGGGAACTCACCTCACTGTCCTTCATTGTCATTTGGGAATCCATCCCACTGTCCTTCATAGTTTGGGAGTCCTTCCCACTGTCCTTCATGGTCCTTAGGGAATCCATCCCACCCTCCTTCCTGGCCTTTTGGGAATCCATTTCTCTGTCCTTCATGGTCCTTTGGGAATCCATCCCACTGTCCTTCATGGTCCTTAGGGAATCCATCCCACTGTCCTTCATGCTCATTTGGGAATCTGTCCCACTGTCCTTCATAGTTCTTTGGGATTCCATCCCACTGCCTCTCGTGGTCCTTTGGGAACCCATCCCATCATCCGTCCTGGTCTTTTGGAAATCCATTTCTCTGTCCTTCCTGGCCCTTTGGGAACCCATCCTACTGTCCCTCCTGGTGCTTTGGGAACCTATCTGACCATCCTTCCTGGCACTTCAGGAACCCATCCCACCATCCTTCCTGGAACTTCAGGAATTCATCCTACTGTTCTTCATGGTCCTTTGGGAACCCATCCCACTGTCCCTCACAGTCATTTGGAAGTCCATCCCACTGTCCTTCCTGGCCTTTTGGGAGCCCATTCCACCATCCTTTTGTGGCTCTTTGGGAATCCATCTCTTTGTCCATCCTGGCCCTTTGAGAATCATCCCACCATCCTTCCCAGCTTGTTCTTGCCCCCTCATGACCCTCACGACAGAGTTGTCCATCTCCAAACCCTGTGCAGGCTGAAGACAGAGAGGATTTTCCCTGTCCCTGCTCTTCCCGGGGCACCTCCTTGTAAAATCTGGGGACACCAGGTGCCTCCAGCCCCCAACACCCTCTGTAGCCCCATGGGAAGAGCGTGGGGAGGGATCCCTACTTTCTGGCCCAGCAGGGAGGACGAGGAGCTGCTGGGTCCATCCCAGGTGTGACCACTGTCCCTCTGTCCCAGGTGAGCTGTCCCCATGCCGGGTGAACAACGGTGGCTGCCAGGACCTGTGCCTGCTCACCCCCAAGGGCCACGTCAACTGCTCGTGCCGCGGGGAGCGGGTCCTGCAGGAGGATTTCACCTGCAAAGGTGAGAGGGGTGGGAGGGGCTGAGGAAGGGAGGGAGTGAGGCCGATCTCAGCCTGGCAGAGCTGACACTGCCATGCTCTGTCCAGCTGTGAATTCCACCTGCAACGTGCACGACGAGTTTGAGTGCGGGAACGGCGACTGCATCGACTTCAGCCGCACCTGCGACGGCGTCGTGCACTGCAAGGACAAGTCGGATGAGAAGCAGTCCTACTGCAGTAAGGTTCCTCCTCTTGCTGCCTTGCTCACCCACACACACACCCCAGCATCCCCAGACATCCTGCCTGAGCTGCCAGCTCCACTCAGAGAGTCACAGAATGGTTTGGGTTGGAAGGGACCAAAATCAGGGGCTTGCCCTTCAAGATGACCAAACACACAAGGCAGGTGCCTCCACACAGCCTTGCAAGGTCTGTCCCTTGTTAATTAGTCTTAGAACCTTTTCAAATTTCCCATTAAAACTTAAAGAGGATAGAGATGAAAACAACAGGATGGAAGATGACAAAGGCAGGATTCACTGCATTCCAGTAAATCAATCCTTTTTCCTGTGTTCAAGATTGTGGAATCATGGAATGGTTTGGGTTGAAAGTGGTCTTAAAGGTCATCTCGTTCCACCCCTGCCATGGGCAGGGACACCTTCCATTAGCCCAGGTTGCTCCAAGTCCTGTCCAATCTGGCCTTGGACATTTCCAGGGTTGCTCAGCAAAGGGAACCAGGACTCCGGGGTGTCCTTGCGTCCTTTGGGTGCTCACAGTCCCTCCTGCCCTCCCAGAGTTGCACCCAGGCAGGGTTTAAGGTCTCCAGATCTTTTCCAGTGTTGGGGACAGGCTGGAGAGCAGGAACTGAACCAGTGGGGTCTGCAGCACCCTCAAACCCCAGCCCTCACCCCTCTGCAGGAGGGAGCAGGTTCCCTGATCCTGCTCTGTGGTTTTTTCCCCTGCTGAAGGGTCCCCGAGGATCGGAGACCCTTGGGGGTGCTTGCCCTCCTTCTACTCACCTTCTCCTCTTCCTCTTCCTCCTCCTCCTCCCTGTCAGGCAGCCGCAAATGCAAGAAGGGGTACCTGCACTGCATGAACGGGCGCTGCGTTGCCAGCCGCTACTGGTGTGACGGCGTGGACAACTGTGGGGACAACTCGGACGAGGTGCCCTGTAACAGTGAGTGTCTGCCTGGCACCTGGCCAGCCCCTGCCAGGGCTCCGTCAGCTGCCTGGGACAGGGACAGCAGCTTCAGGAGGGAGTTACCATCAGCCTGACAGGAGCAGAGCAGAGCCAGGGCTTAACGGAGAGTCAAGGTCAAGCTTGTGCTGCTTTGTAAATCTCACGGAGTGACAGCTGGGAGGAAAAACTGGACATGAGCATGCAGCACCCAGAGCCTCCCAACGAGAGTGGTTTGACACCCAGGAGGGGGCACAGGGCAGAGTGTCACTGCTCCTCATGGCTACCAGGCATCCCCCGAGGGGCTGCAGGATGGGTCTGCTCAGTTCCAAACTGACAGGGGTAGTCGGGAGCTTCTCAGAGTCCTGTCCAGGCCTGGTTGTGCCAGGGAGGAGGGCTCAGGCTGCCAGGCAGAGCGTGAGCCAGGAGGCACCGGGTCTCATCCGCAAGGGGATCGGGTCTGGGAGCACTCTGGGCAGCCCAGAGCTGCGTGGTCACTGAGGGGGTGTGGGTGCCCCTCCACAGCACCAGTGGGTGCCGAGGGGCGGGTGTGGACCCTGCCTCATTCACTGTGGGGGCTTCTTCCCCCTGGCAGAAACCAGCTGTGCTGCCACCGAGTTCCGCTGCCGGGACGGGACCTGCATCGGGAACTCCAGCCGCTGCAACCAGTTCATTGACTGTGAGGATGCCTCGGATGAAATGAACTGCTGTGAGTGCCCAGCTGCTGCCCCCAGCCCCTCCTCAGCTCTGGAGATGCTCCTGCCCTTGGTGCCAGGGGCAGGAACCTGGCTTTTTGGGATTTGTGCTGAATCGGGGAGGGAGGAGGCTCCTGCTCCCATCCCGCAGCTCTGGGGTGAGGGATGGGGCAGCTCCAGCCCATCCCTGCAGCCCCTCTATGCCATGCCCAGCACCCAATGGATCCCTGCAGCTTTGGGCATGTGTGGGACACTTATGGGGCACATCTGGGGTTGTGTGGGGTGTGATGGGCTCCAGCAGCAGGGCAGGGACCAGTGCCCTGTGGTGGAGCCAGACCAGGGGGCTCCTGCTGTGGTTCCTGCTGTGTCACCGGGGCTTCTGCTGTGATTCCTTGCAGCTGCCACCGACTGCAGCAGCTACTTCAAGCTGGGGGTGAAGGGCACCACGTTCCAGAAGTGTGAGCACACGTCCCTGTGCTATGCACCCAGCTGGGTGTGCGACGGCGCCAACGACTGCGGCGATTACTCGGACGAGCGCAACTGCCCCGGTGAGAGCAGGAGGGCAGAGGGGGCTCTGGGGGCAAGGATGCCCCTTTGGGGTCTGCTTGGGCTGTGGATGATTTGTTGGCCACAGCGGCTCTTGTCCTCTGTGCTGGAGGGATCCAGGGTGTGGGACCTGAGGGGGATTTTGGGGAGGAATCCTTCAGTTCTGGGCTGGGAGGAGGCAGGACGTGGCCGAGCTGTTGTCCTCACTGATGTTTCCTTCACAAAGTAGGTGGGAGGAAGCCCAAATGTCCATCCAACTACTTTGCCTGCCCGAGTGGGAGGTGCATCCCCATGACCTGGACCTGTGACAAGGAGGACGACTGCGAGAATGGCGAAGATGAGACCCAGTGCAGTGAGCGGCAGGGTGGGGACAGTCAGGATTTGGGCTGGGGCACGGGGTGGTGCTGGAGGTGGGCAGGACCCTCTTCTATCCCCGACATCCCTTTGCTAGGGACCAGAACAGATTCTTCTGCTTCTGTGGTTTTACGCCACGTTCGTGGGCTTTTAGCTGTCACCAGTATAAATGTCCTGGTGTGCTGGTTTGCTCAGCACGTGCACAAGTGTCTGTGGCCCTTTTGAAAGTGGCCAGTGATGGCTCCCTTTAGTTCCATTTTTAGTTCTAACCTCCTGGAACAAGCCCCAAAAAGTGCTTAGGAGCTGGAGATCTTCTCCACCTCTAGGAATAGGGAGCCCCACCCCAGCTCTGTGGTGCCCATCACCACAAGCAGTACCCCCAACACCTCCTTGGGCTCCCTGGCTGGCCCAGCCTGGATGTGCTCTGCTGGTGTCTCCTCCCTTTATCACCTCACTCTGACCCTCATCTCCTCCTCTTCTGCTCTCCCAGACAAGTTCTGCTACCCCGTGCAGTTCGAGTGCAACAACCACCGCTGCATCTCCAAGCTCTGGGTGTGTGATGGGGCTGATGACTGTGGGGATGGCTCTGATGAGGACAGTCGCTGCCGTAAGTCTGCTCCAGCCCCTCTCCCCACCTCAGCCCCTGTCTGCTCCATCACCATGTCCCTGCATCCATGTTCCTGCCTCTGCCCACCTCTTCTCCCACCCGTGTTCTCCTGGGCTCTGTGTCTCAGGGCTCCCAAAAGCCTCTAGCAGTGTGGTGATCAGACTCCATCCTGCTCCTCCCTTCCCCAGGGCTGACCACGTGCAGCTCAGGATCCTTCCAGTGCCCGGGCACCTACGTGTGCGTGCCGGAGCGCTGGCTCTGTGATGGGGACAAGGACTGCGCGGACGGGGCCGATGAGACCCTCGCTGCTGGCTGCTGTGAGTGCCCGTGGGCGTGGGGCGGGGGGTGGCTGGGGGGTGGCTGGGGGCTGGCAGGGTCTGATGGTGGTGGTGCCCTGTTGCAGTGTACAACAACACCTGTGATGAGCGGGAGTTCATGTGTGGGAACCGGCAGTGCATCCCCAAGCACTTCGTCTGCGACCACGACGACGACTGTGGCGATGGCTCTGACGAGTCCCCAGAATGTGGTGAGTGCCTGTGGGACCCTTGGGGACTGGCCTGGCAGCCACGCTGGGTCTCCTGGGCTTTGGGACAGTACCCTGAGAGGGTCTTCATCACCCTGGAGGGGTTTGGTGTGAATGTGGTGAGAGGGAATCCGGAGAAGCAGCAGAAAGGGATTGTTGGTTGAGAGCAGCACCCCAGCCCTGATGCAGGGATCCAAACCCATGGGGAGATCCAAACCCATGGGGAGATCCAAATTTAGGGAGAGATCCAAACCCATGGAGAGATCCAAACTCACAGAGAGATCTGTGTGTGTGCAGAGCAGCCCTGTCACCAGGGTGCTCCATGTTGTCCCTGTCACTCCCGGCAGCTCGGGAAGGTTTGACTCCGTGGTGCCTACCTCTCTCTGAGTGGCTCCACGGTGTCTCTGGAAGGCTCAGAAGGGTGGGATGCCAGCTGAGCCCCTCATCCTCCCTCAGAGTATCCCACCTGTGGCCCCCATGAGTTCCGCTGTAACAACGGCCGCTGCCTCAGCAACCGGCAGTGGGAATGTGATGGGGAGTTCGACTGCCACGACCACTCGGACGAGGCACCCAAGAACCCACGCTGCAGCAGCCCAGGTACCTGCTGGGGTCACGGTAGTGTCCCAGGGGGGACAGTGGAGCCCCAGCCACCCCTCACTGACCACTGCCACCTCCTCTCTGCAGAGAACAAGTGCAACGACTCCTTCTTCCTCTGCAAGAACGGGAATTGCATCTCCGAGGCACTGCTCTGCGACAACAACAACGACTGCGCCGACGGCTCCGACGAGCTCAACTGCTTCATCAACGAGTGCCTCAACAAGAAACTGAGTGGCTGCTCCCAGGAGTGTGAGGACCTCAAGATCGGGTACAAGGTAGGGGGCCATGGCATGTTGGAATTGTAGAATTACAGAATGCCCTGAGTTGGAAGGGACCTGCAAGGTTTGTTGAAGCCCAACTCCTACTCCTGCACAGGAGACCTCAGTAATCCCATCCTGTGAAGGCTGTCCAAACACCCTGAGAGTGTTGTCCAAATGCTCCTGGAGCTCTGGCAGCCTTGGAGCTGTGCCAGCCAACAGTGCCTGACCACCCTCTAGGGGAAGAACCTTTTCCTGATATCCAGCCTAAACCTCCCTTGGCACAGCTCCTGCTGTTCCCTCTCCTTCCTCCTCCGCAGACATGCGGGTTGTGTCTGTCCTGTGCCAGCTGGGCCAGGGATGTGACACAGGCGCTTCAGGCACTGTTTGCGCATCTCAGCTGTCCTTGCTGAGTCCACGTGTCCCACGGTGACACTTGTCACCTCCCAGCACCTGCCACCTCCCGGCGCGGGCCTTGGAGGTGTCTGACAGCTCTGGGTTGCTCCTGCAGTGCAGATGCCGTCCCGGATTCCGGCTGAAGGACGACGGGAAGACGTGCATCGACATCGACGAGTGCTCCACCACCTACCCCTGCAGCCAGAAGTGCATCAACACCCTGGGCAGCTTCAAGTGCCTCTGCACCGAGGGCTACAAGCTCAGGCCTGACAACCCCACCAGCTGCAAGGCTGTCACAGGTGAGAGCTGGGTGTGGGTGCAGAGCCTGAGATGATCCTGGTGACCATGAGATGCTCCTGGCGCTGGAGTTTGTCACAGGATGAAGTGGCTGCCCCCAACACATGAGGGAGTGGGGCAGGGAGGGTGGCAGGTCTGCAGGGTTCTGCCCATGTCCCAGCAGTGCTTCCCTCCCACTTTTCCCACTTTTCCCACTTTTCCCACTTTTCCCCTGCAGATGAAGAGCCTTTCCTCATCTTCGCCAACCGGTACTATCTGAGGAAGCTCAACCTGGATGGCTCCAACTACACTCTGCTCAAGCAGGTGCGGGGTGAGCTGGGAACAGGAGGGGCACCAGCCCCATGTGGCTGGGATTTGGGGATGGAAGGAGCCCTGAAGGACACAGGAGCTGCCATCTGAGGGGTTTGGACTCTTGGCTTCCCAGGGGAATGGTTGATCTGTCTAAATGTCAGGAGGTCACTGTGAGCGAGGAGAAGGCAGTGAGGCTGTGGCTCTATAAAACCCCCCCAGAGCCCATGCCAGCTGCTGAGGCTGCTGCAACCCCTCTCCCTCCCTCCTTCCCAGGGGCTGAACAACGCTGTGGCTCTGGATTTCGACTACCGGGAGCAGATGATCTACTGGACAGATGTCACCACTCAGGGCAGCATGATCCGCCGCATGCACATCAACGGCAGCAACGTCCAGGTGAGGGCATGGGCACCCCTGGGGCACCACTGGATGGGCAGCTGGGCCTCACCCACCTCCTGCCCTGCTGTGGGGTTATCACTGGGCTCTGGAGATCAGCCCCGGTTGCTGTGGGGTGTTTTGCAGCCCCATCCCAAGCAGGGGTGGGCTCCACACTGCCCTGAAGTGTGGCACAAGGAAGGTTGGGAGAAGAGTCATGGAGCTGTGATATGAATTTGAGTAGGAAGGAACCTTAAAGTTCATCCAGTTTCCACTGTCCCAGATTGATCCTGGCCTTAGTCCAGGGATGGGGCAACCACAGCTTCTCTGAGTACCCTGTGCCAGGACCTACCCACCCTCACAGGGAGGAATTTCTTCCCAATATCTGACCTAAACTTAAGAGAGGAGTAAGGAAGGAGACCTGCCCTGGGAAGGGGGATATTGTCACCCATGAGAAATGAGGGTTTGATTCTCTTTGCTTAGCCCCATCACCTCTGATTCCTCCTGGCAGGTCCTTCACCGCACAGGGCTCAGCAACCCCGACGGGCTGGCTGTGGACTGGGTGGGAGGAAACCTGTACTGGTGTGACAAGGGTCGGGACACCATCGAGGTGTCGAAGCTCAATGGCGCGTACCGCACCGTGCTGGTCAACTCGGGCCTGCGCGAGCCCCGCGCGCTTGTGGTGGACGTGCAGAACGGGTGAGAGCTTGGGGGATGTGGACCTGCCCCTCTGTGCTGGGAAGGGGGCTGTGGTCATCTTGCCGTGGTCATCTTGCCGTGGTCACAGAGGTCGGGAGATGGGATGAAGCCTTTTCTCCTGACTCTGGAATGTTTCTCCCTGCCCTGTGCCCATGCGCCTCCATTTATCACAGAGTCATGGGGTGTTTTGGGATGGAAAGACCTTAAAGACCATCTTGTTCCACCTCACTGCTGTGGGCAGTCACCTTCCACTATCCCAGGTTGCTCCAAGCCCCATCCAACCTTGGACACTTCCAGGGATGAGGCAGCCACAGCTTCTCTGAGCAACCTGTGCCAGGGCCTCCCCACCCTCACAGGGAGAAATTTCCATGCTTTCCAACTCAGCCTCTCCCTGCTCTTCTGTTCCATGCTCAGCTACCTCTACTGGACAGACTGGGGGGACCACTCTCTGATCGGGAAGATCGGCATGGACGGCACCAACCGCAGCGTCATCGTGGACACCAAGATCACGTGGCCCAACGGGCTCACCCTGGACTACATCAACAGCAGGATCTACTGGGCCGATGCCCGCGAGGACTACATCGAGTTTGCCAGCCTGGACGGCTCCAACCGGCACACGGGTGAGAGCACCAGGGCTCCCACTGTGCCAGCGGGCATTGGAGGGCTCCAGGCTGTGGGTCAGATGTTGGAGTGGAAGCCAAGGCTGCTGGGACAGTCCCCAGCTCTGGCCACGCTTGTGTGTGGGAAGTGGGAGGGGGATGTGGGACAGCCCCTCACTGAGCACCTGCTCCCCTTGCAGTGCTGAGCCAGGACATCCCACACATCTTCGCGCTCACCCTCTTCGAGGATTTCATCTACTGGACCGACTGGGAGACCAAGTCCATCAACCGGGCCCACAAGACCACGGGAGCCAACAAGACACTGCTGATCAGCACCTTGCACCGGCCCATGGACATCCACATCTACCACCCCTACCGCCAGCCCGACGGTGAGTGCAGCCTGGGGGTGCCAATGCTGGGGAGCAACCCTGGGAAACGGACATGGAGGGATGCCAGGGGGCAGGGGGAGCAGGGTGACAAGGTCTTGCTGTTCCCATGCCACCCTGAGGGTCCCCAGATCGGTCTGACTCGCCGTTGTCACCCTGCTCTCCCCAGTTCCCAACCATCCCTGCAAGACCAACAACGGTGGCTGCAGCAACCTCTGCCTGCTCTCGCCGGGTGGGGGGCACAAGTGTGCCTGTCCCACCAACTTCTACCTGGGTGGCGATGGTAAAACCTGCGTGTCCAACTGCACAGCCAGCCAGGTAACCCCCTGCCTGCTTGTCCCTGCCTGTCCCTGCCCACCCCTCCCTGCCTGCCGGGATATTCCTCATACCTGTGTCCCTCCTGTTGTGGTCTCCCCAGGGGTGCAGCAGGGTCTTCTGTGGGTGCAGGCAGTACCCCCTCCTGTGGCACTTCGTGTTTGGGGGTGTCCAGGGGAGCCAGAGCTCTGGGATGTTCCTCTGCCCCACTCCTCAAACCTCAGGGCCTGGGTGGGGTTAAGGCTTTGCTCTGGGTCAGGACTTGGAGGGGACAGCACAGGATCAGTGCCTTTGGCTGAGATCTCTAGGAAGAAAATCTTTTGGGGTCCCCCCTCCCCATCCTGAACCACCACATGAGCTCCTTTCTCCATCAGTTTGTCTGCAAGAACGACAAGTGCATCCCTTTCTGGTGGAAATGCGACACCGAGGACGACTGCGGGGACCGGTCGGACGAGCCGGAGGATTGCCGTGAGTGCCAGGGGGTGGCACAGCCCCCATGTCCCAGCACCCCTGGGCTGTTGGGACAGCCCCGTGAAGGGAAGGGTCAGTCCAATAATGGGGTTCAGGGAGCAGTGGGACACACCTGTCCCTGTATCGGGATTGTCTCATGGAGTGATGCCCAAGCCTGGAGTTGGTGCTGGGTCCCTGCAGAGAACCCCAGTGGGGTGGAGTGGGGGTTTGAGGTTGAGGTTTGCCCTAGAAATGTTCCTCAGAGCAAACCTGTGGCCCTGCATTCCCCCACAGCTGAGTTCAAGTGCAGGCCGGGGCAGTTCCAGTGCTCCACAGGGATCTGCACCAACCCTGCCTTCATCTGCGACGGGGACAACGACTGCCAGGACAACTCGGACGAGGCCAACTGTGGTAGGTTCCCTGTGTCCCCTGGTGACCTCCAGGCCCCTACAGCGTGGAGCTGCAGCCTGTCACCCCCTGACTGTGTCACCTCCTCCCCAGACATCCATGTCTGCCTGCCCAGCCAGTTCAAGTGCACCAACACCAACCGCTGCATCCCTGGCATCTTCCGCTGCAACGGGCAGGACAACTGTGGGGACGGCGAGGACGAGAAGGACTGTCGTGAGTGGGGGGCTCGAGGTGTCAGTGGGAGTGAGTGTGGGCCAGACTGAGGGGCTCAGGTCTGTGTCTCAGGGGTGTTTGGCTCCCTGGGGTGTCCCAGGACTTTCTCCTGCTCTCCACAAACCCTCTGTCCCTGTCACCCCCCTGCCCCCATGTGCTGCCGTTTCCTGGTGGAAACAAAATCCTTAAATTCCTGGAAGATTTGGGCTGAAGGGACAGAGCAGAGGCCACCAAACCCCTCTTGTCCAGCTGAGGGGTTTGGTGGCCTCTGCTCTGTCCACAATAGCTTGGAGTCTTCTGGGGCCATTTTATGGCTGTGCTCCATCTCCTCCACTGAGCACAGCAGCCCCTTGTGATCCCTGGAGCATCCACACACCTCTTAGCCCCACAGCTGGGTTTTGGGGAAAGGGGTGGCTGGCCCTGCCTGCCCTGCTGCCCCTCCTGACACCCCTTTTCCCTCCTGCAGCGGAGGTGACCTGTGCTCCCAACCAGTTCCAGTGTGCCATCACCAAGCGCTGCATCCCCCGTGTCTGGGTCTGTGACCGTGACAATGACTGCGTGGATGGCTCTGATGAACCTGCCAACTGCAGTAAGGGGCCTGCGTGGACAGGGGGGGGGCTGGCCACGTGTCAAATGGGGGCTCACTGCCCTGGTCACCTCTGTGTGCCAGCAGGGTGGCAGGTCCCTGCTCAGTCCCTCCTTGATCCCTGCTCTGAACCTTCTCAGTCCCTTCCCAGTTCTACACCAGTCCCTCCTCAGTCCCTGCTCTGTCTCTGTTCAGTCCTTGCTCAGTTCTACCCCAGTCCCTCCTCTGTCCCTGCTCAGTTCTACCCTAGTCCCTCCTCATCCCCTGCTCAGTCCCTGCCCAGTTCTACCACAGTCCCTCCTCATTCCCTGCTCAGTCCCTGTGGGCAGTGTGTGATGATGTTGGTGGCTCTGCCCAGATCTTTCCTGCTGGGATCCTCCCTGCCCTGACTTCTCCCTGCAGAGCTGCTTGGAAGGGAGGGGGATCTCACCCAGCTCCAGGCTGTTCATCAGCCCTGCAGAGAACACCACACACCTGACCAGTGCTGACCCCTGCCCCGTGCCTGTGTCACTTTGTCCCCTGCAGCCCAGATGACCTGTGGTGTGGATGAATTCCGCTGCAAGGACTCGGGCCGGTGCATCCCAGCACGCTGGAAATGTGATGGGGAGGACGATTGTGGGGATGGATCCGATGAGCCCAAGGAGGAATGCGGTGAGCTGGGGCTGTGGGGACAAGCCAGCATCATCTTATGTCCCTGCTCCCTGAGGGACAGGCTGGCCTGGCACTGGGGTGCCCTCTGAGGTGCCCCAGAAGTTCCAGCTGCTCCTTTTCTGAGTGGTGAGGGCAGGGCTGGGTCAGAGGGAGGTGCAGGGCAGTGCTGACCCTTGTCCTGGTCCTGTCACTCCCACCCTGTGGACCAGTGCTGGCACCTGTCCCTGTCTTGTCCCTGCCCCTGTTTAGGCAGTGCTGACACCTGTCCCTGTCTCATCCTCCCATCATGCAGGGCAGTGCTGACCCCTGTCCCTGTCCCATAACTCCCATTGTGCAGGGCAGGGCTGACCCCTGTCCCTTCCCTTCTCATCTTGCAGAGTTGCGCCCACACCTGTCCCTGTCCTGTCCCTGTCCCTCCCCTCTTGCAGGACAGTGCTGACCCCTGTCCCAGTCCTGTCCCTCTCCTCATTTGGGCCCATGCTGACCCCTGTCCCTGTCCCCTGCTGTCCCTCATTTGGGCCTGTGCTGACCCCTGTCCCAGTCCCATCCATGCCCTCATTTGGGCCAGTGCTGATCCTGTCCCAGTCCCATCCATGCCCTCATTTGGAACAGCACTGACCCCAGTCCCATCCATGCCCTCATTTGGGCCAGTGCTGACCCCTGTCCCAGTCCTGTCCCTCTCCTCATTTGGGCCAGTGCTGACCTCTATCCCAGTCCCATCCATGCCCTCATTTGGGCCAGTGCTGACCCTTGTGCAGTCCCATCCATGCCCTCATTTGGAACAGCGCTGACCCTGTCCCATCCATGCCCTCATTTGGGACAGTGCTGACCCCTGTCCCATCCATGCCCTCATTTGGGCCAGTGCTGACCCCTGTCCCAGTCCCATCCATGCCCTCATTTGGGACAGCGCTGACCCTGTCCCATCCATGTCCTCATTTGGGCCAGTGCTGACCCCTGTCCTATCCATGCCCTCATTTGGGCCAGTGCTGACCCCTGTCCCATCCATGCCCTCATCTTGGACAGTGCTGACCCTGTCCCTGTCCCCTGCTGTCCCCCCAGACGAGCGCACCTGCGAGCCGTACCAGTTCCGCTGCAAGAACAACCGCTGCGTGCCGGGCCGCTGGCAGTGCGACTACGACAACGACTGCGGGGACAACTCGGACGAGGAGAGCTGCAGTACGTGCCACCCCCGAGCCTTTGCTGTCCCCAGGGTGGAGCAGAGGAGAGGGGAGAGGTTTGGGCCCCTCCAGCTCCTCTCCTGCTGCCGGCTGGTGGCCATGAGAGCCACTGTGTCCCCCATCCAGGACACTCCTGACTCCAGGGGTCTGGAGAGCCTGGCCCTGCAGAGGGGAGGCTGTGCCAGAGGGATACCCCAAAGGTGATGGGTGACAGGGAAGAGGTGACCCCAACACATTCCCTGCAGCAGCGTGGGGCCCAGCGTGGCCAGAGTCATCTGAGGGTACCTTGTCCTGCTTTGCCACCAAGCGTCACCCCATGCGTCACCCCCTGTCTGGCAGTGGCACCTGCGATGGTGGTGGGGACAGACAGGAGGGACCGGGTCACAACCCCAGGCCTGGGCCAGCACATGGGGAGGCAGCTGATCCCCAGAGCCGGGGTAGAGAGTGCAGTGCTGCCCCATCATGAGCTCCTGCTTGTGTGCCAGCACCTGCCCTCCTGAGCAGCCAAGGAACACAAGTGTCCTCAATGACAAGACCATTCCCAGGGCTCCAGTGGGGTTCTGTCCCTCTAGAGAGGTTCAGGCTGCCTGTGGGATGGCACGAGGGTCTGCTGCCAGACCCCCTCCTACCCCGCAGTGCCCACTGGGTCCCTCTGTCTTCCTGCAGCTCTTTAGGGTGCAGCTTTTGTTTTCTTTTCTGTTGATTTCCCGTCGTGTTTTTGAGTTTGTGCCATTTCACTTCATCTTATGTTTTTCTCCATTTTCACACTGTCGTTATGGGGCGCTCAGAGGTAGGTTCCTGCCAAAATCTTTTAATTCCATGTACAGTCTCTCTAAAATCAATGAAGACAATAATTTCTAGGTGAGGGCAGAGGGGTCGGGACTGGACAATCCAGGATTTACTGAGCATCAGCACCAGCATCTCCCTCCACACAACTGCAGCCGGGGAGGGTCCAACCCTGCTGCTCCACAGGGCCCGTGCATGGCTTGGACTTGACTCCCAAATCCATCCCCACCATGACTCTCCCTGTTCCACCTGGGCACCCTCTGTCCCCCTCTTCTCCCACAGTCCTGTGCCGTGACCGGAAAGTCCCTGTGCCCCAAAACCCCGGGGCTGTGGGGAGGGGAAGGGTCATCCCAGGTGGGCGGCTGTGCCACGTGCCATCCTGGGTTTGGCATGGCTCTGCCCGTGAGCTGTGAGGGGGTGTCTGTCACCCCACCCTGTGAGGGGGCACAGAGATGAGGCTCTGCCAGGGTACCACTGCACTTCTTCCTGCCTGGGGGGGCAGCTGGGGTGGGCAGCAAGTGGGGCTGGTGCTGCCCTGTGGAGAGTGAGTGACTTGGAGACAGCCAGGCTGTGTGGCCACAGTGGCCCCAAAACCCCTGCTGGGACCCCTGGAGTGGGCTGGGAAGGGGCTGGGAGGTGGAACCAGCTGTGCCTCTCTGGCAGCTCCCCTGGCTCTGCCTGTGCCCCCTGTCCCCAATGCCACCGGCCGTGTGTCCGTGTCAGCCTGTGCCCCCCCCAGCTGTTGGTCAGGGACACCTCTGCCCTCGCAGGCTGTCCCCACGCTCAGGGCACACCCTGTGTTCTCTGTCCCCAGCACCCCGGCCCTGCTCCGAGAGCGAGTTCTCATGTGCCAACGGCCGCTGCATCGCGGGCAGGTGGAAATGTGACGGGGACCACGACTGTGCTGACGGCTCCGACGAGGTACAGGAGGGGGACACGTCCCCACCTCTGCCCCTGCCGGTGGCCCTGGGGCTCAGAGCCTGGGTGTGGCAATAGGACAGGGACCTGCCATGGCCACCCTGTCCCTGCTGACCGTGTCTCTCACCCATTCCCTGCAGAAAGACTGCACTCCCCGCTGTGAGTTTGACCAGTTCCAGTGCAAGAACGGGCACTGCATCCCCATGCGCTGGCGCTGCGATGCCGATGCTGACTGCATGGATGGCACCGATGAGGAGAACTGTGGCACTGGGGGTAATGGCAGAGCTGTGTGTCCCCTCAGGGCTGGTTGTGTCCCCCACTCCTTGCCCTCATGTCACCTGTGTCCCAGCTGCGGGTGGGAGCTGTCCCCCGTGTGTGTGTCCACCCTTCTCTGTCCCACCCCGGAGCATGCATGGACACGTATCCAAGTCCTGGAAACCCCCCAGCCTTGGAGACCCCCTGTCCATGCTGGAAATTGGAATTGCAGCCCCAGGTTGGGGTTTTGGCAGCAGGGCAGCACAAGCTGACGTGTCCCCTCTTATGCTGTTGCAGTTCGCACGTGTCCCCTGGACGAGTTCCAGTGCAACAACACCTTGTGCAAGCCCCTGGCCTGGAAGTGTGATGGGGAGGATGATTGTGGTGACAACTCAGACGAGAATCCCGAGGAGTGCTGTGAGTGACTCTGCGGTGCCTCTGCCCCGAGCCCCCCCCATACCCCAGCATGGGGTGCAGTCCGGGGGCTCAGGCACCGCTGCGGGGACTGGAGGGTGTGGGGGGCACCTCTGGCAGCTCCTTTAGGGGGTGGCCAGTGGGACCGAGGGGCTGGAGGAGGCTCAGATTGAGGGAAAGGAGTCGCAGAGGGGCTGAGGGTCTGGTGGTGGGGAGGGGGGTGGGGGGGGCCGGGGGCTGGGCGAGGAGAGGGCTCACAGCAGCCGGGCGATTGTCTTTGCTTCAGTCTCTTTGCTTCAGCCTCCGGAGCCCGCTCGCCCACGTGGGACAGCCCTCCCCGGAGAGCGGGCAGAGGCCGAGCTCGTGACAAGTGTGACAGCCTGGCTACGGCGTCTCCTTTCACCGTCACCGTTTGTTTCTGTTTGCTGGTGCAGTGAAATTCCAGTGTCCCCCCAACAGACCGTTCCGCTGCAAGAACGACCGGGTATGTCTGTGGATCGGTCGACAGTGCGACGGCATTGACAACTGTGGAGATAACACGGATGAGAAGGACTGCGGTGAGTGGGGCTGCCCGTGGGCACAGCCCTGAGCCTGCCTGGCCACGGTGCCGGCCTGGTCACTGTGGCCCTCGGGATGGTCCTTCCAGAGCCCAGAGTTCAGCCCAGCTGCTGGGGTTGGCTTTGCCCAGTCTTTCCTCCCAAAACCAGGGTGCGGATGCAGGGTCCCAAGTCCCTGCCTGCTCCCAAAGGGTCCCATGGGGATGGGTGCCCGAGATATGGGGGTCACAGCTGCTGCCCCTCACCCGCAGAGTCACCCACGGCCAAGCCCAAGAGCTGCAGCCAGGACAAGAACGAGTTCCTGTGTGAGAACAAGAAGTGCATCAGCGCCAACCTCCGCTGCAACTTCTTCGATGACTGTGGAGACGGCTCCGATGAGATATCTTGCTCCCATGGTGGGTGGGGAGCCAGGGGCCCGGTGGGGGCTGGGGAACTCGCTGTGACATGCGTGTGACGGCGCGTCCCACCACAGTGCACAAGTCATACGACTGCAAGACCAACACCACCATGTGTGGGGATGAGGCCCATTGTGTTCAGTCCCATTCCACCTCGTTCTGCACCTGCCGCAGAGGCTTCCAGAAGGTGCCGGACAAGAATTTTTGCCAAGGTACTTCCTGCTGCTGCTCGGGAGATTAGGCTGTTTGGTTTGGCGTTGGTTTTTGCCATTGAGATGTGATTACACAGCTGGGGTGGGGCTGGGGCAGCAAGAATGGTGTCTTGGGGCACAGTTGGGGTCTGTGGGGTCACCCTCACGGTCTCCCCCTGATCCCATCTCCCACTGCCCAGACATCAACGAGTGCCTGCGCTTTGGGACTTGCTCCCAGCTCTGCAACAACACCAAGGGCTCCCACATCTGCAGCTGTGCCAAGAACTTCATGAAGACAGACAACATGTGCAAGGCTGAAGGTCAGTAGGGAACAGGGACCCACAGGGTTCTGTGTATGCCCAGGACCCCCTGTATGTCCCAGAGCTCCTGCAGGAATCGTTTGCTCTTCCCTCCAACCCACTGCAGCTCTGCCCGCCCTTCTGGTACCGCCGTGCTGTCAGTCTGTCTGTCCCAGGCAGAGTGAGCCCCAAGGCGATGACAAACTCCCAGTGACTCTGTTGTGTCCCACTGGGGAGCTGAGCTGAGCCCCCACTCCTGACAGATCCTCCACTCCTGGCTGAGCCCCCACTCCCAGTCCAGTCCATGCCAACCTCTCCTCCTCCTCCTCCTCCTCCTCTGCAGGCTCCGAGCACCAGATCCTCTACATCGCGGACGACAACAAGATCAGGAGCATGTACCCCTTCAACCCCAACTCTGCCTACGAGCCGGCCTTCCAGGGCGACGAGAACGTGCGCATCGACGCCATGGACATCTACGTCAAGGGCAACAAGATCTACTGGACCAACTGGCACACGGGCCGCATCTCCTACCGGGAGCTGCCCGCCTCCTCCTCTGCCTCCACCGCCTCCAACCGCAACCGGCGCCAGATCGACGGAGGTGTCACCCACCTGAACGTGAGCGAGCTCTGCCAGGGCACAGCGGGAGTGACAGGGATGGGCTCATGGTGTTCTCCCCCCTCACCTGTCCCCACTCTGCCCCACACAGATCTCAGGGCTGAAGATGCCACGGGGAATCGCCATCGATTGGGTGGCTGGGAACATCTACTGGACGGACTCGGGGCGGGATGTCATCGAGGTGGCGCAGATGAAGGGCGAGAACCGCAAGACGCTGATTTCAGGGATGATTGATGAGCCCCACGCCATCGTGGTTGACCCACTGCGGGGGTGAGAGACTTGAGCCTTCGTCCCATCCCTCTGCCCCACTCCTCTCACCACAAGCCCATCCATGTGTCCCAGTGTCACTCTCTGTGTCTGCTCAAGCTGCCCCAGAGTTACCTGGTGACTTCAGGACGCCATGGGGACAATGTGGGAGGGTTTCTCCTCCAGCTGGTCATTGGGCTGCCCTGTTCCCCTGGGAATGAGCTGCCTGTGTTCTTACAGAACGATGTACTGGTCAGACTGGGGCAATCACCCCAAGATCGAGACAGCCGCCATGGATGGGACGCTGCGGGAGACCCTGGTGCAGGACAACATCCAGTGGCCAACAGGTGAGAGAGACAGGTGACAGGAGGAGCACGAGGGGGCAAAAGTCATGATGGGGGCATTTACAACCATTTGTATTGGGGAAGGCTGTTCTGGGGGCTCAGAGCCCCACAGCAGAAGGGTGTAGGGGTGGTGGGGGGGGGCTGCTCTGTGGGTCAGATGATCAGGAAGGGCTCGGGGTGGACTGGGGACTCATGGGGGCTGTGTCCCCTCAGGCCTGGCTGTGGACTACCACAATGAGAGGCTGTACTGGGCCGATGCCAAACTCTCCGTCATCGGCAGCATCCGGCTCAACGGCACCGACCCCGTCGTGGCCATTGACAACAAGAAGGGTAAGGGGTGGCCCATGGGCGTCCCCAACCTCAAATCCATCCCCAAATCCGTGCCTCCACATGTCCCCTCCTGGCTTCCCTAGGGCTGAGCCACCCGTTCAGCATCGACATCTTCGAGGACTACATCTACGGCGTCACCTACATCAACAACCGCATCTTCAAGATTCACAAGTTTGGGCACAAGCCTGTCACCAACCTGACGTCCGGCCTCAACCACGCCACTGACGTCGTGCTCTACCACCAGTACAAACAGCCAGAGGGTGCGTGGGGACCCGGGACCCCCACCTTGCTCCTGGGCTGGGAGGGAGGTGCCAAGGCCTGGTATCTGATGTGAGGTGCCAGAGGGTGAGGGGAGTGTTGGCAGAGCTTGGGAAGAGGGGGCTCGGACCTCGAGCTCCCTGCCTGAAGTGGGAGTGTCTGGATGGGCAGAGCAGGGGGTTGGTGGGGTGGGTTGGAGGAGTCCAACTGCGGTCAGGTGGTGACCTTGGGGCATGGGAGGGACAGCACAGGGCTGTGGAGGGGAATGTCATAGAGGTGCTGTGGGTCACCATGCTGTCACCACCCTGCTATCCTCTCCCTGCTGTCCTCACCGCCTGTGCCCTCCCCTCCCGCAGTGACCAACCCTTGTGACCGCAAGAAATGCGAGTGGCTCTGCCTGCTCAGCCCCAGTGGCCCTGTGTGCACCTGCCCCAACGGCAAACGCCTGGACAACGGCACCTGCGTGGTCATCCCCTCGCCCACTGTCTCCCCCGTCGGTAGGTGACACCGGAGGAGGAGAGGATGAGGATGAGGAGGAAGGTCAGGTCCTGGAGCACGGTCCTGCTCACCTCCATCCCCTCCATGCCTCCCTCCCAGTGCCCACCACCGACACGTGTGACCTGGTGTGCCTGAACGGCGGCAGCTGCTTCCTCAACGCCCGCAAGCAGGCCAAGTGCCGCTGCCAGCCGCGCTACAACGGGGACAAGTGCCAGATCGACCAGTGCTGGGACTACTGCCAGAACGGGGGCACCTGCGCCGCCTCCCCCTCAGGTGAGCTGGGGAGTCACGGATGGATGGACAGACAGACAGGTGGGCACGGAGCTAACGGGTTTTATCCCTAGGAATGCCGACCTGCCGCTGCCCCACCGGCTTCACCGGGCCCCGGTGCAACCAGCAGGTGTGCACGGATTACTGCCAGCACAACGGCAGCTGCACCGTCAACCAGGGCAACCAGCCCACCTGCCGCTGCCTGCCCACCTTCATCGGGGACCGCTGCCAGTACCGTGAGTGCCACCTGCTGTCCTACAGGGTGGGGACAGCAGTGGGGAAATTGGGATTTGGGTGTCTCTCACCTGGGGATGTCTGGAGACAGCAATAGGTGCTCAGAAGGGTGGGTGTCCCTCATCTCTGGGGACCTCTGGAGAGGTCCCAACCTCTTTTAGGGATGCTGTGTGGGAACCCCTGGGGGCAGCATTGAGGGTTGGGCTCCCAGGTCCCACTCCTTGGAGGTGCTTGGGGACCTCTGGGAACAGCACCTGAGGGATTGGATTTCCAGCTCCCACTCTTTTGGGGGATGCTGTGTGGGAGCCCCTGGGGACAGCATTGAGGGTTGGGCTCCCAAGTCCCACTCTTCTGAAGGGTGCTGTGTGGGAACCCCTGGGGACAGCATTGAGGGTCGGGCTCCCAGGTCCCACTCCTTGGAGGTGCTTGGGGGCCTGTGGGAACAGCACCTGTGGGATTGGATTTCCAGGTCCTGCTGTTTTGGGGGATGCTGTGTTGGGAGCGGTGGTGCTCCATGGGGGACTGGGGCCACCAGCAGCCCTCTGGAAGGTTCTGCACGCTGACCCCCTGTCCCCCACAGGGCAGTGCTTTGACTATTGTGAGAATGACGGCGTGTGCCAGATGACAGCCAGCGGTGCCAAGCAGTGCCGCTGCCCCCCCTCAATTCGAGGGCGCCCAGTGCCAGGAGAACAAGTGCTCCCGGTGCCAGGAGGGCAAGTGCAGCATCAACAAGCAGAGCGGGGAGGTCTCCTGCATGTAGGTGCTGGGAATGTCGAGCTGGAGGGAGGAAAAGGGGTGGTGGGCGCAGAGACCCCCAGAGAACACCTGTACCCCTGTGCAGGATGGGCCACACAGTAATTCAGGGCAGATAAATCCAGGGGACCTGGTGGTCCTGGGAGGAGGAGGTGTCTTGGTGTCTCCCCAAAGCCCATCCTGGTGTCCCAGCTGTGAGCTGTGCCAGAGGGGTGAACCAACAGCCGAGTCCCAAGGGGCTGGGAGGGAGCACAGATCATCCGTGGGGGGCACAGGGCAGCTGGGGGTGCCCGTGGGGCTGATCCTCTGTGCCCCACAGCTGCCCTGATGGGAAGATAGCCCCGAGCTGCCTGACCTGTGACAATTACTGCCTGCACGGCGGGACCTGCTCCATCAGCGACAAGACTCAGCTGCCCGAGTGCCTGTAAGAGAAGGGGGAGTTGGGGGGCATGGGGGGGTCATGGGGGCTGTTTGCCCCCCAAGACATCACTGACACACCCCAATCTGTGTGCCCCTGCCCCACCCTGACCCCAGGTCTGTGCCCACCTCTCCCTCCCTCCCTCCCTGCATGGCCCTGCCCCGCTAATCCCGGTGCTCTCCCTGCCCTCCCAGGTGTCCCTCGGGGATGACAGGCCCACGCTGCGAGGATTTCATCGTGGGCGAGCAGCAGAGCAGCCGTAAGTGGGGGGCAGTGTGTGACCCCCTGGCCATGCCACGCCACACTTGGGGGGAGGGTCGTGGTTGGCGATCCAGGGCTGCCCAGAGCCCCTATGCCACTCCTGAACCCCCTTTTTTGGTGGAGGGGGGACAGGGCCAGCCCAGGCTGCTGGAGCTGGGGTGGGAGCATCAGGCTCTGACTGTTCCTGTACCTCCCTCCTGCAGGAACAGCTTCCATCGTCATCCCCATCCTGCTGCTCCTCATCCTCCTCACCGTGGTGGCTTTTGTCTGGTACAAGTGGAGAATTAAAGGGTGAGCCCGGTGGGATGGAGGGCATGGCAGCCGGGTGGGAAAGGGAAAGCCTCGAGGGTGGGGCACGGCTGGGGGGTGTCACTGGCGCTGACCCCGTCCCTCCCCACCTCAGTGCCAAGGGCTTCCAGCACCAGCGGATGACCAACGGTGCCATGAACGTGGAGATTGGGAATCCCACCTACAAGATGTACGAGGGGGAGCCCGACGACGACGTGGGGGAGCTGCTGGACGCCGACTTTGCCCTGGACCCTGACAAGGTGAGGGGCTGTCGGCTCTGCAGCGTCCTGCCCGAAGTGGGGGGTGCAGGGGGGACACGTGCTGGGGTGGGGGGCACATTGCTGTGGCTGTCAGGGCTCTCTGTGCTGCAGTGCTGGGGGGCTCTGAGGGGCTGGACAGGCTTTGGGGCTCTGAGGGTCTCAAAGGCTTCAGGCCTGGGGGCTCTGAGATGTTGCAAAGGCTTTGAAGGATCACAAAGGCTTTGGGGCTGGGTGGGCTCCAAGGGTTCACAATTTTTTGGGGACTCCAAGAGGTGACAAAGGCTTTGGGGCTGGAGGGGACTTTAAAGGCTCACAAAGGCTTTGGGGCTGGGGATGCTCTGAGGGAGGCTCCAAAGGCTCACAAAGGCTTTGGGGCAGGAGAAAGCAGGGAAACTCTGAGGGACTGCAGAGACTTCAGGGCTTGGAGATGTCTGAGGGATTGCAAAGGGCCTAGGGGGGCTCCGAGGGGTGACAAAGGCTTTGGGGCTGGGGGGCTCTGAGGGGTCACAAAGGCTTTGGAACTGGGGGGCTCTGAGGAGTCACAGAGGCTTTGGGGCTGGGGGACTCTGAGGGGACACAAAGGCTTTGGGGCTTGGGGGGCTTTGAGGGGTCACAGAGGCTTTGGAACCGGGGGGCCCTGAGGGGTCACAAAGGCTTTGGAGCTGGGGGGCTCTGAGGGGACACAAAGACCCTGGGGCTGGGGGGCTTTGGGGGGTCTCAAAGGCTTTGGAACTGGGGGGCTCTGAGGGGACACAAAGCCTTTGGGGCTGGGGGCTGCAGGCAGGGCCAGCAGAGCTGTCCCATGTCCCAGGAGGAGGTCACAGCTGGTGGGGGGGGCTCTCCCCGGGTCACCCCAGGGTGGGGAACACCCCTGGGGACCGCAGTTCTGTGCTGGGGGATGCCTGTGCCCCCCTCCCACCTGCTCCCCCCTTCTCTGCAGCCCACCAACTTCACCAACCCGGTTTATGCCACGCTGTACATGGGTGCCCACAACAGCCGCAACTCCCT
>JAHLSL010000203.1:34459-45000 GCA_025920805.1 Petroica traversi
TCCCCTTTCCTGGGTGTTTTCCCTGCTCCTGGGCAGTTCTGGATCCCGGCAGGAGGATGGGAGGAGCAGCCGAGCTCATTTCTGATGGAGCAGCTCCGGTGAGGAGTTTCAGGGAATTTGCTGGAGTTTTCCAGATGTGCCTCTGCTCCTCCGAGGCCCAGATGTGCAGGCTCCTACCTGCCCCACCTCATCTGGGGCCCAGATGTGCAGCCCTTCTGCTCTCGGCACAGATGTTCCTTCTGGAGACTCCAGATTGTCCCTGGAAGTGGACAAACCCCAAAAATCTCATTTAGAAACAAATTCCGGCTACGCGCGGGAGAACTTGGAAATTCTTTAGGAATTTTTTGTTAGGATCTTTAAAATGTGGGGCAGGTGATGCCCCTCTGAAGCCATCAGGGAATTTCTCACTGATTTGGGGGAGAAATCCAGAAATCAAAGGGTTTGGATCTAAAAGCTGAATGTGTGTAGGGCATTCTTCGTGCAGCCAGAGCCCAAAGGAGGGAAAACCTCCCCCAGGGACATTTTCCCCAAAAAATCAACCCCTGGAGCAGAGCTCCCCTGACTCCAGCACCTTCCCCAAGGTCCCACACCACGTTCTCCCCACAAGCCCCGGGACACGAAAGGAATTTTGTTTGGAATGCAGAGGCTTTTTTGCGGCGATCTTGGTACAAACGAGGCGGCTCCGGGGGGATCGGCGCCTCCCACCCCCCGAACTCCCCGGCAGCTGTCGGGAGCCACAGCTGCAGCTCCCAGCGCTGCCAAGAAGAAAGGCAGATTTTTGGGTGATGATAATATAGGAGCCGAACGAAAAAGAGGGGGAAAAATGGGCTGGAAAACACGGTTAGAGACTGTGGCCAAGCTGAGCTTACGTAAGCCCTGCTTTAATCCTAAATTAGCAAAGGTTCACCCGAAAGAAAAAGGACTTTGCTGTGAGCACGATTTGGTTCTGGCTCTCAGCGAGGCTGGGTGGTTCCTGTGGAAAACAACAGCCAGGCTTGGGAAGGGAAAAAATCAATTAATCCAGTGAATGCTGTGTTTTCTTGGGAAAGAAGGGAAAGGTGGTGGGGCTGGAGCTGTCCCAGTTTGAGGGATTCCCGTGTCCCATTGTCCCTTCTCTGCACTTGGGGCACTTTTTATGGCCTGGCTGAGACCCCTCTAAATCAATACCTGCACCCCTCAGGGAGCCCATAACCCCCACATGGAACAGCTCTGGAAACTGGGATTGCCCCAGGAGATCCAACATTGGAGTCCCAGCTCTTCCAAAAGCTGCTGAGGACCTGGGGAACATCCATGCTCGATCTCCAGACAAAAACATGGAGCAAAACTGGGTTTATTTATTCCAGCTGTGCTCCTTTGGGTTCAGGAGAGCCTCAGGAGGCCACGCCTGGTGCTGGGATGGAGGAAGGGAGAAGGGAAAGGGAGAAATCCAGGGAAAATCGAGGTGGAGGAATAAGTGAGTGGGTAAACATTGGGAAAGGACTGGATAGCATCTGAATTCTGCAGGAAATTTGGGAATTGAAGAGCTGGGCTGTCTCCTGTGGGCAGCCCAACCTCCAGCTGAAGCTGAGCTGGAAAGGTTTTTCCCATCTGTAAAAAATGAACTTTTAAATAAGCCAAGCAGTGGAAGTTCTTCCTTGGTAAAAATTTGGATCAGGGACCATGAGCTCCCCTTTTTCTGCAAGAAGTTTTGATTTTCCAAGATTTTCTTTTCAATGTGAGGAAAAATAATGATGGGAAATGCCATAAACAGCATGGAAGTGGTGGATATCTTGTCCACAGGCAGGGTTTTTCCATGTGAGGGTGGTGGGGCCCAGAGGAACTCTGGATTCCCCATCCCTGGAAGTGTCCAAGGCCAGGCTGGACAGGGTTTGGAGCGACCTGGGAGAGTGGAGGGCGTCTCTGCCCAGGGAAGGGCTGGAATGGGCTGAGATTTTAGACCCACCCCAGCCAAAAGCAGCCTGGGATTCCAGGATTCCCACGACTGCGCAGAAAGCCAGGCTTGAGGGATTCCTTTTCTGAGATATTGGGAAGAAATTCCTCCCTGAGAGAAGAGGCCATGGATCCCTGGAAGCGCCCTGGATGGTGGGAGGTGTCCCTGCCCATGGCAGGGGTGGAATGGGACAAACTTTGAGGCCTTTCCAACCCAAAGTGGAATCCTTGTGATTCCAAACTTTATTTCTCTGCACTCTGAGCTGACTCTGCTGGGGTTTTAACCCTTCCAGTGCTTTTCCCCTTGGGACTGAACCCCCCAGGCTGATCCCAAATTTCTCCCTGTCCACAGGAAACCGGCTGGACGAGGGCTCGGACGTGGAGTCGGAGCCGGACCTGCCGCTGAAGCGGAAGCAGCGCCGCAGCCGCACCACCTTCACGGCCGAGCAGCTGGAGGAGCTGGAGAAGGCCTTCGAGAGGACCCACTACCCCGACATCTACACCCGCGAGGAGCTGGCCCAGCGCACCAAGCTCACCGAGGCCCGCGTGCAGGTAGGCCCGGCCTAGCCATGCACAGCCCGGCCTAGCCATGCACAGCCCGGCCTAGCCATGCACAGCCCGGCCTGACCCTGCACAGCCCGGCCTGACCCCACACAGCCCGGCCTAGCCATGCACAGCCCGGCCTGACCCCACACAGCCCGACCTAGCCATGTACAGCCCGGCCTAGCCCTGCACAGCCCAGCCTAGCCGTGCACAGGCCAGCCTAGCCATGCACAGCCCGGCCTGACCCCACACAGCCCGGCCTAGCCATGCACAGCCCGGCCTAGCCCTGCACAGCCCGGCCTAGCCGTGCACAGGCCAGCCTAGCCATGCACAGCCCGGCCTAGCCGTGCACAGCCCAGCCTAGCCATGCACAGCCTGGCCCAGCCGTGCACAGCCTGGCCTAACCCCGCACAGCCCAGCCTTACCCCATGCTCCCTGACCTCACCCTGCACACCCTGGCCTAACCCTGCACAGCCCAGCCTAACCCCATGCTCCCTGGCCTAACCCTGCGCACCCTGGCCTAGCCCTGTGCACCCCAGCCGAACCCCATGTATCCTGGCCTAATCCTGCACCAAGCTCAGCCTAACCTCATGCATCCTGGCCTAACCCCGCGCACACTGGCCTAACCCAGTGCACCCCAGCCTAATGCCGTGCTCCCCAGCCTAATCCTGCACCAAGCTCAGCCTAACCCCATGCATTCTGGCCTAACCCCACACATGCTGGCCTAACCCTGTGCAGCCCAGACTAACCCCACAAAACCCAGCCTAACCCTGCACAGCTCAGCCTAACGCCGCACAATTTGGCCTAACCCAGCAGAGCCCAGCCTAACCCTGTGCACCCTGGCTTAACCTTGCACTCGCTGGCCTAAACACACACATCCTGGCCTAACCCTGTGCTTGCTGGCCTAACCCCGTGCTCCCCAGCCTAACCCCAGGCTCCCCGCCCAGAATGCAGCTGCTCTTCTCAACAAAGAAAACCTTTGCAATGGGGTTCAAACAATCCAATGAAAAGCAGACCTTTCTTGGAAGCTTCCAGGTGGGATGGGCACACCCAGTCATGGGATTGCTGCACTTTGATAAGGATGATTAATTTGATAAGGGTGATTAATTTGATGAGGGTGATTAATTGGGATATCTGGCAGGTACAGCCAGCAGAAGTTTGAGCTGTCCCAGGAGCTCACCCCATGCCAGCCCCAAGGGCTTCTTGGCCCCATTTCCTTGGTGTGTCTCTCTGGTTGTGGTTGGAAAGCAAAATGTTCTTCTCCTTGGAAATGCGCCTCAGCAGCATTTCAGGGACCTGTCAGAAGGTTAATTTTTGTTCTGAAATCTTGGAGAAAGGGTAGGAAAATCACCAGGAGCTTTGAAACTCTGGGACAGTGTCCTACAGAGTTAGGGATACAGGAGAAATAGGGAAAAAGCAAAGATCTTTTGGCATCAGCTCCCCTTGGAGAGGAGCTGGGAGTGAGGCCGCTCCAAGGTGGGAGCCGAGGTCAGACCCAGCTCTGCCGCTCCGTGGGTCCCGTCCAACTCATCCACATTCCCACGGAGTTAGATTCCCTTTGGATTTGGCCCCTCCAGCGGTGCCAGCTGCAGGATTTGCATCCCCGTTGGGACCAGGAGCCAAGTTTTGGCATTTTCTCCTGGAGGCGACCCCTCTGCCTGCCCGGGAGGATGCGGCGCGTGTTTATTCCCGGCTGGAGCGATCCCACATTTCCCAGCCTCGCCCAGGGGAGCAGATCAGATTTTGCCGCGTTTGCAAGTTCTGTGTGTGAATTTTCGGACAAGTTTTTGGTTGGTTTTTTTCCCCCCCCTTGGATCTCTGGAGAGCACAGAAAGCGCAGGGCTGGGGGGGAGGAGCAGGAAGGGAGGGTTTGGAGCCGGGAATTCTGACAGGGACACGATTAATGGCCCTGGTGGGAGCTGCACACAGAGCTTTATGTGTCCTGCAGAAAGGCTGGGTCAGCAGCGTGTGCTAACAGCTCTGGGATCAGCAGATCCCAGAATTATGGAATCCCCCGGGAAAGGATTGAGCATTGGGAAGGTTACAGCAGATCCCGGGATAATGGAATCCCCTGGGAAAGGGAAAGGATTGGGCATTGGGAGGGTTACAGCAGATCCCGGGATAATGGAATCCCCCGGGAATGGGGCATTGGGAAGGTTACAACAGATCCCGGGATAATGGAATCCCCCGGGAAAGGATTGGGCATTGGGAAGGTTACAGCAGATCCCGGGATAATGGAATCCCCCAGGAAAGGGATTGAGTAGGTTACAGCAGATCCTGGGATAATGGAATCCCCCAGGAATGGGGCATTGGGAGGGTTACAACATATCCCGGGACAATGGAATCCCCTGGGAAGGGGCAGGGATTGGGAGGGTTACAGCAGATCCCGGGACAATGGAATCCCCTGGGAAAGGATTGGGCATTGGGAAGGTTACAGCAGATCCTGGGATAATGGAATCCCCTGGGAAGGGGCAGGGATTGGGAGGGTTACAGCAGCACAATGCAGCTCCCTGCAGTCTGCATTCCCTGCAGGAATCCTGGGCTCTGTGGGAGCAGGGAAAGGCCCTCCAGGCTCTCTCCTTCCAGGGAAACGCTCCCGGAATGAGCTTTTCCAAAGGAAACCAAGCTGGGTTTGCTTGTGGGTGTGGGGATAAGGATGTGCTCAGCCAAGAGCTGGAATTGCCAAAGGGTTTTGGGTTTTCCCATCCGATGTCTGGGGATGGAACTGTCCCCCACTCCTGGTTAAGGACTTTTCCCAAAGAATTGTTCAGCGGTTCCAGCACTGCGGCAGGTGCTGCCACTTCCCTCCAGCTTCTTCCTGGAAAATCCTGGATTTTCCTGGAGCTGCCACTTCCCTCCAGCTTCCTCTTGGGAAATCATGGATTTTCCTGGATCCCTCTGGACTTGGCCATGGAGACTGGAAAAGGAAACCCAGAAAAACTTAGGCTGGTCTGGCTTTGATCTTGGCCCAGGGAGCTCAGAAGTGTTGATTTGGTGGCCGTGTGGGATCAGGGATGTTTGAAGCCTGGGAAAGTGGCTCATCGAGGGAGTGAAGCCACCGGGGTTGGAATGTGTGAATTCTCCCATTTTTGGAATGTATGAATTTGCTGCTTTTGTTTTGTGTGTTTTGCCCTAATTGCCCTTCCTCGTGTGGGTGGTATCGAGCAGGGGATAAAAAAATGGATGTTCCTGTGGCAAAGAATGGGAAAAGCAGAATTTTGAGGGAGAGCAGAGCTTAGAGAATGCCTTGGGAATGAGGGTTGCACAGGGGATGCTGAGGAAGAAGGGGAGCGCCCCAAAATGCCAGGGAAAGCACAAACCTTTCCCAAGACTGGGAGAAAGGCGGGAGGCAGGTAAAACCAAATAGATAAATAAATAGATAAATAGACTAATAGATAAATAGATAAATAGATAAATAGATAAATAGATAAATAGATAAATAGAGAAATAGAGAAATAGAGAAATAGAGAAATAGAGAAATAGAGAAATAGAGAAATAGAGAAATAGATTTTTTAAGAAGTGCTTTTCCCTGGTCCCCAGCTGGGATGTCCCAGGCCCTGGGCGAGGAGGCTCCTGCCAGGGCTGTGCAGCAGCTGCTCTCCGAGGCACATTCCTGCTGCCTCTCTCATTCCAGCAGCCTGGCACGGCCGCTCCTTCCCACCGCCTGGGAGCTGCCGGCCCTTGGCAGATTTTCTGGATTTCAGATTTTCTGGATATCAGGGCGGATCTCCCGCTGGCTCTGGGGCTCTGCGAACGTCGCTCAGTCGAGTTCAAGGTGGAACAAAAAATAAATAGCCCCCCCATGCACCCATAAATCCACACGGACACGTCCAGCAGGGAATCTTCCCCTACCGCGGGGAGTCTCTTCTGGCTGACTGAGTTTTTAAGCCAAGAGTTGAGTTTTGGGTTAAAACCAGCTCAAAAGCAGCAGGGCCAGCTCAGATTGGGGGTTCTGGGGGTGTTTATGAGGCATTGGGGGACAGGACCAGGGGAAATGGCTCTGAACTAACAGGGGGGGCAGTTTAGATGGGATATTTGGGAGAAATTCCTCCCTGTGAGGGTGGCGAGGCCCTGGCACAGCATTCCCAGAGGACTGCAGCTGCCCCATCCCTGGCAGTGTCCCAGGCCAGGCTGGACAGGGCTTGGAGCAGCCTGGGACAGTGGAAGGTGTCCCTGCCCATGGCAGGGGTGGCACTGGATGGAGGTTAAGGTCCCTCCAAGCCAAACCCGTCTGGGATTCATTCCATGATTCACTCCATGATTCATTCCATGATTCGTTCCATGATTCCATGAAGGGCCTCACCAATGTTTGCGTGCCCTGGTCCCAGAGCTCAGCTGTGAGGTGGGGGCAGAGGTGAGGAGGGGTTTGTGACCCAAAAGAGGGAGTGGAGAGCAGCTGCTCCACATCTGGCCCTTGTTCCACTCATCCCCTGGATCACAGCTCAGAGCTGCCTGTCTTCCTATTCCTATTCCTATTCCTATTCCTATTCCTATTCCTATTCCTATTCCTATTCCTATTCCTATTCCTATTCCTATTCCTATTCCTATTCCTATTCCTATTCCTATTCCTATTCCTATTCCTATTCTCATTCCCATTCCCATTCCTATTTCCTATTCCCATTCCCATTCCTATTCCCATTCACCATTCCCATTCCCATTCCGATTCTGAATCCCATTCCTGCATCCCATTCCTGTGCTGGAACCCCACTTTGGTGCTCCCTGGACAGATCCAAGGGGGTTTGTCCATCTCTTTTCCCCTCTCTTGGCCTCTCCTCATGGAAGGTGCAGTCCCCGAGCGCTGCTCCCTCTCCCCCATCCCGGGGATCCCATTCCAAGCCCTCTCGCTGTGGGAAGCCGCCGGCTGTGTCGGCGCTCCCTGGCAGGCCCGGAGCCCGGCTGGGCACGCAGCTGTTGGGATAACTGGAAGTTTGACACGTTGACAGCTCATAAACCCCACGAGCTGAGCGAGCAGCCAGGGCCGGGGGGAGCCGCTGCCGGCTCCGGTTTCCCAGCACATCCCAGGGTTTTGGCCGGGTCACGGCGGCCTTTGGGTGTTTGGGATGCAGCATTCCAGCTCGGGCTTCCAGAGGGATGAGCTGTTCACAGGTTAATCCCAGGCCGAGCAGAGCCAGGGATGAGCCCGCGCGGATTTCTGGGGGGAATCGGGATGTCGGTGGTCAGCTGGTGGAAATTCCGGGGATTTGGGATTTGTCCTCGTGCGAGGCGATGTCCTGACTCACGGGCCTGAGCCCCCCTTCCCACCCCCCCAAAAACAATCCATGAATGTCCCAAGCTTTAGGGAATTAACAGGAATTCACTCCGTTAATTTGGTGGGAGCTTTGATTTTCATCGTGGATGTTTTCTGGGATTTTTCACCCGTTTTTGTAATTATCTCACGGATGATGTCAAAGTTTTGATGTGGGGAAAAAAAAAACCCTAAAAGGGATTCTGTGACAGCTTTGAAGTTTTTCTCCCTGGTATTCCTGGCAGAGACACTCTTTCCCAGAACATCTTGTTTCCCGTAAATAATGTGGAATTTTTCTGTGGGGTGGTTTTCAGCAGGAAAATCCTTTTGCCAGGAGATTCTTCTGTAGGTGTAGGAATGACCTCTCCAAGAGGCCCTGATGTCACAAAAGCCACCAGGTCCAGCAGCTGGAATTAATCCTTGTCCTGGACAAACCCAGTTGTGGACTGGTTTTCCCAGAACTGTTCCGTTTTTAGGGCAGATTTCCAATGACTCTCACTGTTTATTCCTGTTATTTAACCAGCAGGAAGAATCAGAAAGTGAAAAACCCATCCGAATTACCCACTACCACCTCAAGTCACTTGGAAATTTCCCCACTGGGAATGTTTTCCACAAATATTCCCTGGTGCAGAGGTTCTCCCTTTTTTCCTAGTGCTGTGAAGAGCCAGGTGTGGGAGGCTTTGAAATTTTACATCCAAAAATCGGCCAAAATTGCTCCCAAAAGCACCCAGAGTGTGTTTTTGGCCCCTCAGCATCACCTGGGGGTGACTGAGGCGGTCACAGCTGGGCACAGGCAGGTTTGGGGTCCTGGATTCTCCCGGGGGATTCCTGGGAGTACCGGAGGTGGGCACCCTGAGATGATGATTTTTGATACCAATCCCCAGAAACTCTCATTTCAATCCCAAATTAAAGCAGGCGGCAGAATCGTGATCCTTTTCCTGAGGGATCCCCTGCCATTCCTGCCCGGCAGAAAACGCCTCTGGTTCATCAAAGGGCTCGGAGCAATTCCCAAATCTGGGAGCACTCCAAAGAAATGTGGATTTTCAGAGGCATTTCCCAGCTGCAGGGAACAAAAACGGCCTCATTCTGCTCGGAGCTGCAGCACCTCAGCCCCACAAAAGAAATCCCATTCAATTTTCCTGGGATTTTTCTCTGAGAAATTCCATTTTCCATGGGAAGGAGCTGCAAGATCCAGCAGAAAATCTTTCTCCACCTGAGCAAGGCAAGGCAGAGATGAGCTCTTTGAATTCCAAGCCCCAGCACATCAGCAGGGCTGACAGGAGAAGGACTTTGGGAAGGGCCTGGGTGCCAGGACAGGGGGATGGGCTGCAGCTGAAGGAGGGAAGGTTTGGGTGGGATTTTGGGAGGACATTCCTGGCTGTGTGGCTGCCCCAGGCCGTGTTGGAGCACCCTGGGATAGTGGAAGGTGTCGAAATGGGAACGGGATTGGCTTTAGGGTCTTTAGGGTCAGGGGGGCAGGGAATCCATGATCCAAAGGGAGAATTCCCCTCCTTTGAGCCCGTTCTGTGGCTGGAGGGACCCGCTGGGATCAGTAAAACGCAATTTTAGATAAAATCAAGGATTTTTGTGCTGGGATGAAAAACTCAGAGCTGGCTGTGTCTGTTTGTCCTGTCCTGCTCTCCTCGAGCCCAGGGGAGCTGCCAGCCCTGCACAAGGTGGGAATTGTTGGGTTTCCCTGCAGAGGCCAAAGCCCTGCAGCAGCCCCCGCTCGTGTCCCTCGGTGCCACTTGGCTGTCCCAAACCAAACCCAGCAGGGCTGCACCGATTTATGGCAGCAGGGTCTGTCCCATTGGCTCAAACCCCAACAGGGCCTCCCGGGCCTCTTAGGAGCAGAACTGTTACCCCAAAAATCCCAGCCCAAACAGGGCAGGAACCAAAATCTTTGTGCTCCCAATCCCAAACCTCTGGTTCCAGCCAGGTAAAGCCCAGCAAGGATCCAGTGGCCAAAGTTTCCCCTCCCCAGTCTCCAGTGGGACACCAGTTCAGCTCCTGCGTCAGTACTGGGAATATTTAACAATCAGGAGGAGGCTTTGTTGTGCCAGGGTGTTTTAATCTTGGAGCCACGGAGCCCTTTCCCAAAAGCTTTTCTTGGCAGAGGGAATCTCGATGGCAGCGCTAGAGGTGCTGCTCAAGCCCGGCCTGGCTGAGCCAGAGAGCAGCAGGAGATCTGCCCCCGACACCTCCTGCACCTCCCAGGGGTCACACACCAAAGCCTGCCCCAAAATGTTCCAGTGCAGCTCTTAAACTGCCAAGGAGAAAAATATTTACACAATATTGCAGCTTTCTCACAACACTGAGCCCTTCTGACGTTTGTCACCTTCCTCGAGTCCCACCCAGGGTCACACAGAGATAAACAGGGAAGCCAAACACGAGGTTTGGTTTGAATTTTGTATTTTATTTCATCAGCGTCTCCTCTGACAGCTGAAATCACCCCTGGGAAACAGAATTTGTCAAACGAGGAGCTGGAAAACACCAATGGCAAACAGTGTCCAAATGCTGATTTATTCCAGGGGAATTGTGTTTTATTTATAAATACAATTAACTTCTGTGCTAAGGGGTAAAGCTGCATCACTGGGCAGGGCAGGGCTTGGAGATGAGTCCCAGCCTGGCTTTAGGATGTCTCACGTGGAAGTGGACACGTCTGTCCCATTTCCCCTCTATCCCATTCCCCACTATCCCATTCCCCTCTATCCCATTCCTCTCCATCCCATTCCCCTCTATCCCACTCCCCTCTATCCCATTCCCCTCTATCTCATTTCCCCTCTATCCCATTCCCCTCTATCCCATTCCCCTCTATCCCATT
>JAHLSL010000203.1:174631-186403 GCA_025920805.1 Petroica traversi
CAGGGCTTGGTGTGACCCAGGAGAGGACTTGGTGTGACCCAGGATAGGGCTTGGTGTGACCCAGGATAGGGCTTGGTGTGACCCTGGAACAAACCAGGGCTGTCCCCAATTCCCAGAGCTGGAAATCCATCCCAGTTCCTTCCTGAAGGATTGCTCTCCCTACCAGCCTGAAAGAAAGGAAATAAATCTCTGGGGTGGCACAAATCCACCAGGGACAGCACCATGTCCATCACCTACTGCCAACCACCAGGGATGTTCTCATCTCCTCTCACTGCAGCAAATCACCCATTTTTGGGAAGAACAGATCCATCCTGTGAAGCAACTCTGAGCTGTGTAATTAAATGTGCATGGGCTGAGCTCAGCTCTCAGAATGGAACCTGCACAAGGCTCAGAGCACTGGTGCTGAACATGCTCTCTCATAAAAGGCCTTTATTTACTTTCTGATTCTATGAGTAAATGCTGTCTATAAATAGCCCTCCCTGCCCAGCCACACTGCTGTTATCACCTCAGTCACTGGGGAAGGCCCTGATAAGACCAAGTGATAATAGATCAGGATTACCCTTCTGTGGAAAGGAACATGCTGGAATTCATTACTGGATTTTCACTCCATTGTGCTGCTCTCCTGCCTGAAGCAACAAAAATAATGGAGTGCCCATGCCCTCCTCACTTTGGCTTTGGGTTTATCTCCCTCTTCCACCACATCCTTTAAGAACCAGCCTCAAAACTGAGAGCCAAAGTCACCCAAACTCAAAACTGAGAGCTCGGGTCACCCTAATCTCTGTCCCAGCACTAAATACTTTTCCTGAACCTACTAAAGATCAAAGGGAAAAAGAGATAAAGCTTATCTGCTCCCAGAAGTCATGAAGTCAGGTAGAACACACACCCAGGGCTCAGCAAAGCCTCCCAACAGTGTCCTACACACCCATTATCTGGTTTAAGAGCTTTATGACCTTTGTAAAAGTAAATATATTAAGTGCAGCTTTTATGTGCAGTGTCAAGATTCTGACCTCAAAAGAAATAAACTTTTCTTCAAGGGCTCCGATGCCACTGGTGGGAACGCACAGAACTTCTGCAGTGCTCCTACAGATCCATTATCTACATTTCCAGAGTTTTACTACCTTTGAAAATGTAAACATATTGAAACGTAGCTTTCATGTGCAGTGTGAGGGTTGTAAGAACACGAGGATTAACCAAGGTAAGAAATAAAATGCTCTTCAAGGGCTCCGAAGGCACTTGAGGAACACAAAACACCCCTACAATGCTCCTACAGATCCATTCCCTTATCTGCATTTGAAGAGTTTTATTGCCTTCACAAAGGTAAAGATATTTAATGTGCAGTGTCACAATTGTAACGACACAAACGTTAACAAAAATAAACTGTTCTTCAGGGGCTCCAGTGACACCTGAACACACACCCTTACAGGGAAAAGAAGAATGTACCCCCTGTTCAAGCTGCTTTAATCACCTCTGGTACAATGGGCAGACTGATAAAGGGTTCCCAGTTAATTGTGGTGACCACAGAATTATCATCAAATTGTAGCACTCTGCCATTGAGAGGGAAGCAAATGAATAAAGGTGACAGCTGGGATTTCAAATTCAAGACAAGGTATTTTTAAATATTTATATAAAGGTAGAACAGTCTTTAATTCACACAAACTAAACAGTTGCTTTTGCTGCCTCAGTTGCACAAATTCTCTAGAACTGGAGTTTAGTTTAGTACTTTAATTTTTAGTAGTGGGGGACATAAGCGGCCAGGGCAGCCCTGGGATGTTTGTGGAGGGGAAGGAATGGAGACCAGGAGAGTTCCAGTACAGACTTGGTTTTCATGGAATCCCAGAATGGTTTGGGTCAGGAGGGGTCTTAAAGACCATCCAGTGTCACCCCCTGCCATGGGCAGGGACACTTTCCACTATCCCAGGCTGCTCCAGCCTGGCCTTGGTCCCTTCCAGGGATCCAGAGGCAGCCACAGCTTTGCCAGGGCCTCCTCACCCTCACAGGGGAGAATTTCTTCCCAAAATCCCATCTAAACTGTCTCTCTTTTAGTTGAAAACTATTCCCCCTTGTCCTGTCCTTTGTAAATAACCCCTCTCCATATTTCCTGCAGCTCCTTCAGGCACTGAAGGCCTCAATTAGGTCACTCCAGAGCGTCTCCAGGATGAACAATCCCAAGTCTCCCAGCCTTTCCCCACTGCAAAAGGCCAGGGAACAGGGCTGGAGTGACCGAGGGAGGCAGTGACCTCATTCCCAGGCCCTCCAGTGCCCCACAGTTCCAGGAGAATGGAGCTGAGTCATGGACCCAAAGCCCCTCAACCACAGCTCCCACAGGGAACAAATCCCTGCCCACAGGCCCAGAGCTGAATCTCTTTGGGAATTTTATAGGAGAAAGATCAAGCTGGAATTATTGCTCCACTGAACACTGGCAAAAGGAAAAGGCTCTGCATTTGAAACAGAGTCTTTTAGGGCTGAGACAAACCCAGAGGAGCTCAGTGCCTTGGCACCCACAGCCCCACACCAGGCTCCCACCCTCTCCTACATTAAATAATCACTGGAAAAAGCAGGGAATTCCTTCCAGCCACCAGAAGTGAGCAGGGAAGAGCCCGCCTGCATCACACAAAAGGGACAGAAGGATCCCCTGCCCCAAGGGAGGGGAGCAGGAAGGAAAAGGGGTTTATTTCAGATCCCTCCGTGCTCCCCGAGGGGATCCAGCCCCAGGCAGCCTCTCCACACGTGGGACAACATTCCCAGGGTCACTTTGTCCCTGGAACAAGCAAAGCTGCTCCCCCAGCGCCAGCCAGCAGCTCCGTGCTGGGTGGGGAATACAGATTAGTGGGGACACATTTTCCAGGGCATTAAGGAATTTTTAACTGCTTTGCGCTCCTCGTTTCTCCGTTTCTTGAAACAAAATAATAAAAAAGAGAGATGGGGGGAAAAAAAAAAACTCACCAAAAGAAAGTGTTTTCAAAATTGCAGAAAGAGCTAAAGGTGAGGTGATTCTGGCATAGCCATGTGGGGAAACAATTTAACAGAAGAGCTGAAAAAAAAATCCAGACTGCCCAATGCTTCAGCATATGGTCAGTGCCTTATGGAAGGGAGGGAAATAAAGATTTATTCTCTGCCTGCGAGAGGGGGATTTTCCTGTAGCAGTTTTAATGACAGCAGTTGTTTGAAATATTAAATATTGATATTAAAATATCCCCGTTGTGATTCAATATTAATGCACCCCCTGCCAATTAATGGAATTCTGTAAATTTACACCAGTGCCTGGTTTTCTCTTTAACCAGATTTGACTTGACTGAACTGACATGGGCCTGCTCAATTTAAATTCTGTTCTCTGCATCAGAGGGAGCTTCATTTTTTAAAAAATAAATAAAAATGCCATAATTGTGTTTTCTCCCCTCAGAGACAAATTTTACCTGTGAGAATCCAAAGGCAGAGAGACCTTTTCCAGTGGAATCAGCGATTTGGAATGAATCCTGAGGCAGAATCCCTTTGATCTGGGATTCCAGCCTGAGTCACTGCATTGAAGGGGAAGGGGGATCCAGCCCTGCTGTAAATCATCACTTCCTTCAGCATTCCCTGCCTGGATGAGCCACTGCAAATTACCAACTTCCCCTGGCCACATGAAGAGGAGCAAGTTAATTCCTCCTCTTTTCATGCAGGGTCTGGGAGCTGTCAGGTTTTTCAGCACTTTTCCAGGTGCTGATGTCTGTGCACAGGGCCCCCAAACCTCCCACAGCAAACAAAGCCAGGCACCCCTGAGTGCCCACAACAGAGCTTTAGGTGAAGTTTACCTGCTCCAAACCCTTCAGATCGCGAAATTTTAAATGGTTTGTCCACAGAACCGAGAGATTTGGGAAGGTACATGGAACTGAGGTGCAGGCTGTAACACCAAGCCTCATTTTTGACTGAATTTCAGTTCAAATTCAGAACAAATCCCCTGAAATGAGCATCAGATTGAAGATTAAACCCAGCAGCAGTGCAAGGCTCTGATCACACACAGGGGAGCCCCATCTCCAAAGCAAGGAACAGTGCTGCTTTCCAGGCAGAAAAAGCCAAAAAAGGGACACCTTTGCCTGTCCCCAGCAGAAGGAGCAGCACGGGCACAAAGAGCTGACGTGACTCGGTGCAGTCCCAAACTCCATTTGGAAAGGGATCCAAATTAGCAGGGTTTTGGGGAAGTGGGACACGGGGAGCCCAGCAGAGCCAGGAGCCAGAGGAGTCACATGGAGAGGAGTTGACAGCACAGGAACAAAGGGCTGCAGGACTCTGCCTGTGACTGCAGGCGCTGAGGCGGCGCTGCCCGGGGTCCCTAACGAGCAGGACATGAGCAGGACACTCGTTAGTGGGGACAGAGCTCCTTTCTGTGCCATCCCTTCCTGAAGGAGACCCAGAGCCACCGCTGATGTCACTCCTGCACACGGGAGCAGCGGCACGGGACAGCCTCCCACGCGAGCCAGGCTGAAACACCGCGGCCCAAACCTCATCTTGAAAAGGTTGTGAAATAAAGTACATTGGTAACACAGTGGTGGTAAAAATGTGTGTGTGTGTGTGTCTGTGTGTGTGTGTGTGTTCCCCAGCTGCCAATTCCTGCCACAGCACTGGAAAAGGTCAGGGAATCTTTCCCGAATTTCCTGAAATCACCTGAGGTGAAATCACCTCTGGTAAATCAGCTGAGCTTTTTCCAGGTTTAATTTGAACAATCTGACAATGAGCTGATCAGAACTGTTTCTGGACAGGGCAACAGCAGGGATTAGGACCACAAAAGTTCTTTATTTCTTTGGAATCAAAACCAAATCCCACCCTCCCACAGGACTCCTCCAGAACCAACAGGCACCCAAAACACATCCCCATGGATGGTGACTCCACCACTGCCCTGGGCAGCCTCTGCCAGTGCTTTGGGAGCATTTCCATGAGGAAATTTTCCCTAAATCCAATCTAAACCTCTCTTGGTGCAACACGAGGCCGTATCCTCTCATCCTGTCTCCGTTCCTTAGGAGAAGGGGCTGAGCCAAATTAAGGCATTTTAATGATATATTTGAAATTCAACAAGCTCTCGGTGTGCCCAGGCTATTGCCATACTACAATAATCTTGGTTTTGCCCCTTATTCCAAATTTATCATGGAGGCAAATTCCTTCCCTTCAGATGCAAGAGTGGGAGGTTCAAGGTCAGAAACCTCGGAAAAACACACTCAGCTGTGGCTGCCCCTGGATCCCTGGAAATGTCCAAGGCCAGGAGGGGCCTGGAGGGGTTTGGAGCCCCCTGGGACAGTGGAAAGTGTCCCTGCCCAGAGGGGTAGGAATTGGATCTTTAAGGGCCCTTCCAACCCAAACCACCCCGTGATTCCATGATTTCCCTCTGCCCTGTTTCCCAAGCCAATTGGGTTTTGTGCCATTTCTTATAATTTATTGCCTTTTATTATCACTTCTCACTGATCCCTTCAGGGTTCTTGGAACAAGACAATTTTTTATGAGGCTACACCAGAGTTTCAGTCACACTGAACAGTGCACTCACAGACATTGTTGAGCTTTTAAAATTCAAAATAACTGGAAGAAATCTCTTCCTTTCTCATGCAAATAACAATAGCAGCAAAAAAAGCTGGTTTTAAACACCAAAATGGAGATTCAGAATGAGAATATCCCGAGTTGGAAGGGACCCACAGGGCCCCTTCAGGAGCAAAAACCAACATCCTGTGAGTATTTCTAGCATAGAAAAGAAGTAAATTTAGTCAGAGAGAAGCAGATGCAGGAAACCAACCCGAGAGTTGGCAGAGCAACCACAAGCCCTGAGCCACAAAAAAAGCAGCTGCTGAGCTGGAGGTGGGTGCAGAGCTTTGCCCAGCTCCAAGTGCAGCACTCCAGAGGCACCTCTGCTCCAAAGCCCCACAAGAAAAGCTGGAAATCACTCATTCCTGTGTTTGCTTCCAACTCAGCCCCATACTGCATGCGGGAAGATTACTTGGCTTTAAGATCTGAGCCATTTGAGGGGTTTTCTCCCAGACCTACTCAGAGCTAAGCTGTACCTGAAAATCTGGGTGTTTATTGCCTTCAGAAAGCCCAGAGCGTCCTAGAGTGAGTCACATGAGGAATCAAAAGGTAAATTCAAAATACACACACAGTCCTGTGGTTCTCTTGCAGCAGAGGAAGCTTCTCCTTGAGGAGCACGGCCCCAGTTTTTCTAAAACTCCAACCACAACACCAGGGGAGGATTTTTCTCCCCACTTAGTTCATCTACAAATTCATTATTTTTAATTATAATTTTAAGGTAAAGTTCAGAATAATAACTTCTTCAAGTCAGTCATAGCACACTCAGCCCTCCCATTCCAAACCAGTTAAAGGCACACACAGGGATTTCTTTGTCTATTAAATATTTCAAGCACAGCCACAACCCCACCATGGAGCACTGTAGGACCAAAGGCAAACACCTTCCCCTCCTTCCAAACCTTCTCCTACATCCCTACGACCCAGAAGTCCCAATTCCCAGCTGTATCATGGGGGAAAAACATAAATAAACCTGAGGTTTGTGAGAGGGCTCCAGATACCCGTGTGTACCCTAAATGTGTGTCTCTGCAGCAGCATTTTGGAAGGAAAGATGGAATTATTTAAGGAAATTTTACTCATATGGTGTTCACTTGCACGGCTCCAAGCAGTGCCACTTTCCACCCAGCAATTACAACTTGATATTTGTGCCACACAGCCAAGTTTTTTTCACATCAGGCAATTTTATCCCTTCTCCACAAGGAAAACTGATGTTCTCCCAGCCAGGGAAAAAGGGGCTTTTAAAGCCTGGGTTTCAGGTTTCACCAGAGCCAGCATTTAATATCACACTTCACATCTTGTAAGGGGCAGCCAAAAATCCCCCAGACCAGGCTGCTCTGGAAGCGGTGGAAAATCCGGAATTTCTGTGAAAAGCCACATTGAAAAATAATTATCCCTTTAAAACAGAAAAAGAAAAGCAGGAATAGCAGAATTAAAGAGGTGGCTTTCCACAGAGATTGTTCTGCCAGCCCTGTGACCAATCGAGGCAGGGACAGGTCCGCCACGCTGGTTACATTCCTCCAGGGGGATGAAAAAATTATTTGTTTTTGATTGGGTCTATGCAGAACATTTGCATCTTGTTACTGCTGATATTTTAGCCTTAAAAGTTCTCAGACATTCCTCCAGGGCTTATCTTAAGCACATTTTTATTAAGTTCCCTTCTCTAAAAAAAACAAGCTCCAGTGAGTTTTGACGCGCGCTGCCTTTGACAATGATAATCTTTGTCCTTCCCAGCTGCAGCAAATTTAAGAAAATCTCTTTTCCAAGTGGACTTTATTAATCTTGCAAGCGAAATACCATCCTGAGGTAAAACAATTATTTCCAGTTCAACTCTTAGTACCAGTTAAGCCCGTGCTGGAAAAGACAACCAACATCTGGCAGACTCAATATCTGCAGCAATTAAGAGTAATCGTGGAACCATAAATATACAAATCTATCCAAGGGCTGGGGCTGGGCTCTCACAGCTCGGGAGAGGCAGCGAGGGATCCACTGCAGGAGGATGCACCGAGTCAGCAGCCAGGGCTGGCCACACATAGCAATGCTGTCACTGTCACATCTGCACCGCTGCTGGCACAGCAGTGCTGCCACTGTCACATCTGCACTGTCACTGTCACAGCAGTGCTGTCACTGTCACATCTGCACCGCTGCTGGCACAGCAGTGCTGTCACTGTCACAGCAGTGCTGTCACTGTCACATCGGCACTGTCACTGTCACAGCAGTGCTGTCACTGACACATCTGCACCACTGCTGGCACAGCCACTGTCACAGCAGTGCTGTCATTGTCACATCTGCATTGCTGCTGGCACAGCATCACTGCCACTGTCACAGCAGTGCTGTCACTGTCACAGCCACTGTCACAGCAGTACTGTCACTGTCACAGCTGCACTGCCATTGTCAGAGCAGCGCTGTCACAACTGCACTGTCACAGTGCACTGTCACTGTCACCAGTGGCACCGCCACTGCCACTGTCACAGCTGCAGTGCCACAGGCACAGCACTCAGGGATGAGCTGCCTCTTCCAGCTGCCTCTTCCAGGGATCACCGGGAAGGTGACACCTCAGCCTGGGGAGCCGGGCACTGTCCTGGGCATCACCCCCACACCTTCCCCGTGCCTCTGGCTCTGGGGGATGGCAGAGCTCCCCCTGGTTAGGGATTAACAGGATTCAACTTACTGGGGAGGAGAGTCCCCTTGTTCTCCCCAGCTCCCTCCCCAGTGGTGCCACCGGAGGTGTTGATGCTCCCCAGTGTCCCCAAAGCAGGACAAAGATCCCCAAACACAGCCGGGTTAGGGCTGGGCTCACCCCCAACTGCTCCTCAAAAAGCAGATTTTTCTCTTGAACAGCCTGAAGGGATCAACCCCAAGCCCCTGCCAGGGAGGAGCCAAACCCGAGCATTCCCCCATGGATACAGAATCCTGAATTGCAGCCCTGCTTCTGGAGGAACCCGCACTGATCACTCTCACCCCAAAGCAGCTGAAGCACCATGGCTGATTATTATTATTATTACTATTATTATTATTATTATTATTATTCTGTCTCAGAAAAAAAAACAAACTTAGTCTCCCTGTTTTAAATGTAAAAATCTGGCTCTGCTTCATTTCCAGGTAACTGTCCCTGAAAGTTTTTTTTTATTGAGCTGCCTTGACTGGAAAAGTGCAGTTTTGCAGAAAGGCAATTTTGCTTTTTCCTGCTAAAAGGGTAGCAATAGATAAAAATTAGAAAAGAACTGATAGATAAACAATAAATGATCTGATTTGGAGTCAGATCTATGGCCAAAAGCTCTTCTAAATGCAAGCATAGCTGGGGGAAAAAAGAAAATTAATTTAACTTCATTTTCCCTCTAAAACTCCTTCAGTTTTTAACTCCCTCAGTGAAGTCATAATTTTGTGCAAAATCATGACCATTACTAAAAAAATATGAGATTAAGACAACATAATAAGTAGAAAAGATGCAAATTTATACATCATTTGGGTAAAATATCTTCACCTGGGGAAAAAAGCAAAAGCAGTTTTGGACTGAAATATCTGCTGGGCTCCTCAGAGGGAACGTTTTGCTTCAGACACAAACAAAAGCCTGGGTAAAATATGATCTGTGTGCTCCACTGACTGTGCCCTCTCAGAGCTCCAGTTTGTTGTGTTACAACGTCCAAAGAAAATTATTTTCGGGAATGGAACAAAGAATATATTATATATATTTCCCCCAGTGAAGCCATTGCTAATCCCAAAAATTGCACAGGCAGAATTTCATTGGAAAGAGCATCTTGGATGATCTCCCACTGTTCTTTTACAGCAGCAAGGCTTCTCTTCCTTTAAAAGAAAGGAAACAAAAGGGATTATTTCCCCTCTGAATTCCACCCCTGCATTTTCCAGTTCCCAGGTGTGACATCAGTGAATTTGCCTTCAGCAACAACAGCAGAGACATCCGAGGTGAGCCTTGGACAGCCAGCACTGCCCTGAGCAGCATTCCCATGGCATCCCCTGCCTGGCTTTTCCTCCTAGCCAAATACTTCAAACCACAAACATTTGGTAGCCACATCCTCATTGACCAAGTGGCCACCCTGGAAAGGGGAAAAAGCCTCCCTTGCTCCAGGAAATAAACTGAATTATCAATTATCTCTTAAGGATCTTTGGATATGGGCTGGTGGCTCCTGGGTGAGGCCACAAGGTCTGGCTGCTCCACAAAGGCTGTGGGCTCTGCTGGCTCTCAGATTAAGCAATAAAAGGCTCTTTTCCTTTTCTTTCAATTTCTTTTCCTTTTCTTTCCTTGTTTTCCTGGCCACACACCTGGGCTGGGAGCCTGTGCTCATGCCCAGCTCTCCACAACCCCCACGGCCCCATCAGGAGACACAAGGCTCCTGTTGCACCTGGAGCATCAAAGGGATCCCAGCGAGATAAGGGAACCCCAAAGAGCACATTTAGGGCAGGCACAGACACAGAGAGGTGCCAGGCTGGGGAAGCCCAGCCCTGCACAAACAAACCCCATCCCAGCCCTGCAGGATGGCTGGCAAACCCTGCAACACCCAGAGCTCAGGGCATTGACCCAGCCGCTTCATCTCACTGCCAGGAGTGAATTCAAACAGCTCAATCTCACTCCCTGAACCTGCCCAGGGCAGCTCAAGGCCCCAGAGGAAAGAGCCAATCCCCTAAAAACGATGGTGCGATATCCATGTGGGACTGAAGGTCATGGAACAGAGAGCAATTCCAGTTCCACAGAAATGGGCATCCCTAAAACCCACACTGCAGGTACAGCATTGCTAATGTGGGACATGTTGATATGTGTTAATCACTTTGTTTTTTTCACAAGGAAAACCTCTTTCAAGGGCCAGAATAAGATCTGAGTTTCCCCTTTGCTCCACTGAGTTTATCTGGTTTACGCAACCCCTCAGTGTGTAAGAACACAGAGCAAGGGAGGGAAATCTGCTCTACACAAGGGAGTAAAAGCAGAAAAATCAACTTTGTATCAGCAAAAAAGCTGAACCTGAAGGCCCACAAGCCTCCTCTTCCCCCAGGAGCAGAAATAAATCACATATCCAAGGGAAAGAAGCAGCCCCAAGTTTTGGTGACACAACCCATGACCCAAAGAGATCCCCTTTGATGAAGGGACCATCCAGCACCACTTCCCCTGCCCCCCCTGCTCCTCCCATTCCCCGGACCGGCCACAGAAACAAAAACCACCCCGTGCCACCACGGCAGCCACGACTCCGGGCTGGAAAACAGAGACCAGCTTCTTTTTCCACCCACACCAGTGGCTCCAGCCATGAGGGACAGAGCTCCAGGAAGATGCCCTGGCCAAGGAACAGGCCACAGATCCCTTCTGGAGCAGCCAGACCGGCGCAGAAAATCCCTGAGCCGGGTGATTTCAGCAGGGAAGGTTGTTACAAAAGCTGCCGCTGACCTGAGGTGTGCAGAGAGAGCTCACTGCAGTCTGTCAGCCTGGGCAGAAGGGATCCTGCCACGCTCTACAGGCCCCAGAGCCGGGAAATGCGGAAAATGAGAACGGAATCTGTGGCTTCTCTAGGAAAAAAACCCGGCTGGGCGAACAGGAAACGCATTTTAAGGCTAAATATGCCCGAACTCCAGCCGGGAGAGGCCACGCCAGCCCCGAAGGACAGCAGCTCCTCAGACAATGCAGGAATCTCCCTGCAGAAGCCCAACCACATTTTTTTTCCCCCTCTGGCCTCCATCTCTGCCACAGCTAAACAGCAATCCAAGGGAACGCCATCCATCACCATTGCAAGCCCAGGGCTTGCCACTGGCCAGGGGAGACCTCCAGACCAGCGGGGCTTACAAAGGCTTTTGTTTTGGCCAATTCCGAGGAACATCCCCGAGTGCAAACCCTGCCCTGCAGTATTTGCAACCCAAATATTGCAGCACTGAGCTAATTTCGGAGAGCTGGCACACAGAACCGACTACTGGAGTAATCATACCAAAAAAAATGAAGGCGAGCTAAATTTAGGAGCAACTGTGCAATGCAATGTTAATAACGGATTATTTCCCTTCTTTTAAAAAATGTATATATATATATGTATATATACACATACACTATTTTTTTTCTTAAGTAAAGCTGACAATACTCCTTGCAAGATCCAGGCTCTGCATCCTCCCAGGGATGGATCCCACAGTTTTCTGGGTACTAAGATGAGGTTGAACCCCCATCCCGAGGAACAGCCCCACGACCCCCGGAGCGCATCCCCCGCCCGCAGCGAGCCCCGGGGAGGGGAGCCCGGAGCCCGCGTCCCC
>JAHLSL010000203.1:193723-228912 GCA_025920805.1 Petroica traversi
CAGGGCTGCACAGGGATGCACCAGGGCTGCACAGGGATGCACCAGGGCTGCACAGGGATGCACCAGGGCTGTCGTTTGTGCCGCAGCCCCGGGGGATTTCAGCCTCCCCAGGAGCATCCCGAGCCCTGTCCCATCCCAGTGCCCCACCCCGGGCTGAGGGCAGCCCTGCCCCTCCCCAGGGCAGTGCTCAGGGTGACTGAGGCTCTGCTGGCACCACACTTGGGAAAGAACAAGCGGGATTATGATTAATAACAGTAATTATTGGGTTATCATCGTCAGGGCACAGATCTCTCCCTCTGAGGCACCGGGAGCCCTTTAATGAGAGGTGTCCTTGGCTGCCCTGCCCTCTGCCTTCCCCAGGCTCAAACTCTGCTCCTTCATCCCTCCTGCAGCCCCTGCCCCGATCCCACAGCTGGGAAATGGGAAAGGTGCCCGACCCAACATCCCTGGCAAGAGCAGCCAGTACTAAACATGGTGTTCATGATATTCCTGAGCTTTTTAAAGCTCAGCCTCTCGCCATCTCTCAAAGCTGAACTTAAAACACAAACACCTGAATTTTTCCAGTTTTTGCTTTATATTTGCCCTTTTTGTATCACACCCTCTCCACAGGAGAAGAGCTGTAGGACAAGTGCTGTCCTGCTTGCCCACTGGCAGAAGAATCCCAGTCCATTCCCTTTGTGGGGCAGGCTGGGGTTGGTGGCACAGCCCAGGAGCAGAGCTGGGCTCTCTGGTCACTGCCACTTCTCCCGGGGCTCCTGGGACAGGGGTCCCTGAGGACCAGGGGTTGCACCAGGTTTGGTTGGGCTCTCCCACAGCCCCAGCTGTGATTCACCCACTGAGGGTTTGTGTTTCCCAAGGGAAGGGACCAGGCTGACTCAGGCTGAGGAGTGCCAGGGTGGGGACTCCTTTCCAGAACAAAAAAACCCTGATTTTGGAGCGGGAAATCCACCGTGAGGTGCCTGATGCTCCCAGAGGGAAGGGAAGGGGCAGCAGAGCTCTGCAGGTGTTTGGATCAGGGAGCAGGAACGTGTCTGATCCCTCCCGGGTTCTGTGGAACACTGGGATGAGGGAGAAAATCCCTGTGGGACAGGAGGGAGGTTGCAATTCCCACTCCAAAGCTGGGACCTGCAGGAACAGGGCCTGGCTGCAGCAGCAGCACCGAGCACGGGAGGATCCTGCTCAAGAAACCTTAATGAGCACCAGGAAAATCAAATCCTTCCAGGGGCACATCCAGAACTCCTCACACACCCCCAAACCTCCCCATCCTGGGATGGGGCCTTTTGGGGCGATGACTGAAGTGCCCCAACCTGCCTGGGGCTGAAACACAGCACAGGGGCTTCCCCTCCACACGTCCTTTGTACCATTTTACTGATAATTTTGCCCAAAAACATCTTCTCCTCCTGACATGTTCCCTTTAGGGAGGGGAGTGGGATCCCTGCTCATCTCCAGGGTTTGGCTCAAGGGGCTGGAGCTCCCGAGCTCTCAATGTGAACAGTCAGATCAATCCTGCAAAAAAGTCTGCAAACAGGGGTTTAATCATTAATCTTTTCCCTGTTTGAAACAAGGGAGTGACTATTCCTGGAGGTCCAGGTGCCCCTGACTGTTCCAGGTGTTCCAGCGGGGACATCCCTGAAGTGATTTTGTCCTTAATCCACCCAGCCCCCATTCCCAGCCCTCCCGTTGAGCTCTCAGCTTGTTTTTCCCTGGATCCTGGATTCCTCACCTGAGCTGTGAATCATCCCCACCTGGATGGGAACGTGGCCCTGCAGCAAACGAGTCAAGGCCAGTCCCTGTTTTATTATCAGGGAACAGAAACGTGACCCAAGGGTGGCTCCTGAAAAAGCCACGGGACCACGGGAGGTCCCTGGGATGTTTTGGGAGCCTCCCTGGGCTTCGGGGTGGCCTCTCCCCTGAGCAGCTCCAAACCTGGTTACACTCAGGAGATCATTTGGGAGCCTGGACTTGGTGTTTTTGTGCTCATTTCTGACACTCCTGAGATCCCTGGGGAACTGATGGGGAATGAGCCCTGAGCTGCCCCAAAGGCCAGCAGGGAATCCTGCAGGATTTTGGCTTCACTGTTTGTCCCCAGGGCTGGAGGCCAGAGGGTCATTCCTGCAGAACCTGGGGACATTCCTGGAGGAAAATGTGGGATTCCCATCCAGGTCTGGGGGACTGCAACCCCAGGATGTCCCCACCACATCCCTCAAGGCTCCACCAGTCTCACTGAAGGCTCCACGTGTCCTGAAAGGGCCACAGGCACGTCCAGGGAGGAAAAATCACTTGTCCTCCATTGGCAAAAGTCCAGGGAGCCTTTTGGGGCACTGGAACATCGCAGCTCACTGTGTGTTTATGCTCTGCAGCTCCAGCTCCACCCGGAGCTTGTTTGAAAACACTTCCAGGGAATTGCAGAGAGAGACAAAGCAGGAGAGCTTGGCTGGGAATGGGGAAGGTTCCCAGCCCAGCAGGAGGGGCACTCGGCTGTGCTGCACTCCCAGAGGGCTTGGAAAAGGGAATTGAGAGGGAGGAGGCAGCAGGACAGGGAAACCATCACAGAACACCAGGGAAGGTCAGGTTTCCATGTCACCTGCAGCAGGTGGTGGCCCAGCAGGTCCCTGCTCTCCTCGAGTTTAATTAATCCCCACATTAATTAAATCCTGACCCAGAGCAGGGATGGGAGAAACTCGGGGAGCTCCTGCCCACACTCAGGTTCAAAGCAATCCCACAGCTCTTCCAGGCTCTCCAGCACCACAAATGGCTTTTTTCCCCAAATAACGTCTTTGGCAAATAAATTCATTTTTTTGGAGAGGGGGTTGAGTCTCTGTTGTTCAGCTCATGGTTCAGTTCATCACTTTGAGTAATTTCATCCATTTGGAGGCATTTTCCTTCAGTCTTCTCATTCCTCATTTAAGTAATGAACTCCCCAAAGTCTTTGCTGACTTCCCAGCCCCAGTCCAGGGGATTTTGGAGCCTGGAGCTCTTTACCTTCGTGTGCCACTGACAACGTTGGAGCCTCTCTGGGTGGCCTGGACCAGCTGGAACTTTCCAAAACACTTCCCTTTTGTTCTTGTCCCTCTCTGCATCTCCAGTCCCCCCGGGCCAATGTGCTCCATGAACCATCAGGATGTTCCCACCTTTCCAGCTCTGCTTTGTCCCTCCTGTGCCCCGGGCAGGGAGGCACTGCTTGCATTTTCCAAAACACATCTCTGGGCCTGCCCCCACCGCTGCAAAGCCACCCAGGGCAGCTCTGGGGAGCTCCTTGCAAGGTTTGTAAGGACAGTGTCAAACCTCTGTCAATGATCCCATCTGCTCAGCCTTTAACACTGAACAGTGACCACGTTCTCCTGGGAGCTCTGAGGAGCTGCTGACCCAACTGAAGGGGTACAAACCCAGGGATTTGCCTGCCAGGAACTTCAGCAGCTCCTGCTGCAGCTGATGCCAGAATGATTTTTGTCTTTTCTTTTATATCCCTTTTACACAGTTCTCTGTACCCACAAGTATCAGCAGTGTGCACACTTGTAACCTTTTATTTAGTTCAGTGCTCAGTGTTTTGTAAGTGTTCTGCAGGCCTGAGGCTGAAGAGCCCAGAGCTGCAGAGCCAGGGACACCAAACATTCCTGCTATCTCAGGAACCCAAGGTCTCTGAGCAGGACAGATTCTGGAAACTCGAGTTTAGCCCAACCCAATCTCATTATTGGGCTCCCTTGTTGGATCTGGGCTGTGCAAAGTCTAGAACTGGTGTGTGTGACTGACGGGGGTGCATTTGCCACGCTGTCACCTGGATGAAGTGGATGCATCAAACGGGATCCTGATTCAAATCCTGAGGGAAAGACCCCAACCCCTTTAACCGTGTCTGGCTGCATTTTCCTAACACCAGGAAAAGGCATCACAGCTGGATCTGTCTGGATCTGTTTTTACAGATGATCTGTGCCAGCACAAGTGGAGCAAACCAGGATTTCCATCAGCTGTGCTGGAGCTCCCTGGCTGGGAAAGCTGCAGAAGGTCCCTCCTGGGGTAAATGTCCTTCCTTGGCCAGGCAGGCCAAGCTGGGCAGCAGGAGCTGAGGGCACCCCGAGGCTGCAGGGGACCAGATCTGGTTTTGTCAGGGAAAGGGAGGCAGCCTGGTGCTCCTGCAGCTCCCAAATCTCAGTGAGGAGTTTTTACCACTCCCCGTTACACAAAAGGCAAAACACAGCAGGGGTTCAGTCCTGCTCGTGCTGAGAACCTCGGGAAGCAGAGCCACAAAGCCCAGGGCCCTTGTGAGCTGCTGCTCTCTCAGGCAGCTCTGGAGGGTCTGCAGTGCCCAGCAGTGCCCTCGGTCACCCCTCAGCCCCCTGGAGCAGCCCAGCTGCAGTTTGCAGAGAGGGCTGTTTGCCCTGGCTCTGCAGGGCTCTCACCCAGCTCTGTTTGCTCTCTGATTTGGTTCCAGGGCACAAAGGTGAGGGATTGCTGCTCCAAAGAGCCAACCCCAGCCCAGCCCCTCCTGCACAGGGCCAGGCAGAGCAACCAACCCCCGAGTCCCCTGGGGGACACCAACCCAACCTCCCCGGGGCATTTCCTGCCCAGTTCCCTCCTCAGCAGCAAGTCCAGCTGCCAGGAGTGACATCAGCCCCACGGAGGTGAGAACACAAACACTGCACCTTCACCCTCTGCTCATTGCCAATCCCAGCGCGTGGCCAAAACCAACAGCAGGCACCAAAGGGGCTGGTGAGTTATTCAGCCCTGAAAATTATTATTATTATTATTTCTGGGCTGGGACTGTGCTAGGAAATTCAAGTTCAAACAGAGATGAGGAAGCCAGGGAAAGCTGTATTAGATTCCAGCCTCACCAGGTGTCAGCAGGACTGTGCCAGGTGAGGTTCCAGCATGCACAGGCGGGCAGCAGTGCTGGGCTCTGGGCAGGGCATGCAGAGGGGCTGGGCAGGGCTCTGGGGCTGCCCTGGATGGAGCTGAGGTGTCCCAGGGAGGGGACAGGGACATGAACAGCCCCCAGAGAGGGACAGAGATGTGAGCAGACCCCAGAGAGGGGACAGGGATGTGAGCAGACCCCAGAGAGGGGACAGGGATGAGAGCAGTGCCCAGAGAGGGGACAGGGACATTAACAAACCCCAGAGAGGGACAGGGGTCAGAGCAGACCCCAGAGAGGGGACTGGGGCATTAACAGACCCCAGAGAGGGACAGGGATGTGAGCAGCCCCCAGAAAGGGGACAGGGATGAGAGCAGCCCCCAAGAGGGGCTGTCACTGGAGGCACAGTGAGCTTTGGATCCAGCCTGGGACAGGGAGCCAGGACAGGTCCTGGATTGGCCTTGGAGAGGGACACGGAGCTGCTGCCTGCTTGGGGGAAGGGGAGAAATTTGCTCCTTGCAGACCACCAGCCTGGAGGCTCCTGCCCCACCCAGAACCCGCAGGGACTGCCCAGCTGCTCCCTCTGGGAGCCTCCTGCTTCCTGGGGCTCCCAGGGCTGGACAGAGCAGCAGCTCGGGAAGGAGATGTGAAACCACCTTGGCATTCAGGCCTGGTTCAAGCACTAGTCAAGCCTAGCTTACCCATTTGTTCGGTTTATTTAACTTCAAAGAGGTGCACACTAAAGCATTAAGATTTACTGGTTTGGGTTCCTCTCTGTACAAGTTCTTTCAAACAGCTTGAATGCACAAGGCTTTACAGATAGAAGCGCTGAAACACAAGATAAAACAAATCTAAATTCCAAGTCACTCCATGAAGAAAAATCGTAGAAAATAAAAAAAAAAAGAAAAAAAAAAAGAAAACAAAACAAAAAATTCCAACAAAAAACTGCAGCACTCCTCGGGGAAGGGACAGACTGCACGAGGAGGGACACAGAGGGGTGGAAGGCAAGCGATGGAGGCTCTGCCCAAAGCTGCTCCGTGCTGGCTCAGGGGATGGAGTTCAGGAGATCCTTGAGGAAGCTGTCGGGATCGTTGATTTCTGACAAGAGTCCTTTGAACAGAAGAGGACAAGGGAGAAGATCAGCCCCACGAGGCTGCTTCTCCTGCCCCAGGAGGGATCTGTGCTGGGCCATGTGTGAGCTGCTGGGAGCTGTGGGGTTATTTTAGGGCTGGACACGAGGAGGGCAACCCCTGTTGGGTGGGTGTGCAGGAGGGACTGAAATGGGAATTACTGAAACATTAAATCCATGTGGAACTCACTGCTGTGCAGCCCCAGGGACCCAGCTCTGCTCCCTGTGCTGGGCACAGAGACTGGCCTGGGGCTCAGATCTCAAGAGAAGAAAGAGCAGCTTCCCTGAACATTTTCAGCATCTCCTGACTCCTCCAGGCACCAAAATCCTTGGGGAGGAGCCCTGGCTGCACCCAACTGCTGCCTCTGGTGTGTGGCCACATCTGCTCACCAGCCTCCCACCACAGACCCCAGAACACCTTCCAGCCGTGCCACAGGTGTTGAACACCTGCCTGGGGCTGCTCAGGTGAGTGTCCCAGCAGTTCTGGGGCTGCTCAGGTGAGTGTCCCAGCAGTTCTGGGGCTGCTCAGGTGAGTGTCCCAGCAGTTTTGGGGCAGCTCAGGTGAGTGTCCCAGCAGTTTTGGGGCAGCTCAGGTGAGTGTCCCAGCAGTTTTGGGGCAGCTCAGGTGAGTGTCCCAGTAGTTCTGGGACAGCTCAGGCTGTGGCAGTGCAGGGCTGCTGTCCCTCCTGTCCCTGGCTCATCCCCACGAGCTGCAGCAGTGTCAGGAATGCTCTGTCTCCAGTCACGAGCTGCACAAGGCAGCCTATAAAAGGGCAAGCAAACACTCACCAGCCACATCCAAAAACTCAGAAAACGTTTCCACTGGCATGAATTCCTCCTGGAAGGTTTTCAGGGCCTTGTCTGCAGCCTCGTGGATTGGCATGTCGTTGTGTCGGATGAACTCGGCCAGAGAGAAGGACCAGCCTCCCTCTGTGTTACTGGTAGGCACCTTCTGAGAGGGGACAACGACACCAAATCAGGCCAAAAAATAATTATTTAATTTAAAAAAATGTTACTGCAAAGCCCAGTGCCCTCTCCCATTGCTCCTGGATTTCCATCCCTGTCTCTTGCAAACAACCAAGAGAGAAAGAAATTCCCCAACTGCAGCTTCATGATCTTTTTTTACAGAATGAAACAAGGTCCCAGGCATTTCTCACCCTGAGCACTGACCCCTCTCTGGGAGCTGCAGGTTTCTTTCTGCCCCTGCCTCCTCCTCACCCAACCATTTCCCTGGCACAGCCTGGAATGTCCTTCCTTCCATGAACAATGAACAGGAAAAATAAGCAAACAGACAATACAGGAGTGCTGCCAGCTGGGAAAGTCTCTCAATTCTTCAGACACTGAACTGCAAGGGCACAATGAGCACAGGCAGTGGCCTTTTTTTTACAAGGTGTAGGAAGGAAAAAAACAACTCTTCCCTGTGAGGGTGCTGAGGCCCTGGCACAGGGTGCCCAGAGAAGCTGTGGCTGCCCCTGGAACCCTGAGGTGTCCAAGGCCAGGCTGGACAGGGCTTGGAACAACCTGGGATTGTGGAAGGTGTCCCTGCCCATGGCAGGGGTGGAATGGGATGATTTTAAGGTCCCTTCCCACCCAAACCATTCCAGGATTCTGTGAAGTTTTATGTTTCCAAGGATCTTGGAAAAAGGGGCTTCAAATGTGGGTTTCTGTTTCCAACTGAGGCAGTTGCTGGGGTGAGAGAGCTGAACTGGAGGTGCTGCAGGGGAACCCCAGGGCTCTCCTTACCTTGAACATGTTGTAAATGAGATCTACGAGTGCCCAGAAGAGCAGGCCCGAGCGGTACGTGGCGTATTCCTTCACAGCCTTGTCTGCCAGTCTGGAAGGAAACCAGCCTGCATTAATCCCTTTTTATATTACTGAGCTTTGATAACCCCCCTGATGAACAGCACGGAAGCTGGAACAGCCAGAGCCCATCAGTGACATGCAGGGAATGGCTCTGAGTGAGCCTTGCTGCCTGTGCCTGCCCACGGAGCACACATGGGCACCTGAGATTCCCTGGGCAACAATTCCTGGGGCTGGGAAGTGCCCCTGCCCCAGCTGGGCTGTGTGACCAGAGCACCTTTGCCTGTAAAACCTCCTTCCACAGGAAGGGAACGAGCACAGGGGGAGTGGAGGGCTAAGACTGCACAGGCAGTCAACAGCAGAGTGGGAAAAACAATGTGCAGCCCTTGTTTGTGGGGTCACTGCTGGGAGAGCAGCAAATTCCTGAAGGAGTAACCAAATCCAGGCCTCACACACAGGAGGTACCAGAGACAGAACAGCTTTGTGCTCCTAACTCATAAAAGCATTTCTGCAAGGCTCTAAGGAAATATCTTGTTCTTGAAGAAATTGAAGAATTTCCATTTAATATCTCCTTGGTTATTCTCCTGCCAGGAAAGGACTTTTCCAGGAAATCCAGCACGTGGGTTTAGAGCAGTAGGAATGCCCTAAAAGGTGCAGAGCTGTGCTGGGACAGCAGCTCTCCAAGTCTGCAGGATTAATCACAAACAGGTTCTGGCAAGGTGGAACCTCCTGCCAGCAGCTCTAATGGGTTTGGAATTTTGGTGCCTGTGCTCCTCAGGTACATCTGCCCCATCACGTGCTGCTTCCTGCTCAGCACTTCAGAGCTTTGGAAAAACAAAAAGCCCTTTTTTCTGCACCCAGGACCAGCTCAGCTGCTGCTGCTGCTGCAAGTCAGCAATGCAACAAGGGGTGCCAACCTGCCCCAGGTTGGGGTTTTCTGAGGGGGGAAATGAACATTTTGCTGCTCTTATTGAAAGGCTCCATTTGTGTGTGTGCCCTTAAAAGAGACATCTTGGTAGGTGGCAGCCTGCTTGGGCAGCTCAGCTTAATTATTTAAAGGAAAACCAATTAGTAAAGGTGACTAAATTTCCACGGGATGAAGAGCAACTGAGAGCGAGGCTAATTCTGGCCTCCCAAATACTGCCAGACAGACTTTTCTTTTCATGTGAATGGGTTTGATCTAATTGGAGTCTGCTCCTTTAATTGAAAACTAAAAGGCCCTTGTGGGTTAAGGCTGGTAGTTACCTCCTGCAGCAGCTGCTGTGTTTCATTCCTGGAGCAGAACAGGGACTGCCAGCAGAAAACCAGACATGGACACTGGGGAAGCCTCACTTCCCTTAGGAGGGTTTTACAAAGCTCACAAAGGGAAAAAAAAAACCAAAAGGATCTTTTCCTCCCAAACTCCAGATGAAAGCTACACTGAAAAACATCTACTGGATTGTTTGAGCCAGAATTCTTGGTTCAGTAACAATGAACACTCGATTCAGTCCTTGGAATCTGTAAATTGTATTTACAAATCATCCAGAACAAACCCAGAACTCAGATCCCTTCTGATAATCTCCTCTTCGGGTTTAAATAGGAAATGTTTCCAAAACAAGGGAGGTGCTGAGCATCTCCCCCCGTGGTACCTGTGGTTCTCCCCAGATCTGTGTGACCCTGACTGGCCCAGCTGAGGAGCTGGATGAGCAGGGAACATGTGGGATTTGCTGTCTCTGAAGGAGGGAATGCAGAGCATTCCTGCACCTTCCCAGGATTTACAGGATGGTTCAGATCCTCAGCTGCTCTGAGATGCACTGTGGGTTCCTGCAGTGACTCCTGTCCCTTTCTGAGATGCACTGAGGCTCCTGCAGGGACTCCTGTCCCTTTTTGAGATGCACTGTGGGTTCCTGCAGGGACTCCTGTCCCTTTCTGAGATGCACTGAGGCTCCTGCAGGGACTCCTGTCCCTTTTTGAGATGCACTGAAGCTCCTGCAGTGACTCCTGTCCCTTTTTGAGATGCACAGAGGCTCCTGCAGTGACTCCTGTCCCTTTTCACAGGTAGCAGTGAGTCCTCGAGTGTCCCAACCTTCACCCTGGTGTTTGGGAATGGAGCTGCTCCCAGGCAACACCCCGAATGTGGAATGCTAATTTTAATCCTTTGCATGCAGACATTACCCTGCTGTCACAGCCAGTGGCTTCCTCTCTGCCTCAGCTGACAAATTCAAGATATTGGCACTTATCTGCAGAGCCTTTCACCATCCATCGCCCTCTTCCTGATTTTCCACAAGAATAAATAAGCACAGACCTTGGAAATCAGAATTGCCATATTGCTATTTCTGAGAGGCTTTATCAGAGGGAGGCTTTGTGCTCTCTTAGTCTACAGAGATTAAAGAAAGCCCTTGAATAAACCTTGACATAATTCCTGAGCACTATTTCTGAGCGTGCTCCCCTGAAATTCCTGAGATTGGATGCTTCAGCTGGAAGTTCCTGGCTCTGCCTGTTCCAATACATTTTTATTACAGGTGTGCTTGGGGAAGGAACAGAACATTTAGGGGGGTTTCAAAAGCAGCAAACCCACCCTGGGCTTTGCTCTGCCAGCACACAGGAGGGGCTGCAGCCCCCTGAGCCCCCAGGACATCTCCTGGATCTGTTGGAGCCCCCCTTTCCCAGGATTCAGACAGGCTGCTGGAAATAGGAAACAGGAGCCAGGGGAGCTTGAAAAGCAGCACAGAGATCAATAGAGGAGCCCCTTTCAGGGCTCTCTCTCCCTTTTCCAAGAGCACAGGTTCATGCTGGGTTTGTGCAACTACAATGTAATGACTTTATCAAACACCTAATTAATGTCATCAGCATAAGAATGCCCTTTAAGGCGACTTAGAATAATAATGAATTGATTTCCTAATTATGACAGCTATTTCAAATCATCCTTTCAGAAACTGGAATTCCTTTTCCCTCTCTGAAAATATTGTGCCTTTGTCAGGCAGGCACAGCCACTTATTCTTGTGCTTCAAGCGCCTGACAGCTGCTATTGATTTTTTTCTTTTTAAAAAGCAATGGCATTTGATTTCTATTTCTATTTTTCTATTTGAGGGAGGCTGGAGCACTGATCCAAAGGGCCCAGCACAAGCTTCTTTAGGGAGGCAAACAGGGAGTGAGGCACAGCTCGGAGACAGCTCCTGGCTGGACCTGCTGCAGTGCTGAGGTGGGGGAGGAAGCAGGAAAAGCATCCATTTGATCAGCTCATTGATCCACTCCAAGAACATCCAGAGTGAAATGCTTCTGCTCAGAGCAGCCCTGGGGCAGCTGCAGCCACTCAGGGCCAGGCTGGACAGGGCTTGGAGCTGTGGGAGGTGACTGTGCCCATGGCAGGGGTGGCACTGGGGGGGGGCTTCAGCGTCCTCCCAAGCCAAGCCAGGCTGGGATTCTGCAGTGCTGCAACACTGAGAGTAAAGGTTACACAGAGGGGTTTACACCTGGTGTAAGCTCCACACACCCCCCAGGGGCTGCGAGTGGCTCTGTGACAGAGACAGGAGTGGCTCTGTGGTGGTGACACGGGCTCTGTGCCAGTGCCCTGGGGGTCTCTGTGCCTGTGCAGTGCCCGGGGGCTCTGTGCCTGTGCAGTGCCCTGGGGGCTCTGTGCCTGTGCCCTGGGGGGGCTCTGTGCCTGTGCCCTGGGGGCTCTGTGCCTGTGCCTGGGGGGGCTCTGTGCCTGTGCAGTGCCCGGGACTGACCTGCTGGCTCCTCCCGGGGACACCACGCGGGCGTGGGAGGTGACGAGGAGGCGCCTCAGGATGTCCCCACGGATGGCCCTCCACCTCTCAGGGGGACAGATGTGCAGGGCCAGCACGGTGTAGTAGTGGGGCCCGTCCACCTCGAAGGCGCTCTCCACCCACTTCTCCCGGGGCTGCTCCAGGAAGCTCTGCAGGTTCTTCTCCTCCCGCGAGGTCGCCCGGGTTCTGCAACACAAGGGAAGCCTCAGAGGCTGCTCCAGCCCTGGGGGCTCAGCCCCTGCTGTCCAGGAGCTCTGGGGTGCTGCCCATGCCCCCTGCACAGGGAAACAGCCTCCCCCTAATTCATCCCTGGCTGAGGATTTGCTCCCAGTGGGCACCAGCTTTTCCCAATTCATCCCTGGATGAGGATTTGCTCCCAGTGGGCACCACCAGTTTTCACCTAATTAATCCCTGGCTGAGGAATTGCTCCCAGTAGGCACCAGCTTTTCCCAAATTTATCCCTGGCTGAGGACCTGCCCTCAGTGAAGCACACACATTTTCCTTGTCGTTGTGGGCAGCAGATCAGAGGTTTGCCAGGCAGCTGCCATTGCCCTAGTGGAAGACACCACCACTGTAGAGCTATTTTTCCCTTTTTTTGAGAAAAAAGATGGAGCCAGGCCAGCCAGTGCAGGCACTGGAGTGGTGCCATCTCCTATGGGACACTACACAGCTCCTGCAGCCACACTTGGATCCATTTATACAAGTCCTCCACTGCAAAAGCAACCCCTGGGAAGATAAAGGCCAAATTCAAACCCAAAAGATGCTGTACTTGCTGAAAGCTTATATAAATATTTTATCATTTCCTCCAGTGTCCCAGAAGTCCTGACACCCCAGACCTGCCAGTGCAAACCATGCGTTACAGAAGACTTTGGGAAGCTGCATCTCCCTTCACTACATCTGTGGCTCTACTGCACCAGGAAGAGGCTGCCAGCCAGGCCAGACCCTTGACTTTTAAGTGAGATAAACTCTCCCAATGAGGCGTAAAGCAGCATCCCAGCAGATGAAGCTGTCAGGGTTGTGTGACCTTTTAATCTGCTAAAAGATGCAGCTGGCAGCCAAGTAGTAGCTCTTTATTTTCTCCATTTAATATTAAAAATTCTGTTTGGGAAGTACAGAAGGCCTTTTTCCACGTCTGCCCAGCGGGTTCTGGGCTCTGTGGTGCCAACACCAGCCTAACAAGATGAAACAAATAGTTCCATTTATTTGTCTCCCAAAGGACTGGGAAAACAATAGCACAGGGATCTGGAGATAGATATTAAAAACAAAAGACAAATTGTATTACAGCCAAAACCTTGATTAGTTCCAGGCGGGAAAGTGAGAGGGATTTCACTGCACTGCATTAGGAGTGACCTTGGTGTGTATTTTAATATTTAAACCCTCATCTAATTAGTATTACTTACTAATATCTAACTCCTCAAATAGAGGATATGCATGGGCATCCCATTTTTTGCAGGATCAGAACAGCTCATGCATTCCAGAGAATCTGGGTACCTATGGACGTGGCCAAGTAGCCTCAGTGCAGGGCCAAGGCACTGCTGTTCATTGGTAAAAAATAATAATGATAACCCCAAAAGTAATTTAAATTATCAGGAAAATCTGATGGACCTGAACACTCCTCCAGGATGTTAAATCTGAAAACAAAACTGTGTTATTTGAACACTGAATAAAATGATATCAGGGTTAAGTTTTCAACTAACAATTACTTCATCATAATGTCTCTTCTGCCTGCTCAGGAGAAAATTAAGCTGGCAGAGTTTCTTTAATGTAATAACCCTGTTGCTCACCCCAGAGGTAATAATTACATCTGGAATGGAAAGAGAAGCTAATTCCCAATTGCATTTACTCAATAGATTCCCTGTTATCCAGCATGTCCAGGCTTCACTCCCAACAATGTAAATCCTAACAACCCACTTAAGATGTGCCACCCCGTTCCTCCTAAAGCTTGGTGTGGTTTCCCATCTGCCCCGTGCAGCAAGCAGAGCTGGGGAGGGCAGGGAGGTGGCACTGACGTGTTGAGCACATAGAGCACGGTGTGGATGATGTAGGGGATGAGGTGGATGTTGCTCTCGCGGCCGCCGCCCCCGGTGTCGATGCTGAAGGATTGCTCCATGGCGAAGCGCAGGAACAGCAGCTTGATGTCGTGCACGTTGAGCTGGTACGTGGGCTCCCTCTGCCCCGTGCACTCCTGGAGGTACGTGTTGTGTCTGCAAAACAGCAGGGACACCTTCCCAGTGATGCCAGAATGACTTTTGCCTTTTCTTTTATAGACCTTTTACAGAGGTCTGTGTACCCACAAGCATTACCATGCACACTTGTAACCCTTCACTTAGTCTGGTGCTCAGTGTTCTGTAAGTGCAGTCCCTGAGACTGATACACCCCAGAACTGCAGAGCCAGGGAGACCAAACATCCTACAACCTCAGGAACCCAAGGTCTCCTAGCAGAACAGATTCTGTAAACTTGAGCTGAGTCCACCCCAGCCCCTACTGGGCTCCCTTGTTGGATCTGCTGATGTGTTAAGCCTATAACTGGTGTAAGTGACTGATGGAGTGTGTGCATTTGCCACGCTGTCACCTGGATGAAGTGATGCATCCAACAGGATCCTAATTAAAATACCAAGGTAACGACCCCCAACCCTCTAACTGTGTCTAGCTTCGTTTTCCTAACACCAGGAAAAGGCATCACCAGAGCTCCTCCTTCCACAGCAAAGCCCAGGATCCCAGCAAGGACGGCATGGAAAAGCTTTAAAGGATGAACAGGCTGCACAAAGGCAGCCCCTGCTACCTTGGATTAACCTCCCCAAAGGGAGGCTCTCAGCTCACTCTGGCAAATCCAATTCCATCTGCAGATATCTGTCCACTCATCAATACTGTTTTCCCATGCCCAGGACCTGGGATACAGCTCCACGGCTGAAATGCTTCCAGGAGGTTACCACTCTTGATTCCACAGAATCCCAAAATGGTTTGGGCTGGGAGGGACATTAAAGATTATCCAGTTCCACCCCTGCCATGGGTAGGAACACCTTCCACTGTCCCAGTTTCCAAGCCCCATCCAACCTGGCCTTGGACATTTCCAGGGATGGGGCATCCACAACTGCTCTGGGTATCTTGTGCTAGTGCACACCCCTTCAGAGGCAAGACTTTCTTCCTGATATCCAATCTACACCTACACCCTGGCAAGTTCAAAATTTCCAATGTGACATTACAAATCCAGCACAAGGTGAACCAGACAGCAGCATCTCCATCTGCTCCAGGTAGGTGCTCAGTTACCTCTACCATTCAAGAAAAGTCTGGAAATCAACACCAGGGAATCCACTGGCATCAGGAGGTTTCTTTCGTACAGCAGGGGCTCACTGGGCCACAAATGAATCAACACTGCCTCTTCAGCAGTGACTGGGGGCTAAGGAGGCTCTGAAATTATTTACGCGAAGCCAAGGAGCAAACAGACCTCTGCACTTTTTTTGGAGATTCACTCTTGATGGTAGAATCTGCAATGGCTCAGTTTTACCAAGATTCAGCTGCACCACCTTTGATGCCAAGATTTCAGGGAGTGTGTGGCAAGGCTCTGACTCACCCAATGCAACCAGCTGGGGAAGAACCTCTGTACTCACCGTGCCAAGCACGTGGCAAAAGCAGACTCTGGCACGTGGGGCCCCCACACTGGCAGGAGCCCATTGCACTTGGTGTTGGCATTTTGCAGGGCTGCACTCTCCCACTCCTCACGGCCCCGAGCGAGTCTGCACAGACAAAGAGAGCACACCAGGCAAGTCAGGGGGATGCGAGCTTTTGCCTAAGGAAACACCCCATAAACGACAATTCCACAGCTTCTCTCAGGGCTGGCTTGGCAGAGTCCAGGCCTGAGCAGTATTAAAGCAGCCCTGACAGAGAAGCCTGTGGCTGCAAAGTGATCAACAACCAAGCCCACCCATCCCGAGTTCCACAGTGAGTGCCATGATCCCAAAGCACCCAGAGGGCCCTGAGGGCAGGGCTGAGGCAGCACGTACCTCACAGCTGCCAGGTGGCAGTCATAGTGCACGATGTTGAAGTGGGACACTGTGCTGTAGCCCTGCTGCTTGCGGGGCTTGTTCTCAAACTCCTCGAGCGCCACGCGCTTGGTGAAGGTGTAAATCCCCAGCACCTTGGTGGGCTGCAAGGACACACAGCTGCCTTAGGAACCACTCAGCTCTGCAGCAGGGCACATCTCCTGCTCTTTCCACACCACACCGAACTGAACCTCTCCCAGTCCCAACCTCAAACTTTAACTGATACTGTGTTTTTTCAGCTTCCACTTCCCAGCCACGTCTGGAATTACTGATCTCAAGAACCAACCCTGAGACTTCATCATCTTCCAGTGCCAACATTTGTGCAGCCAGACACTGGCAAGTCCCCTTTGGAGTTGAGAGGGCTCTGAAAATGCATCTCCCTTCACCTGAAACTTGATTCTACCATTTTCCTTAAGCTGGAACTTCTATCTCCCTTTACCTGAAACTTGCATCTCCTATGCACCACTACCTTGAACTTTTAGCTCCCACTACCTGGAATTCTTAGCTCCCACTACCTTGAACTCTTAGCTCCCACTGCCTGGAACTCTTAGCTCCCACTACCTGGAACTCTTAAGCTCCCACTACCTGGAACTTGTATCCCTCCCGGCAGATGCAGCAGGTCAGTCCTGGTTCCTCTATCAGCTCCTCCATCTGTTTAAGCAGTGCAGTCTTGGTCACCACCTGGCCCTTCTCATTTGTCTGGAACACAGAAAAGCCCAAGCAGGTTAGAAAGAATGACAAACCACACCATGCCCACCATTGGCACTGGAATGCCCATCCCATTTCCCAGCAGCTGTATTCCCTCTCCCGGCATCACCAAGCAAGCCAGGGGCTGCAGCCCTGCAATATCCATCAATAAATCATTTTACACTTCCTGCTGAGGCAGTTGGAGCAAGGCAGGAAGAAAAGCCCCTGAACAAGCAGAGCACCCAGCCATTACCGTCATGCCCAGGGTGCCCAGGGCCTTCTGCCTCATGGCCATGGCCATCCTCTTCTTCTCGGCGCGAGTCTCCTTCCGCGCGGCGTCGATCTTCTTGTTCACCTCGGGGTGCTCCCTCAGTGCCTCCAGGAGGTTCTCTGCCAATGTCCCAATCCCTTCGTCACTCGACACCTGCTCCAGTTTGTGCAGGTTGGTGATGGAGTCTGTTCCTATGAGCACCTGGTGGGGATGGGAACACAGCACTGCTCAGGAAAAGGGGAGTCGGGATAGTGACTGTCCCATCTAATCCCATGGGGACAGCTGGGCAGAGCACTGAGCTGCAACAAGTGTTCTTTCCTTTTTTAATGCTCCTGAGCCCTAAAACTGTGTGTAAGGCTGGGGTAATTTGCCTCTCCACTGGCCATTGCCAGGAGCTCGGATGGGGATGCTGGACAAAATATTTATTTTGTGATAAGACATTGTATTGATGCCTTCAAACACCAACAATCACACCCTGAGGAGCTTATCAATAATTACCTTCCTTCACACTGATGTGTGAATCTTACACCACTCAGAAGGAAGAAATACTGAAATCAGAACCTCTGACTTTTCCAGATGATGCCTGAAGCTGCCCAGCAGAGGCTCAAGGCATCACAACAAAGACACAAAGTCATGTTCCCAATCTCGTCATGTGACACACAAAACTCAGAGGATGCTCTGCAAAGGCAGAACTTGCCCAGGGAATACCTGAACTGCTTCCACACCTTTGCCTACTTTGAGATTACCAATAGGCTTTCATGTTGTAATAACAGCTAAGCTCAGGAGAACTGGAATTTCTCCCTGCTTTATCCCCTCAAGAGAATTCCCCTCGGAGTAGAACCAACATCTGGCAGAGAAAAATTGTGAGCAAAACTGTTCCAACTATGGTGAGGATGACAAAACAAAACCCAACAAAAAACCAACTCTTAGAGGGATTAATGCTCAGCTCCAGCCCCAGAGCAGAGTGAGAATGCAGGCACAACCCTGGGCTCACCTGTGTTGCAGGGTGCTGTGTCGCGAGGCCTCGGAGCAGGCGCAGGATAAAAGGAAGTGCAGGTCGGGATAAGAACTTCTTCCATACATCTGCATCCAAACTGCATGGGAAACAAGAGGCAGCAGCTGAGGGGCAGGGTCCCAGCCAGCAGCACAGCTCCAGGCTGCAGGGAACACTCCCTCCCCCATGTCCCTTGTCAGCTCATTAATGAAGGGACAGTCACACTCCCACTTCCATGCTGTGCACAGCCACGCTGCCAGCTCTGAGCCTGGGGATTTGTGTTCATGAGTTGGCCACCAACAGCAAAAACTCTGTTGCTGTGCAACGGGAGGGAACAGGCAGGAAACACAAGGATTGTGATATCCAAGGAATCAGCTTGGATGGGTATCAAATGGGAAGATTTCAGGCTTTTTAGCTGATCCCTATACGTGCACTGCCTTACCAGACTCTGCATCACTGCTCTGAATGCTCCTGAATGTGCACTTGTTCATGGATTTCTTGGGAGATTGTGGTGATGGGATGAGGATGATGTCCAGGACAGTCACACACATTAACTACACACATTAAACAGTGACTCTTACTTCTTTGCACTGGGAATGTGCTTTTTCATGTAATCCAGGGCATTCTGTGTAATCCCCTTCTGCAGGATGAGATCTTTCAGCTGATGGCCGTTGCTGTTGTTCTTTATTCCTGCTGCTATTTTACAGAAGCAATCCAGGAAAACTTTATCATCTCCACTGTGCTCCTCATCATACCTGAACAAAGAGAAGAAATAGTAACTCTGCCTGTAATTCTCACTGACATCATCATTGGATGAGGTACCTCCTATAGCTCAGAGACACAAAAAACCTCAGAAAACTCAGACCTCAAAAGACTCTCTAAAGACCTATTTCTTGAGCTAGAGCTCACGTATTTCTTTCAAAAACATCTTAGAAATGAAAGAGGAAATGAAGCTGAAGTCTTGCGTTACAGTGGAGTAGCATCAATGAGGAAATAAAGGCAGAGACATGTCAGTACAAGTGATTTTAGCTGAGCTGTGCCAACATACTTGTCAAAGTTGCAGTAGGGCTTGAAGCGATCCACCAGGATCTGCATCTTCTCCATCTCCCCAAAGGACAGGTAGGGGATGATGCGCAGCAGCCCCTGCAGCACGCTCAGGTTGGAGCGCACAAAGGTGCTGTTGATCTGGTCCAGCAGCATCACCAGCTGGTCCTTGTCCCCTGTGAGGAGGAGGTTGCCCTGTGAAGGAAGAGCAGCAGGATTTGCATTCAGGAATAAATCTACAAGTGATCTGGTGGATCACTCCAGTTGGGAGGGAGTAGTTCCTGATAAAAACTAAACCAGGCCCTGTTCCCAAAGGTCTTGTGGAAGAGCTGTACCAACCCCTCCAGCTGACACCTGGCTTATTCCACCTCCTGTTAAAGCATTTTCCAGTCCAAAGTCTAATAATTCAAACTCAAAACACACCAGATTGCTGTCCACCCACAGCTTCAAAAGATGAGTGAGAAACTCATCTTTTCTCAGTCTAGCTAAGATACAGTTTTATTCTCAATTAGCTGGAAAATCAATCATGTTTTCAACACATACAAAAACACTCCAAAAAAAACAAGGCCAAGCTGTGTCTTTTCTTGTCTCTCCCTGGCCTGTGGCCCAAAGCAGGAAGGAAAGGATCCAAGCAGTGCCTAACAACCCTCAGCCAACCAAGCAAGACTCATCCTGATGAAGCCTTGCAGTGCTTTTGGTTCAGGGCCCTCCTCAAGCCCTTCCCCAAGACCGGCTAAGACCTGCCAGAAGTGTAACAAGGGTCAGACTCCATCAGCACTCCCCTGCAGCTCCTGGAGCTCAGCACCCCTGTGAGCAGGGATGTGCAAGCCCTGAATCCCAGGCAGCAGAGCACTCACCTTGTCCTCGCTCAGAGGCTCCGCGTTGGACTCATCCAGAATGATCTCCATGATGCTGAGCACCTGTTCTGCCACAGCTGCTCCCCCACTGTCCTTGCTCTCCTGCTCAGCCACCAGAGCCTGCAAGAGATGGGAGCACTCAGGGGAACACCAGCACTCACTGGTTTAAAGGGGGAACACACAGAGGAACATCAGCATCACTGGTTTGAGGTGGGTGCAGTCCCTGGAACACCAGCAGTCACTGGTTTGAGGGGGAAGAGGCACTGAACACCAGCAGGAACTGGTTTGAGGTGGGAGCAGTCAGGGGAACACCAGCATCACTGGTTTAAGGTGGGAGCTGCCCCTGGAACACCAGCTGGTTTAACTGCCCCCCCCACACTCCCACCCATAACAGATAAGGAATATCCACAGGATAATTTGCAGAGCCATCACAGCAACACTTCCCATCTCTCATAGTTTTCCCATGGCAGCAGGGCAGTCAGAAGTAGCTTAACTTCACTGGAATCCATGGAAAAAACACTTCAGGAAGTGCAGGTTGTCCTTACCAAGTTGAGAGTCCCCAGCATGACATTCAGAGTGTTCATCTCTGGCTTGACCAGCTGCTGCCGATTTATCTTCACCTTCACACAGTAACTGAAGAGTTTTAACAGCACCTACAAAATACAGTGAAGGGATTCTCTGTGGTACCCTCTCAATGACAGGGGGATTTTGCTGAAACTAAAGTTATAGTTTTATACAATAATACATCTGATCCCCAGACTTCTGGGGTACTGTACACCCCAGATTTTTAAAGCAATATACACAGCTTTTCAGGTAAGGCCAAGGCACAAAACAGTCTAGAGGGACAGGATTTAGCCTTACCAACTCCTCAGCTTCTACACACTTCAGGTTTTGTAAGGAATTGTTAACCAAGAGGAATGGGAGAGGGAAGGAACTGCTCTAGCTCAAGGGAGATTGTCCAAACCCCATGGATGTCTGTGGCATTTCCCACCCCAGAGCCCAAGGGAGACTCACAGTTAAGAGGTGCCGGCCCTGTTTGAAGTCCTTGATCCCAGTCAGTCTGTTGAGCATGCACTCCAGGCCTCCACATGGAGCCATCACTCCTGCCATCTTATACACTTCTTCCTCATCCTCCTCCTCATCTGCAGGACAGACATGGGTGGTGAGGACAGGAGCAGCCACAGCAGGACAAGCTCGTGCAGTGGAAGCAGAAATGGAGAGCAGAGCAGCACATGTTTACCAGCAATTCAAGTCACTTCAGTTGCATTGAATTTGAAAAGAATTAAGAGCAAGAATATGAAGAAGGGCTGGGCAGGATGGTCCCCGTGCCATGCAAGTGCTCACATTTGAAGCACAGCTTTAGAGTGCTGTTAAAATCCTCCTTCACTCGAGGTGAAGCAGGTAAATGCAGCAAAAGCAATGCCAATCAACTTTAAGCTCACTGCTGTGAGGATAATAATGTCATTGCTCTGCAGCAAACCTCAGATTTCCAATCTAATCCCAGCTTTCAGCAGACAAATGCATTACCAGTGGTGGAGTCGAGGGACTCGATGAATTCCTCCGTTGCATCTCCCAGTAACCCCCGCATGCGGTAAATGATCCTCATGGGCTCCCCCTGCAAGAGCAGAGCTGTTCATTAATTCTGTCTCTGGGCACTTACACACAACCCTGGTTCTGGTTTCAGTGTGTGCAGACACTCCAGGCCCAGCCCTCCCTCGTGCTGTTTCACCTGAGGATGGTAACACAGGGAAATCTTTCACTCCCTCATTCTCCCCTTCCTGACATGAATTAAGAAAAACAGAAGAGCCACCTGCAAACACATCAGTAACACATCAGCTTTTCTTGGCATTGCCAATTAATTGAAAGACTGGTAATAAACACTCTCTTCCTCCTTACATCTCCTCCAGTTTTCCTTAGCATCAGTGAAAGATGAAGCCAAGGAAAATAGTTCATCTGCAGAGGAACACCTGCTTTCCATGGCAACCTCTCCTCAGAGAGCATGGAACAGCATACCTGGGAAATACAGGGAACAGGCACAGCCCAGGAAATGCAGCAGGACAGGCTAATTGGATGAAAGCTTTCAAACAGATAAAATCTGCAGAGATGGCAAATGGAAATGGAGTAAAAGGCAATTTAATGAGCTTTCAGTAAGACAGTACATGACTGAAATGATACAGCCAAAAGAGCTGTGCTTTAACCCTGAGAAAGGGAGTTTTCCGCATGCATTTCCAGCTGGAAATACTGACAGCATATCACGAAACTTTCCATTTTTAATCCATAGGTCTGAATAAAAAGCAGAAAAGAAAAATCCCAGATTTGGGAGCAGGAGACCTTGCAAGAGAAAACCTGTCAGGGATCGTGCTAAGCCTAATGTGGAATAAGCAGTGCTTAATGTCACAGCAAATACATAAGCACAGGGAAAGCCCCGGGGGGAAGATCTGCTCAAAGGCCATGCTGGCGACCAGCAATTAACACCACAGGGGCCCTGGTAAAACGGCAGATGAACAAAAAAAGCCACTGAGAGACAAGGGAAACAAAAAGGGGCCTGAGGTTGCGTTTCTTGTGCGTCTGTCGCTCCCAGGGAACGGGAGCTGCGGCTCCAGGAGGTGCTCACAAAGGAAGACAGATGAAAGCTGTTCATCCACAGGAATGCTGAGCAAACTCTGCCTTTCAGCAGCAGAGCTGCGTCCCAGAGAGCTGCACGCCGGCCCTAGCCCCTCATCCCATGGGAACAGCTCCTGGCTGCTCCCAGGGGCAGTACGGGGATCATTTCCACCAGAGACCGCACCAGAATTCAAATCAGAACTCACAGATGCACACCAGCACCTCACATCCCTTTCCAAGTTGCTCCTTTGCTAAAGAATTATCACTGTCACAAGGTTTCGGCTTGATTTTGCAGAACTGAAGGCTTTGTTACTGAAATAAAGCCTAATGAGACCCTAATCATTCACTGCTAACTGGCACTTTGTTTAAAGTCTTCCCACAAATGGTTTCAGGAAACTGAGGTTTCAAAGGTGATTTGAGGCCAGGAGGAAATGAGGAATGACCAAGAAATGCTGGGCAAATCAGTCTTGTTTTTGATCTCAAGTGCCTCTAAAAACGTATTTGTAGTGGGCAAGCTTGAGCCTGATGGTCTCAGTAGGAGTTTATTTTATGGCTACATAAAGGAAGGGAAGCAAAGAGCTTGGTCTGGATCACACCCAGCTCTGGAACAAGCTTTGTACGACAGGGTGGACTGGACCCTTGAGACTGCTGGGTCCATTTCTTCATGTGAAAAACACCCAACAGATACTATGAAAAGCAACCTGTGAGGATGAATCTTGCTGAGATCCTGATGAAAAACATGAGAGCAGAAGTGCAAACATGGAGAACCACTGGATGTTCTGTGCATAAATAACTTGGGTTCATCCCTGAAGCACAGACTGATGGAGCAATCTGGGGCTCCTGTGTGCACACACATGAAACTGTCACGTGCAGATGGGGTGTGAAATGTGCTCTGAAAGCAGTGACAACGTTCAGCTCTCTCACAAAGGGGAAGTTTGTTCCTTGGAAGAGTCCCATGTGACACAGGACACAGCTCACCCGGGGCAGTGCTCTGCAATCACTCACGTTGCAGGGCTGTGCACAATCTGTCCTAACAGAGCACCAAAAGGTGCTGAGCAGTTACACCCAATAAATTATATGCCAGGAAATAAATCCTAACTCGTGTGATTTTGATTTTTCCCCATTTTCCTTTGTTGATGTGAAGGTGCTCTGTGCTGTTAGCTTGTACAAAGGTAACACACACCTCGTTTGTGGGGCACCACACCTTCTTGTAGACCTCAGCCACAGGCAGATCCAGACTGATGATCTTGTTGTTCACCAAAAGCTGGAAGGGAGAGAAGAACAAGTCAAGAACAAGCTCAGGTTGTTGCATCACCACCCCAGCAACAACCATCTGCCCAAAACCAGCATCCCACAGGTCTGTGCAAGAAATCTCCACCTCAAAAAATTCTCACCTCCATCCCGCTGTCATCCTCCAGCAGAGCCACCAGGTCACAGTCCTGACAGATCTTGTTCTTGATGTCCCTCATGAGAGGCCCGATGCCAGGCTCGTTACTGCTGTAGGGATTCCCTGGCATCCTGCCCTGCAGGAAATCTTCCTGCTGGGGATCCTTCTCCAAAGTGACAAAGAACTCGGTGACTTCATTCTCTTCCTAAGCAGGGCAGCAGAGACAGAGTGAATGAGTTTTTCTCCAACCACGCTCCCATTCCTGCATTTTTATGGCAGGATGTCCCTAAACCCTCACTCCTTCCCCACTGGTGCATCTCCTCTGCATGCCACACTCAGAGGATGGCCAGGACCATTCAGTAACCAAATTCCTCAAGGAACCTGATGGGATACACTGGGATACAGGTCTGTCCTGGCTAATGGTAAATCATGACTGCAGACACTGCTGTTACTGGCAAAAAGGAACCAGATTTAGGGTTGCTAGAGATGGTTGGTGGTGATTCTCCCCCTCTGTTATGAGACCCCAGCTGGAGCACTGCACAGCTCTGTGGCCCCTCAACACAAAAAGGACATGACACTGATGGAGCAAGTGCAGAGGAGGCCATGGAGCTGCTCAGGGCACTGAAGCATCTCCAATGTGGAGACAGCTGGGAGGGCTGGGAATGTTCAGCCTGGAAAGGAGAAGGTTGTGTGGAGACCTCAGAGCACCTTCCAGGGTCTGAAGGGGCTGCAGGGAAGCCAGAGAGGAACTGTTCATCAGGAACTGCAGTGACAGGACACGGGGGAATAGGTTCAAACTGAAAGGGGAAATTTAGGTCAGATATTGGGAAGAAATTCTTCCCTGTGAGGATGGTGAGGCCCTGGCACGGGGTGCCCAGAGCAGCTGTAGGTGCCCCATCCCTGGCAGTGTCTAAGGCCAGGCTTGTCAGGGCTTGCAGCACCCCAGGATCATGGAAGGTGTCCCTTCCTTGGCAGAGGGTGGCACCAGACAATCTCTAAGCCCCTTCCCAAAGCATCCCACAGCTCTGTTCAGGCAGTGTGACCCTGCCCCACTCACTCACAGGGTAGATGATGCTGCAGAGCCTCTCAAAGATGAACACTGGGGTTCTGTAGTCGTCCAGGCTGTAACGCTTGGCAGTCTCAATGCACACGGCCATGAACGCCTTGGTCTCAGACTCTGTGCCTGCCAACAAAAGGAAGCTTTAAAATGGACACCAGAGTCAAGTTTATAGATTCCACTTTCACTCAGCACACGCAGTAAATCCTTCTGCACTCAGCCCCACACTTTGGTGCCCTCTTCTTTTGTGAATTCTCTCTGTGAAAGATGGAAGGTATTTATTGGTAGGGTTACTAGGAAAGCCTCTGCATGACTGAGCTGCAGTAAAACAGCCCCATAAAAAGGAAGAGGCCGAAATTCCTGGAAAATAAGAGGGGACTAGGAATGCTATTCAACTTTTCAGTGCTAAGAGGAAATACTGGAAGCCATAGACCCCTCTGATTATAGCAGTCATTTAGAAAGGTTCTTTGTGTGGCTGTTCAGCTTTTCCATCTTGGTTGATCCAAGGCTGGATTTATGGAACAGAGATGGTTGTACCTGTTGTCATGTCCTCCAGCATCTCCAGCAGCATGTCCTGGGTCTCATCAATGAGCTTTGTCCTCTGCACCACCAGCTTCCTGAGGCACAGGTACCCATTGAGCACCGTGCCCACCAGCCGGCTCTTGAAGTGCCTTTTGATGGACTCCACCTCCACGAAGGAAGAGAGAAGACCTAGAAAGCCACAGAAATTCAGGAGGTGGGAGAGAATTTGATTTCTAAATTTCATAGCAGCAAACAGGGCACAGTATCATAAAAATGGCTTGTTCCAACTCCCATCAGTGTGTGGTTTAAAGCTCACTCCTGTGAACTGAGTGGTTGGAGGCAAAAGCTGTGGCCTGGCTTGTGAATTGTAACATATGCAAGAATAGTTTGGGAATGAGGAAAGGGCCTAAGGAGTTTCCTAAGTGCTTAATACAAAATTCTGCAGTCTTTGGCATTTTTCTGTTGCAAGCTGTTCTAAAAGCAGATGATTGTTCCTCTTGTAATACTTTTAATACCCCTGATGATGTGAAATGACTTATCAGTGACATCACCAAACTGGTCACTCCTACAATAAAGTAAAGAATCAGCAAACACAAGGATTCTTTCCTATGACACACTGATCAACATGCTGCTTCTTGCAAGAAGCCAGGCTTTATGGATTCACCCACTAACGTCTGAAGAATGTGAAAGAGGATACAATAAACAATGACCTAGTTCATGAGGTATTTCCATTTCCAACAAATTTTTGTAAAAGGGTATACACCCTAGAAGATGAAAAAAAGCTCCCACAGAATGAGGAGGTAGGAACAACAGGTAGGAATAAAGCAGCAGTGTTTACAGTGGTGCCAGGGACTGTACTATGTAATAAAGTGAAATGATGAAGCTTGCCTGGTATGTCACCACACTTCAGCTAAAAACTCTTACTGACCACAAAAATATATGGAAAAATCCATTTAGAGATTAAGTGCGAAATCAATGGCAAAAATCCAGTGCTGACAACACTGTAACACAACTGAATGAGATCTCTGAAATTCTGCCACAGGCTGCCAGAGAGCAATGACAGCCCAGCTCTAACCCTGCTGCAGGACCCTGAGTACCTGTGAGACTCTTCAGGGCATATCCCTGCTGCAAATCCGTGCTGAGAGTTGCTTCCTCCAAGGCGAGCAAACGAGCTATTTCCTGAAAAGAATGAACAAGCCTGTCAGGCCAAGCCCCTGCAATGGAGTAACCATTGGAGTGTCTAACACAGGGTGCAAAGGAGCTCAGCACAGAACCTGAGCCAGGCACAGACAGAGCACAACTGCAACAGCTGGGAGGGAAGGGGGAAAGGGGAGGGAAACTGCCACAAATAACGCCCTCATTTTCTCCTTGCACCTTCCTGCTGCCACTGCTTGGCTCTAGTGGACCTCCAGGAGGACTCAAGGCCATGACTGATATGGAGAGTGTCACCTTTGGAGTGCAGCAGACATCCCCACAGAGAATTCCCACCACTCTGAACACTGCAAACTCAGTGTGCTGCTCCTCCAGCAGTCTGTGATGCCATTTCTCCAGCAGTGGCAGCACACCTGATCCTTCCTGTCCCTAGGGGCTCTGGGAGCTGCACAATAGCTTCCAGCTCTGACCTGATGCCAAGGCAGTGCAGCAATATTTATAATCCCCAAGCAGTTAATTAAAGTGCTGAGGAATTCTCCAGCTGGGGCTAAAACCCCCGTGGTTCCCTCTGTTCAGAGTTAACAGCACTGAAGTGTGAACTTGAGAACCCTGGCAGGGTCAGCACCAGGGCACTGAACAAAGGGATGGAATTTCAAAGGGGACAAAAGCCAAGCTAACAGGTCATTTCCTGCACACAAATCCATACCTTAGTGATGAGGCTGCCAATGTAGGGCAGAACCCCTCTGGCTGCCAGGTAGACCTTCCAGTGGGCAGGTTTGATGAGTTTCTGATACAGGGCCAGGTACTCAGCAGCACATTCACCAGCAATGCTCAGCTCATCCAGGTAGCTGTGAGAAAGAGAAACACAATCTGACAACCCCTTCACAGCAACATAAGGTATTCCAGCCTAAGGACACTGTGGAAAGAAAGAAAATGCCTTCAGAAACACATCCTCCTTGTTGCCCTTGCTAACAGCATCACTTATATTCATTATTTGCTGGCTAAATTTGTATTTGTCCCAAAAAGGAGCTGACTGTGCTATCAGCATGAGCTGGGTAAGTTATGTCACAGCAGTTGGAAGAGATTTCACCCTATTATTCTGCTGTTGAAGAGGCACGGGAAATGTTGGCCCCACAGCTGAACATGGGAGCCTAACTTCTGGAAAAAGTACAGACTGCAGGAGCTCACTGTCAGGCAGCAAACCCCAAGTCTCCCTAAATTTATACCCTCCCAGCTAATTACATTAAAAAAAGCTCAAAAAGACTCCTGAACTGGGTATTCAAGGAAGAGGTGTGAGAAAAGCTGCAAGAAGGGAGAGATTGTGATGGGAATAGAAGAGAAATACTTGTGGAGCTGCCAGGTGTGGCAGCACAGGAATACCTGGTGAGGAGATCAAGGACCTGCTGCTTCCTGCTGGGGATGGTGGCCAGGGCCTCCACGATGGTGCAGGCAGCCTGCCTGGCAGCCTGGGTGGCAGGAGTGAACAGCACCTGGGGCAGGGGGGGGAAAAACCAGGTCAGACTGATGGGCACACATGAACTTGTGACAACTCACAAAAAGGCACAACACTGGGGCTGTTGGTGACATGGTGGCAGCATTTTCCTGCTCTCCCAACACCTGGTGCTGTGACAATTCCTGCTTTGTTCAGCACCAGAGTGTTTAAAGAGTGCATGGTGTGGGTGACCTGCAAATCCACACACAGGAGAAGCAAAGCTTTGGTACAGTTCCCTCAGAAGTGCAGCTCATTGGGCAGGCAGGGGCAGGTGGCAATCAAAGGTTCAGAGTTTAGGAACACTCACAGACTCCCAGATAAACGTTTGATGCAGCATTTCTAAGGGAACACAGCTGCAAACCTGACTAGGAATTGGAGGCAGTGAGTCCCAGCCTCCCCAAATCCTGCACAGGAACTGCAGCAAACCACCCCCATGTGTGACTGAACTCTGCCCCAGGGCTCTCCCCACCTTTACCTGGCGCAGCCAATTGTTGTGTCCCAGCTTGAGATCCAGAGGACAAGTTCTCTTCCCACGGCGACTCATGAACTGCTTCCACTTCCAGACGTATTTTTCTGACAAGTAGAGCTGGTGAAGCTCAGCTTTGCTGGGAGTTTTCCCGTTGGCATCTGCACCTGCAATATTGAGCAGAGCCCAAGAGAATTGTGAGCAGTCATAACCTTCAAACTGCCAGAGTATTTTTGTCTTCTCACTGAAACTCGCCAAACTCCAGCTGGGAAGCTCAGTGCTTCCCATCTCCTCCTGCTGCCATTTTTACGCCTGTGTGGAGCCTCATGCAAATCCCTGAGCCTCTCCCAAGGAATTCCATCAGCTTTCCAGCTGGCTGGTATCAATTTAAATAAGCAACAAGTTTCATTTTTTACAGTCCCTTCTCTTCGGGCGCAGAGCATTTTCTGCTTATGGTTTGAGCAACACAGCCTGAAAAAGTCAGTGCTACAACTCTAAGGACTGAAATGTGAGGGTGGTGTCAGATGTCATGGGACAGATGCCAACACAACCCCACAGAAGCACATTCCTTATTAAACTTGGGGACATACATGTCCCTGCACAGAACTGCACCAGCTCACAGGCACAGGGGTTACCTCTGGCAGGGAGGCACTTCTTCCAAGCTTCGTATGATGCTTTGGGGTCCCTCTTGAGCCACAGCTGAGCCTGTGCATGGATTTCATTGCTGTAAGGCTTCACAGTGGTGAGAGCATCCATGGGCACGTCCTAACAAATAAAAAAGCTCTGTGATTCTTCAGAAAGCCACAGTCTGCTCCCAAAGAGCATTTCCTGAGGTGAACCACTGGGGCTGGGCCATGAAGAGGCAAATGCAGCTCTTAGCAGCAGGGTAGTACAGTGTCTGTTAATGGTGAACTAAGAGAGATATTCCAGTTCTCACTGAAGTATCAGTAAACCCTCTCTAACATCCATCTGTGATTATCAGACAGGCAGATCAAAACAGAAAAAAAAGCCTTCTCTCCTGCAAATCTAATCCTAGATTAAAATCAATAGCAATCAATATATTTTTATGAGAACTGTAGCTCAGTATTTAAAAACCTGAGTCAGAGTACTTGATTCTATCAAATTTAGGTACTTGATTCTACAAAACTGCTGAAAGCACCAAACCTTGACCAAAATAACCAAGCTGTAGCTTTGAAGTAACTCTTTCCCCATGCCTCAGACCTGAGGGGAGAAGAGCAAAGCCTAAACAATAGTGGTCAAAGTCACCAAAACACAGTGAAAAACATGAAGTAGTCACCTGTAATTTGCAGTGTGTAAAGACCAGAGTCACAGGGCTCATGCTTCCCTAGGAACAGTGACCAGGAAAAGTCCTGGCTTCCTCACAAACTAATTCCTCCCTGAGATCAGTGTGTCAGACTTCAATCAGCAAATTCTCCATGTTTTGCTCAGCCTCTAAGGCAGTACCTTGTTTTTCTTGCTGGTTGGAGCAGGTGGCTTGATGAGTTTCTGCAGGATGCGCAGGCACATGAGGGTGATGTTTTCAACAACCACCGGAGTCTTGATGTTCACTGCCATCAGGAAGAGGCTGAGAGCTGAAAGACAGACAGGGATGTTCATTGTCCTGTGAGAGCTGCAGACAGGACACATCTGCACAGCTCTGCCCAGCACTTGAAATGGGTTCAGAGTAGAAATGCTCCAGTGCCTGCAGCCTGGGCACAGCAGTGTGATGAAGCTGTGGCTGGGTGCTGCACTCACCGCAGCGCAGGCGCAGCTCCCAGCAGCTGTCCTCCTTGGAGATGGAGTCTGTCAGCAGCAGCATTTCATACTGGAGGCTGCTTGCCTGCAATACAGAGTGTTTGAGGTGCTGGGGTTTCCCTTCTGCCTTCACATTTTTAATAAACTCAAGTTCAAAACACAAGGATCTAAGTTAATTTAACCCTATGCCCACTTGGGGTGACTGGCAACCTGTTGGATGTACAGGCAAAGCCAAGACAGGGAACTGCCTGAGGAAAGTTCAGAATGTACCTGCACACAAAATTTTGTGTTTTACTCTGACATTTATGCCATTTCCTATCAAGATTTGGGTTTTTTTTTTTCTTACAAACAGACCATAAGAGAGAAGATGCAAAGATTAGAATACACCAGCAGTGCAGAGGGGCAGGAAAAGAAACAGGAAAACACCAGTCTCTCACCAAGTCTGGATTTGCCCAGTGTCCCTTCAGAGCCGCAGAAACTTTCCCAATGATTAAGTCATTCATTTGCTGTGTGGCCTCTGGATTGTCCCTGATTCCAGGAAGAAAACGAGAACACTGTTATGGTTCTGCTTATACTAAATGCCAAAAGCTCCTGGGGTTTCAGCTTAGCTTGTAACAAATGCACATGGAGCTGGAGCTGGAGGTTACACTTTGCTAGTGTAGATACACCCATGGCAGGGGGTGGGACTGGAAGGTCTCTGAGGCCCCTTCCAACCCAGACCACTTTGTGATTCTACAGTACCTTCCCCTATGAGGGTGATGCCTGAGGATTTTAGTTTTATATTTCCCATATATTTGGAATCCTGCAATTCCTTAGTGTATAACTCTAAACTCCATATCCAGTGTCAGCTGCTGCTTTCCCATTTTGGGCAGACACAACAATTCCTCTCCAGGCCTGGCAGTCAAGGACACCTGACTGGCTCAGGCCCTGAGAGATGGAAACAAAAGTGAGTTGTGGGGAGCAAACTTGGGGTAAAGGACTTCATGAGCTGGAGCTGGAATTTAAAGATGAACCCCCAATTCCAAACTTATAAAAGTGTGAAAACTCATGACCCATTTTTGGGTGTAGCCCCTGCAGGAGGGACTTTGTCTGCCTGAAATGTCCCTGAAGGGCCTTCAATAAATACAACAGCTTTTAATTCCCTTAATTCTGCCTGGCCTCTGTTTTTGGGCAGCCCCAAAAGGCACCGTGGAGGCTCTCCCAGGAGGAGGCTCTCCCAGAGCAGCTCTCACCTGGTCAGCAGGCACATGAGCTGCCGCACCTCCTCGCGCATGGTGGCCGCCCCACGCCTCAGGTTGTAGTCAAAGAGCTCCCGGATGAGGCCCTGGGCCACCAGGATGTGGCGGATGGCCCCGTTGGTGGCCAGGGCCCTGAGCAGGGTGATGCAGTGCTCGGTGACAGCCGAGGCACAGCCGTAGCACTTGGTGGAGGAGGTGTGGCCGCAGCCCAGCACGGACAGGGCTCGGTACTGGCTGGCTGTGAACGTGGGCTGAGCCGAGCTCCGCGAGGACTTGGTGGCCGCCTCGCGCTGCTGCAGGTCGTACTCCAGCAGCTCCTTCCGCGAGGCAAACACTTTCTGGGAACACACACAAGGGACTGTGAGCCAGCACATAACACCTGTCCCAGCCACTGGGTCTTTTCACTGCCTATTTTGTGGAGAAACATATTTAAGCAAGTGTTTCCAAACTTGAAATCCTTCGTGGCAATGGCAGACTTGGGAAATCCATTAGGAATATCAGCCTAACTCCCAGCTGTCTGCCCTGCTGTTTACACTACATGCAATGTAACACTGGAAATGGGACAAATCCATAGTATGAATTACTATTAATACTGGCAGAGCAAACCAGAGTAATTTATTCTTTACAGAAAGAGCTAAATGTATTTAATATGCTTAAATATCACAGCCAAAAGGACACTCATGATGTAGCATGTTTACAGTGTTTATGTGAGTTGTTGAACACAAATAAATACACTTAATTTATAAAATGCTTCTGTAGGTGACCTTTTAGACTGGCATGTTTTCTAACATTTGGATACATGCAAAAATTCAATTCTCTTTAATTAACCATCTGTTCAGTTTCCTGCTCTTTGTGACATAGCTACTGAGAAAACCAGTTTCACAAGCCAGCTGAATTTTTAGTAATTAATACATAGCTTTTAGAAATTATTATTATTTCCCTGAAAATATGCAGCTGATCACCTGCTGTTAATGATATCATTAAATGAAGAATGGCAACATCTTGTCTATTTCTAACAAACACCTACCCAAATTCAAACCAGAGCACATCGTACCTGGATGATTTTGGAAAGTTCATCGAAGGAGTTCTTGCAGTCCCCACAGTACTCCTGGGCCAACTGCAGGATGTACCTGTTCACACTGGCTGAGGTAGAACTGATCCCTCCACTGCTGCCTGCCTCATCCTGGAATAGGGCAAAGCAAAGAGGAATCACACATGGAGCTCCACACAAAAATAACAACTGCAGAGCAGCATCTGAGGCAAGGACTGCCTTGGGCAGAGTCAAGGCCAGCGTGTCCCCACCTGGAGCTCTGTGCAAGCTCCACCTGGCCCTCCTTACCTGGGGTTTTTCAGGGGCTGCCTCATTCACTTTACACAGGAGGTTCTCCAGCTGTGGTCGGTGTCCCATCAGCTGGTGATAGACCCTGTCAGCCTTGTCCAGCAGGGTGTTGATGTTTGTCACTGCCTACGAAGGAAAAAGGAAAGCCAACTCTAATTTCATATTCAGAACCACAATCATCAAGCTCCAAGTCTTCTCCTTTTCCTTTCTTTGGGGGGGAAAATCACTAAGTGGTGACCCTGCAGCCTGGCTCTTCCCCAAGAAGCACTCTGGTGACACTGCACTGAGCAAACCCTGTGACACTACACTGAGCACACCGATCCTTTGGGTGGACATGGAGGCAGTGGGATCTTCATTCCTTAGCAGGGCTCCTCAGGTGGGATGGGAAGCAAACAAAATAACCAAAACCCATCCCCTTCTTCAGCAAGGCAAAGAGATGCAGTCAGTTCATACGTGAGGCACTGAATTATGTCTTCTGAAGAATGACTTGTTTGGTGGAGCAGGACAACAAATACGGAATGGATCAGTCAGCGAGGAGCCTCAAAGGAGCACCCATTTTGGCAGGGCATGGACCCCTGCTGTCCCCACAAGGGGGGATGGACCCCTGCTGTCCCCACAGTGGCCAAGAGCTCCAGCATCTCCTGCCTGCCCTGGTGCCAGCCTCACCTTCTTGCGATCCTCCTCGTTCTCGATGGGGTCCACGGCGCAGCAGGGCTTGGCGTAGAGCATGAAGTCGAAGCGGGCGTATTTACAGAAGCCACAGGCATTGCACAGGAAGGGATCCTTCTCATCATAATTAATGGATCTGAAAGGCAAGGCAGCAGCTCAAAACCTGCAGCTCAAGGCAGCTGAGGCAATGAAACAAACTGAACAGACTCAGGTAAAAGAGGTGGGTGACTCTTAGAACATCTCAGTGACCAGACTGCCCTGGGGAAGGGAAATACATGAGAATCAAACCCTAAAGATCAGGCAACAAAAAAAGGCCTTACAGCAGTGCCACATTCTGGCTGGAAATGCAGGAACAGAATTTGTTCCTAATCAATTTAATGACAGTAATTCCCAGTAGAAAGTCAGGCTAGGGCACTGTGTCCTTTAGGAGAACACAGATAAAGGAATTCTGTTCTGGTTTGTAGGGTCTGAGCTTGGCAGTGGGACTGACTGCAGCACTTCTTATCCCACTGCAGACCAGGGCAGCATGACAGAAGTGATTTATAGTCCCCAGAACTCTAAGAAGAGATGTGGAAACCTCTCCACACCCCAGCAATCAGGAAAGAGCCTGCTAAACACCTCGAATCCTATGAAAATTAGAGAGGAATATGGGACAATAATGAGGGGAAAGAGATAACAGATAAGGAGACAAAAGTGACAAAAGAGAAGGATTTCTAAGGCTGTAGTGGAAGTGTGAATAGCACACAGTAAATTACCCCTGAGCCTGCTCTGAATGAGGAGAGCACAACAAAAGCCCTGAATAGAACTGTCTGTCCAGCCCCAGCCAGGGATCCTGGGGGAAGCCCTGCAATCCCACAGCTCAACTCCAGCCTCCAGCCCAGGCAGGCCAAAAATAACCTGCTCCAGGGACTTCTGTGGTGTGAACTTTGAGGGCTTGATGTGAAACTTCAGCTCTCTGAGTATTGTGCTCCCAGGCTCCCTTTGTTAGCCTGTATTACATTAAATCCCTGTAAGCCTGTTTTATACTTCCCCACTAATTTGATTGTGTGCCTGTATTAACCAGAATGGGGGGATTTACAAGGCAGGGGATGTGGGGCACCCAGGAGGGCTCTGCAGAGGCTCTGGGGGACACACCTGCTACATGCTCTGGGGACACTGGGGACCCACACTGACACTGGAACATGTTCTGGGGACACACAGACCTGTACTTGTGGCACTGCTACAACACAGGGGTCACACAGTGACTCTGGGGACACACACAGTGAGTCTGAGGACACCCACAGACTTGCACTAATAGCACTGGTAGATGTTCTGAGGGCACACAGTGACTCTGGGGACACACATAGTGTGACACTGAGAACATAGTGACTCTGGTGACACACAATGACACTGGGGACACACAGACCTGCACTTGTGGCACTAGTAGATGTTCTAGGAAAACCCAGTGAAACCCTGGTGACATACAGTGGCATACAGATCTGCACTTGAAGCACTGGTTGGTGTTCTGGGGACACACAGTGACTCTGGGGACACACAGTGACCCTAGGGACACACACAGTGACTCTGGGGACACACACAGTGACTCTGGGGACACACACAGTGACTCTGGGGACACACACAGTGATCCTGGGGACACACACAGTGACTCTGGGAGCACACAGTGACTCTGGGGACACTCAGTGACCCTGGGCACACACCCAGTGACCCTGGGGACAGGCTGACCTGCACTTGTGGCACTGGTAGACGTTCTGGGGACACACAGTGACTCTGGGGACACCCAGTGACTCTGGGGACACACAGTGACCCTGGGGACACACACAGTGACCCCGGGGACAGGCTACCTGCACTTGTGGCACTGGTAGACGTTCTGGGGACACACAGTGACCTTGGGCACACGCAGTGACTCTGGGCACACACAGTAACTCTGGTGTCACCCAATGACAGGCTGTCATGCACTTGTGGCACTGGTAGACGTTCTGGGGGCACACACAGTAACTCTGATGACACACAGTGACTCTGGGGGCACACACAGTGACCCTGGTGACATTCAGTGACAGGCTACCTGCACTTGTGGCACTGGTAAATATTCTGAGG